>CM042166.1:48580178-48645178 GCA_023376005.1 Doryteuthis pealeii | reverse complement strand
ATAAACCCCCACCCCCACCAAAAAAACAAAAACAAACCAAAACAAATATCAAGTTATTTAGTACTATTTGTATTATTCAGACTATTGTCCTCATCTTTGTTGTTATTTGTACAACGTTTCGGCCGATGTGCCCTCCTGCCTTCTTCTGGTATTTCTTGTTGGACTCGGGAACCTTCTTGTTGTAATCGGAAGCCATCACGGAACTTTGAACCTAACCCTTTATTCAGTCCACAGGGATATCCTGTTCTCATTCTGCTAACCATAACTGGGGTACAGGTGTTAAGCTATTTTCCTCATCTTCATTGTTATTTGTACAAAGTTTTAGCTGATGTGGACACATAGCCTAGTGGACTAAAGGAGTTAGGTTAAGACAGTTCTAAGTGACAGTTATCTAGACTGCAGGTTCAATTCTGGTCAGGCGTAGCAGTAACATAGAATAATAATTAACACAAGCTTAACGACTCTACCCCTGCTATGGTTAGCAGAATGAGAACAGGATACCCCTGTGGACTGAATAAAAGGTTAGGTTCAAAGTTCTGTGATGGCTCCCAATTACAACAAGAAGGTTCCCGAGTCCGACAAGAAATACTTGAAGAAGGCCGGAGGGCACATCGGAAACGTTGTACAAATAACTATGAAGATGAGGACAATAGTCCGAATAATACAAATAATACTAATTATCAAGCCTCATCTCAAAAATTCAGTGGAATCAAGTTATTTGTCTGAATTTTTGTTGGTTGTTTGGTTATAAAAATGTATTTAAGAAAAAACTGAGCACCCATCAAGAATGGATAAAACAAAAATATTGAGGTCAGTCAGTCAGTTAGTATACTGTTGGTTGGACAACAGCAACTGGCTAAGCACAACTGAACCAGTGCCCAAGACAGCTGGTACTTATAGAACTCAAGAATAGTCCATTCATGTATTTGGGTGATTCCATTCCTTGAGTCCTGATTGGCTTCTTGGTTTCTATGATGTTATGAGGCTTCATTAATACTCTGGCATTCTGCAGTAGGATTGCAACAAGAGTTACAAGTTGTTGCCTTGTCTTACCAATTCGACGGTAATTGGAACTTAGTATGATTATTCTACACTAAGTTTCATAGGACAGCCATGTTTAGGGCACTCAGTGAGAATCAAATTCACTCTGTTGGTAATTGTCTGTGAGAATAGATTTCTTAGATGAAGAGGCACCTATTAAAAATCTCCATTTGGCCATTGATGAAAATTGCCAAATCTTTTTTCACTAATACAATTAGATATTGATTGGATTTCTAAAGTGATTAGTGGGAGTTATTTCTATTTGTGCATTCAATATTCAATCAGTTCTTAAAAATTTAAAGAAAAAAAAATTTTCTTTTCAGTTCATCTAACGATCATCTTCTTGTATAAAGACTGGAGAAAATTGGTGAAAAATATTTGCACAAAGCCTCGTCTGTGGTCTTTTAACAGATATTGATAATACTAGGGCAGTGATGATAGCTTTTGTTTATTTAGGAAAATTTATGGGTCTCAACTAAAGTTATTTTAACATATTGTATTGTATCATGTTTATCAATGTTTTATTTATTTTTTTATTTAAAAAACGTAATTTTTAATCTGTTAGACTTAATACTATATCAATGATGCTGATAGCTTTTTGATTTAGTGTGTCCTGGGACGCGCATATTTACTTTGAATGAGTCCATGGGAAAATTTATGGGTCCCAACTAATGCCGGCTAACTCCTACCTTGTAACTTATCCTATGTAATTTGTTTGAAGCTATTGAATGGTGAGGGAAGAAAAAAGAAAAAAACACTGGATATGATTTTACTGCATCCTTTTAGATTTTTGTGCATCAGGGATGCAGGACGCCTATCTACCAGCATCTCTGCACAAATGTGTCAACACACCAACTAGCATGATACTACCTACCACGGCTTGAACTGTTTTGGTTATGCAAACTAGCAAAATATTGCAAAACTTTTGACTCACTTCATGATATATGATATACTGCCTCATACAATATTCAGTATACTAGTACATTCAACTACAGTTTGCGCCAGACATAGATGCTTGTTTGTTTGTATATTGATTTTAACGGCATATCAACCCTTCTGGTGTTATGTCATGTCTAACGGTTAGGAAGTTATACATATTGTGTATTTATATTTATACTGTTTAGTAATTGGTTTTAACAATGTGTTAGCATTATTGGGGATTATGTTGTATGGTATTGATTTGTTTCATGTCTATATTCTATGGTATAATTTTGTTTCCCTCAAAAAAGAGAGAATATCCTCCATGTTGACATTTTCAAACAGATCTTTCATATTGTTTCTTTAAAATAATGGTTTCTGATGTGAGCAAAAAACCTGCATTCCATGAATAAGTTTTTAACTGTCAAAGGTGTTTGACATGTTCCACATTGTGGTTGTTGTTCTTGTTTGAGTATATAGGAGTGCATTAATCTTGTATGACCAATGCGTAATCAGGACACAATGACATAGAGTAACTTGCAACAAAATGCTAAAATATTGAAGTAGACGGTTCACGTAATGGTTTCTTATTTTCACAGTCTCAGGGTATTTGCCTCTCATCCACTTATGAGCGCATGACACAAGGACATTTTTATGCAGGCCCGCCCACAAGCTGAAGCTTATGGGTGGTAGGCACAAAAAATGCATTAATCCGGTCAGCATTCCCCCTCAAGTGGGATGCCTCAGGCACTGTATAATAAACCCAGCTCTGTCCCTTTAAATCAAGGGGGCAGGTATTGCCTGGGGGTGTTAAGCCCCTGGGATCCTGCTCCAGAGGCCGAAGCACTCTGAAACCGACCCAGTAATCACCCAGATCTTCTAAAACAGCAGTGTATAAATAATCTTGGACCAGCTCATTTACTCTCTACAAAAGGTAAGCTAGGCTAGTCCAAAACACTTTAGTATACGTAAACATTACCAGAAAGATAGGTATAATGTAAATACAAGAACTTGTACGATACTACCAACTCCAACAGAGACCTGCAACTTCTTGAACTGCTTTTTGGTCACAAAACCTTGCAAAATATCGCAAAACTTTTGACTCACTCTAGTAAATATATACAATACCAGCAAGGCAGGTATAATGTGAATTTAACATTTTTCAGAAAATAGTTTTTAAATAAAAATGAAAAAAAAAAGAGATGATTAAAACTATGGAGAGAAAAAAAGAAATTTGTTTCTAAATAAAGAAACATTCATTATCAAATTGAGGGAAACAAAAATCATTGAATAAATAGAAAGAATTTGATTGGTTAAAATCTAAGCCACCATCTTTAAACACATCAAATGTAATTCTACAAGTTGTATTCTGCTTTCTTTATTTTTATTTATCTAATAGTTTACGCAAGACGTTTTTTTTTAAAATAGCCGCCATTTTGTATTTATTTTGCAGTCTCATTGTATTTATAAAATATCAAAAATCTTTTATGTTACCATACATTTCTTGTTAATTTTCAGTATGTTCTGAATAATTACACAGTAAAAACTTGAGATGAAATCTTATTATAATGGAGATAATGTGTATGTTTGTCTGTTACTGAAACTATCACAACACTACTCCATAAGTTATTTACATTATATTCTCAATGATTATTAAGTAATCATTATTATCAAGTAAAGAAGACCCCATCTTATTGTAATGGAGATTATGTCTATGTCTATGTAACCAAAACTACCTCAATACCAGTGTCACAATTCCCTGAGTTATTTATCCCTATATTCTCAATGTTTATTAAGTAATCATTATTTAATCCTAATTAGCATCTTCTTCATTAACGATGTCTCTATTAAATTAAAGCTGTGTTAGATTTGTCTCAAAATACTCCAGATTATGTCTATGTCTGTCTGTAACCAAAACTATCTCAACACTAATCCCACTATATTATATATATTGGTATTTCAGTCTCAGAAGACTATGATATAGTTTTTGTGCCCTTGAAGTTACAGCACCTCCTATGACTGTGAAGTCCAATGTTCAAAAACCATTCTCGACCACAGATGTCGCATTTGAAGGCTGTCCCTGAAGATGTTGATGTGCCGGTGCTTTGTTGCCGCTGCTTTCTTCTAGACCGCTTAGCTTTATGGTGTTGCACCAGGGTGACCTCAGACATGAATAGTCCTCTATAGAGAGCCTGCCGCCACCGAGGACCGTCCTGAACCAAATTTTCCCTGCTGGAAGGGGCAATGCCAAAGCAGCTGAGATCATTCTTGCAGACATCCTTGAAACGCAGATGGGGGCGACTAATCTGTCTCTTATTAGGGAAAGCTATGCGTAAAGGGTGTCCTTCTACTCCATGAGTTATTTACGTTATATTCTTAATGATTATTATGTAATCATTATTATCAAGTAAAAAAGATCCCATAGCAGAAAGAAAGCATCTTATTGTAATGGAGATTATGTCTATGTCTGTCTGTAACCAAAACTACCTAATTACCGACATCACTATTCCCTGAGTTATTTATGTTATATTCTCAATGATTATTAAGTAATCAAGACCCCATACCCAAAAGAAAACATCTTATTGTAATGGAGATTATGTCTATGTAACCGAAACTACCTCAATACCAATGTCACAATTCCCTGAGTTATTTATCCCTATATTCTCAATGTTTATTAAGCAATCATTATTTAATCCTAATTAGCATCTTATTCATTAACGATGTCTCTATTAAATTAAAGCTGTGTTAAATTTGTCTCAAAATACTCCATGTTATTAATGCGTTTGAAATACTTCAACGTGCGTTATATATCACTAAGAAAATAAAGGCTTGCATAGTATGAAGTGAAAGTGAAACTTGTGCGTGAGATATTTTAACTCTTAACATCCTATACCACCTCATTCCACCTGATTGGAAGTCACATTCGTTTTCCAAATCCCCCTCAAACGATAGCCTTTGTTTAAATGTAATATTAAACATATTTAAAAGTCTTTGATTTAAGGGAAATAACAGGTAATTTTAAATGAAAAGGCCATTTTCAGCCATTTATTGATAAATCCTTATAGGAATAGGGCTTTTTGAAAATTCTCAACAGGATGTTAAAAGTTCAGTGGAAAGAGGCTGCACAGACTCCAGTCCACTATCTTGGCAGTCCCACAGTTAGTCCAGTGGCAGGGTAAAGTCCGAGATGACTGGGCTGCCGAGCTGTGGCAGGGTGCTGTCTTGGATATTATTGAGCCCCAGTGCTTGCACCTAAGCGTCTGGTTGTGTTGGGAATTTATGCGAGTAGTAAGTACCCCAATTCTACTACTTAGGATTATATAGTGTGGATAATTTGCATACTAGTTTTAATAAAACTGGATTTAATAAATAATTAACCCTGTCTTCCGATTTAAGGATAGTAAGTTTAAGTCAGTTAGAATGTAGAAGCCGTAGGATGAAAGGATCTTCGCAGACGTCTGATTTGGGGATTAACAATAAAATAAGATCAAAAGTAAATCGAAGTCTTGTGTTTATTACCTAAAAACTAACAATGACACAGGGCTTCTGATAACGAGAAATCCCTAACAGAAACCAGACCCGAAATCCCAAGAAAGTCCCGACCTTAGAAGATATCCAAGATGATAGAAGATAGAACCAAAGCCAGCCAGAAGAAAATACGACCAGAAGTAAGAAGTAAGAAAGGGTATGCAACACAAGTTCTGCAAGGTTAAAGCGTTGCGTATCCAATTCCGTCCACAGCCAACATGTATCTTGAATAAATTAAAATAAAATACATACGTTCTTATTTAGTTTTGTTAGTCTTTCTCGAAAGACATTCATTATGCAGAGCTTACGTCTGGTAAAAGACAGATTGGTCACCTCCAGCTGTGATTCAATGATGTCTTCAAGAATGATCTCAAGTACTTTGCCATTGCCCCTTCCATCTGGGAAAATTTGGCTCAGGACGGCCCTCAGTGGCGGCAGGCTCTCTGTAAGGACTGTTCATGTCTTAGGTCACCCTAGAACAGCACCATGAAGCTAAGAGGTCTAGTAGAAAGCAGTGGCAACAAAGCACTGACATATCAACATCTTCAGGGACAGCCTTCAAATGCGACATCTGTGGTCAAGAATGTTTTTAAAACATCGGACTTCACAGTCACAGGTGCTGTAGCTTCAATGGCACAAAAACTTTATTATAGTCTTCTGAGATTGAAATGCCAATAAGTCTTTAAAATTATGATAATAATTTTATAAAATTTCATTACATTAAAAATTAAATACTTTAATTTAGCTAATATCCTTGTATCAGGTTACAGACATATTGGCCCATTCATGTGTGTTAAAAGACTAGCGATTTATTTTTGTTCCTTTTAGATTTCATATGAAACAGTTCTTCATGTTCTTGTTGGTTTTTACTATGCAAAGAAAATTCTAGAATTTCTTATTCGGTAAAGGAAGAAAGGAAAGTTGGCTTTTCGAAGATTATATAAAAAGAAAAAATGGATTTAAATTCTGTTAGAATTCAAGGAATATTCTCAAGAAAGTGAGATATAATCCTCTTAGATACAATTACAGTATCATGGGAATATACAAAGAAGTATTACACACACACGCATATATATATATATATATATATATATATATATATTACATGACTTTGTTATTACAGTAAGGAAATATATATATATATATATATATATATATATATTTACATGACTTTGTATATTTTTAAGTCTTCATATTTTTATCTCTTTATATATTTATTTATATAGGAGGAAATATTAATATGTATATACATATATATGTATATGTGTGTGTGTGTGTGTGTGTGTAAGTATATATACTGAAAAATAAAAACAGAGCTAGACATAGTACAATATATATATATTTTTATATATATACATATATAATGTATACACATATATTTTAGTATGTATATGTGTAGACTGTAGTATGTGAACATATATATATATACACATATATATATATATATATATATATATATATACTAAAACCTTTAAACAGTTATTAGATACATATATATTGTAACCTTTAAACACAATTATTATATATACACATACAATTGTGTCTACAAATTTATGCATGAATAGATATCTTTATTCACAGATAAGAAAATTTAAAAAGATGTTGATCATATTACATGTACATGTATATATGTATCATGTATTTTTAGAATATATATTTGTTATAAATATTTATATTTATGTAAATTTTATTTTATCCCCCTTTATTTGATTATAAATCTTTTTCAATTTTCTTACCTGTGAATAAAGATATCTATTCATGCATAAATGTGTAGACACAATTGTATGTGTATATATAATAATTGTGTTTAAAGGTTACAATATATATGTATCTAATAACTGTTTAAAGGTTTTAGTATATTTATGTGTATATATATATATATATATATATATATATATATATAAACTGTTTTTAAAGGTTACAATATATACATATATATATTTGTTTATCTATATATATAAAAGAATGTTTCTGGTATGTACATGTCAACTTATAACTAAAAGAGATGTCATTCTGATTTGAAATCTCGCAGACACATTAATGTGTTTCTAACTAAGAAACATACAAAATTTGTTTTTTGATTTTTACTAATTAAGTGATATAATTTAATAATTAAATTAAACAAAAATCAACCAATTTCTAGAACTCTTCACAGTAAGGAAAAATAAAGTAAGGAAAAATTGGGTCAAAAAGGAAATGCATTAGACTAATACATTTCACTTTAACTCAACAGGCTAGGTACTCTCTCTTTCACCCAGTCTGTTCATCTCTCCTCTCTCTCTCTCTCTCTCTGTTCATCTCTCTCAAATAAAATGATGTTTTAAAACAAGTGTAGGATTACATTTTTTAAAATAATATTTTAAATGTAAACAAAAAAGCATTTCCTAAAAAACAAACGAATTCTCAGAGATTTTTTTTAATTTAATAAAATATTTTCCTCTTATTCTCTCTTTCTCCTGTTTTCTCCCTTTCTCACTGGTGTTCCTAAAAAATTTAAGTCCCGTCATAGACTGGGTACTTTTGATAGTTTACATATATATGTATTTGTACACTCATATCTATATGTACTACATTATATAGTTGATATAGAGTCCTCCTATGCTTCTTTATGAATATACTAGACAAAACGTGACCCATTCATTCACCCATTCAGCTCTGGGTAGATATTTGAGATTAGGGAAAACGGAGTTAGCAAAGCGAATAAAATTTAAAAAAAAAAAAAAGTACGGCCGGACGAAACCTTAAAATCATTTTAGAATGTTTGACCTCAATTTAACATAGAAATACATTTCAAATTCTCTCTCTCTCTCTACTCTCCAGAGCAACTAACATTATATAACGAGGAGGTAGTCAAGAGATACATAGAGGGGAAGAGGGTGATAGACAGAGAGTAAAGTAAGAGATTGGTCGGTTTTTGACTTAATTGCAAATTACGACTAATTAGAAGGGGCTGGGTTAGCTCAGTCAGTAGAGTGTTCTAGTTCGATACTGGTCCTCGCCAACTCAGCGTATGAGTAGCACAGGGATCTGTGCGGTAAAGTAAGGAGCTGATGGTAGTTCTGTCTTTTTCATCCTTGCTTTATCTTTTGATTACACTCAGTTTGTTTACAGAAGCCTTTGAAAAAGGGTGGAGGCCACCCAAAATATTGGATATAATAAAGAAGATAAAAAGCAATACAATGTTCATCCTTTTAGAATTTTGTTTTTTAGTTTCTTTTATATTTTCCAATGCTTCTAATTTAACTAAAAATGTTCCCAATAACATTATTATATTATATTATTATACTAAAGCTGAGTTAATCAACTTTTGCTTCCTAAAGGCTTTTTTACTGTTTTTTTCTACCTCTTCGTTATATAATGTTAGTTTCTCTGGAGAGAGAGAGAGAGAGAGAATTTGAAATATATTTCTATGTTAAATTTCACAACCAGCAACCCGTAGCTTAAATGAGGTCAAACATTTCCTTTCTTAGAAAGCTTACAAAATGATTTTAAGGTTTCGTCCATCTGTATTGTTTTTAAAAATTTTATTCGCTTTGCTAATTTTTCCCTAATCTCCTTAGAGCTGAATGGGTGACCCAATGGGTCACGTTTTGTCTAGTGTATGTATAATATATATATATATATATATATGTGTGTGTGTTTTAAGGCAGCAGTTCATGCATGTTTAGTTAAAAAGAAATAATGTATAAATTTATAAAAAGGTTTTTCTTATCTAAAAAACAACGGAATACATTCCATATTCATTCATATCCTGGGTCTAATACTAAACTGCATCTGATGGTGGGGCTCCAGATAAGATTTCTGCAGAGTATCCCTTCATTATCATTATTCCCAGATCCACTCTGACCCGGAGTGGCAGTATGATGCAGCCACTCAGCCTGGTGCATCTCGTCATTGCCATTGTGACGTCAAACATTGTGTAGTTTTGCAGGTTGAGTCAAAGCTGCACACAGCACTTTGATGCGGGAGGATCTCAAGGAGAAAAGAAACAAAAGCCAAATTCTAAGACACAACAGAGAGGGGGTAGGTGGGGGTGACACTCAGCACACTTGCTCTATTTTCCATACTGCTCTTAGACTCCCAACTCTGCTACAGTGGATGAGGGCTCTCTCTCTCTCTCTCTCTCTCTCTCTCTCTCTCTTCTATATATATATAATATATATATATATATATATATATATATATATATATATATATATATATAATGTAGTGTATTAGGAAAATTGAAAAAACACAGGTTTAAATAAGTTGAGTGGTAAGGTTATTGGTCAACGCTGCAGTGTTTCGATCTATTAATTAGATCATCTTCAGGGCATTTGTTGGTATAAGGAAGGTGATAAGAAATTTTTATCACAGAATAACGAGAAAAGCAAGCGATAGTCCTTGTTTATCAATGTGTTCAAAATTTGAAATCTGAAGAATGGACGCTTTGAAATGTGACAGTGTGAGTATGAGAGTGCGTGAATGTGTGTATTGAAAAAAGGCATTTTGCATTTTTAGGTGTGTTGTGTGTGTGGTTGCGCGTGTGTGTATAAATCTTTTGCGATAAAGGACATCGAAACAAACCTCAAGGTTGTGTGTGTGTATGTATGTATATATATAAATAGATTTGCCAATATAAATACACATGCTTTGCTGAATTAAAAAGCAAATTTTGACCCTGTATTGGTGGAGCCTTAACTTTTCTTTGCACAACAAAAAATATTAACATGCTTTGTCTTATTTTGTTATGACACAGAGATTTAACAATGATCACTTGGATCACATTAATGAACAAACAGATAGATTTGCCAATATAAATACTCGTATTTCACTAAATTAAAAAGCAAAATATCAATCGTATATTAACAGAACCATAACTTTTCTTAGCACAAGTCAATAATATTACTTATGAAATTGAAAATTTATAGAGGATTTTTGGAAATGTTTCTGTTTGATTTTTTAAAATATATATATATATATATATATATATATTTTGAATAATCCCATATTAGCAAACACAGTTACGAAATACCATCAATGCGTCTGTAATTCAAATTCTTAAAATGAAACAGCAACGTTCATTAACTGCGAAACTGTTTTTAATAGTAATGTGTACAACATGAACTCCTGCAGTTAGCTGTGATTAATCAATGTCTTGATTAATTCAGTGGATTTAACCCTGAAGATCCTTATGGTGAAACTCGAGTAGGTTATTTCTGTACACACTATAATAATATATATATATTATTCCCTGTTTCTTTCACTTTCCTATGGCATAAGGGTGAACAATAATTGTACTGAACAAATAGTGTAAGCTCATAAAATCTACAATACCCATGAGTGTACATAAATGGATAAGAGCTTTTCTGAAAAAAAAAAAAAGTTAAAACCAGATAAAAGAGGGATAACAAACACGATTAGCACCAAGGAGATCTAATCGATGAACAGGCATAAATCCTCTCTTCCCTGGACGTGTTCTGATTAATTTCTTGGATTATCCTGTCAAATGAACGGTTTATAGGTTTTTTTGAAGCATTCTAAGACTAACTCTCTGATGTATTTGCAGACATACTTTATCCAATTTCTGTGAAAGGCAAAACAGCGAAAACATAAGAGTAGCAGTTGAACAATATATATATATATATATATATATATATATATATATATAAATAAAGAAAAGGCTTAAATATCAGTTATATCAATAGTTAAAATCTTATGATAATGGAGATTGTGCGTTTGTTTGTCCGTATCTGAAACTACATCACCACTGACATCACAATTCCTTTAGTTATTTAATAATCATTATCTGATATTAATTAGCATATTATTCATTAACGATGTCTCTCTGAGTCTAACTGAGTTTGATTTACCCAAAAACAGCCCATGTTATTAATGCATTAAAAATCCTGCTATTTGAGTTATATATCATTAAGAAATAATGGTTTACATAGTATATGGTGCAGTTAATTTGCATATTGATTTTAATAAAACCGGGTTCAATAAATAATTACTTTGTGTCATTGCTTTGGTTTAGTTTAGTTTGTTTTATGACATATGAACCTTGGTTGGTCATTTAATGCTGATAAAGTTTTGAAATAAATTCATTCTTACTGGACGCTCAATTTTACTATTTAAACCATAGAGGGTACCCTAACAGGTACTACCATTCTAGGTCAGAGTGGACCAGGGAGCAATGGGGATAAAGGGGTACTCCACATTCCCCAGACCTCCAGAATTGGAACCTCACCATCAATTAGAGTTTAACGTCATTCCCAGTACATGAAGACCCTAATGTCCTGGGTATGACGTTAAACTCTATCTGATGGTGAAGTTCGATTTCTGGAGCTCTGGAGAATGTGGAGTACCCCTTCATCCCATTGCTACCTGGTCCACTCTTACCCGGAGTGGTAGTACTATTAGGGTCCCATCTATGGGATAAATAGAAAAAAAATTGATACTATTTCTCTGAATTTTTTAGATGAGGCTTGATGATTAGTATTATTTGTATTACTTGGACTATTGTCCTCATTTTCCTTGTTATCTGTCTCTCTTAGTCTGAGTTTGATTTACCTCAAAACTGCCCATGTTATTAATGCATTAAAAATTCTGCTATGTGTGTTATATATCATTAAGAAATAATGGTTTACATAGTATATGGTGCGGTTAATTTTCATACTGATTTTAACAAAACTGGGTTTAATAAATGATTACTTGGTGTAATTGGTACAGATAAAAATGAAGATGAGGACAATAGGCCGAGTAATACAAATAATACTAAAAAAATTGAGTTAGAAAAAAATGTTGAATACCTATCAAGAATGAACAAAACCACATTGGCATAAAATAACCCAATAAGGATTGACATGCCATAAAATCCAACTAATAAACTTTTTGGGATTACCTGAAGGCAGGTTAAAATTTGAATGCTAACTTTTCTTTCTTTTCTTTTTCAGGTAAGTGTTTAATAAATATTCTTTCCTGTCGATTCACCTGGATTGAATTAAACAGGTGGATTTTTCTCTGCAGGTAAGTTACCTTGAAAATATTTGCATTTTGCAATTTAAAGACAGAGATAACCTGTTCAGAAAAATCTGTGTGGGTGGGTGGAGGGTTTCATAAATATTTGTTTTGAACATCATAAATCTTAAAATCCATTTTATATTATCTCTTCCTCTTACAACATATTTTGCCTGAAGTTTTTTTTTTCAGCTTAAGCAGGTTTTATTCAAAACCATAAACAGGGTTTTACGGAGGTGCGTGGTCTAATGGTTAGAGTCTTAGGAAATGGACTCATCCACATGAGTTAAATTCCTGGATGAAGCTGTTTGCATTTCACATGGCGCTAATACCTTTGGGAAAAGTATGAATCCTACTCTCCCTACAGCTATGGGCAAATAGCAGGGCAGATTGGGCTCGTTAATCTTGACTAGGTGACCAGTCTATGAGAAGGAAAAGTCTGAATTCAAAAACCTGTTAAACTCCGCTTAAGAAATTGACCTTTTGTCACATCCTGCTTGTGTGGGAGGGGGGTAAATATATATAAATATATATACAGGGTTTGTCTTAAAGATTATCCAAATAATTTTCTCTTGTTTTCATACAATATTTTTGTTATAAGGGAAGAGATTTCCCCTACAAGAAAGTTGGACTCATCCAACAAAACCCATAATAACTAGCTACTACTTGACTGTGTAGTCCGTATCATTTATGGTTTCATTGGACAAGTTCAACTTTCTTGTTTGGTGAAATCTCTTTCCTTAGATCAATTTTGCAAGTTTAGTTGGAGGGATGTAGTGTGATGGTTACCGTCGTAGATAATAGACACAACGAGATTCAAATCCTGGACACAGCTGTTTGCATTTCATTTTTTGAATATAGTCGCCACTGTGTAGTCCGTATCATTTATGGATTTCATTGGACTTCAACTTTCTTGTTTGGTGAAATCTCTTTCCTTAGATCAATTTTGCAAGTTTAGTTGGAGGGATGTAGTGTGATGTTACAGATAATAGACACAACGAGATTCAAATCCTGGACACAGCTGTTTGCATTTCATTTTTTAAGTCATCCATGTAGAAACAATATTCTAATTGCTGTTGAATTGGCAGACAAGGCAACAAGCAAACTGTAACTCAATATTGATCTTGCATTGTCACAAGCCTACTGCATAATGGTAGGTTATTTATCAAGCACCATAACACCACAGAAACTAAGCAACCAATCAGGATTCAAGGAATGGAATCACTCAAATGCATGAATGGAGTATTCCTGAGTACCATATATACTAACGTAGGAAGTGCGTGGTGTAATGGTTAAGGTCATGGGAAATGGACTCGTCGCCCCGAGTTCAAATCCTGGATGTGGTAATTTAATTTCACTTAACGCTAATACCCTTGGGCAAGGTATGAATCCTACTCTCCCTCCAGCTATGGGCAAATAGCAGGGCAGACTGGGCTCTTTAACCTTGGTTAGGTAACCAGTCTAGGAGAAGGAAAACTCTGAATTCAAACCTGTTGAACTCCATTTAATAAATTGACCTTGTGTCGCATCCTGCTCGTGTGGAGGGGTTGGTAAATATATATATACTAACTGCTTTGGGATCCAATTTTAGTTGTTGTTGTTGTTGTTCAAATGATCAGTAGAATAACTCACTTCAACAATCCAGACCTTCTACACAATTCAAGTCCTGGTGAAGTTTGCAAAAACCGAAACGTTATAACGTCGACTTTTCCATCAAGAATAAATTCATCTTTTTGGAATACTTTTCTATTTTCTTCATAAATTTACACTATATATATATATATATATACACACACACACACACACACAAACCCCTCTGCACAAGTAGGTTGTGACATAAGGTCAATTATTTAAGCGGAGTTTAACAGGTTTGAAATCAGAATTTTTTTTTTCCTAGACTGGTTACCTAGCCATGGTTATAGAGCCCAATCTGCCCTGCTATTTCCCCCATAGCTGGAGGGAGAGTAGGATTCATACCTTTTCCAAGAGTATTAGCACCATATGAAATGCAAACAGCTTCATCCAGGTATTGAACTTGGGCTGACGAGTCCATTTCTCACGACTCTAACCATTAGACCACGTGCCTCCATAAATTTACGTATATACGAACTCATCTAAAGGAAAAGAGAGAAACATTAGAAGATTACTCTACCTAGAAACCTTTTAGCAGAGATTTCTCTAATTTTAAACTTGTACTTAATTCTTTTATTTCTACATTTGGCTTCTCTTAACAATTTCAATTCCAAATTGTTCTGGTACCAAAAATAACCAATTTTGCAGACATTTTATTTTTCTTTCTTTTTTACCATTGTTCTCTGTCTTACGATAAATGGTAACAATTTTTTTTTACCTGAAGATGAAGAATTCTCATTATTGTATGCCAGGGGTGGAAGGGGTAATTTTTTTTCCGAACTCCATGTTGAAATTTATTGCCTACTCATCAGGCTGGAGACAATAAATCTTTTAGTACACAGTACAGCAGTCCCAACCCTATTGCCCTTATGGCAAACCCCAACCCCTTTTATATCATATGGGTGCTAGAAGGCAGTGGCTGCGGGTCTACATGTCCTGGGAATGACGTTAAACTCTATCTGATGGTGAGGTTCCAGTTCTGGAGGTTTGGGGAATGTAGAGCACCCCTTCATCACCATTGCTCCCTGGTCCACTCTGACCCGGAGTGGTAGTACCTGTTAGGGTCCCATCTATGGGTTAAATAGAAAAATGTATTTATAAAAAAAAATTGTATTATCCATTAAGAATTGATTTATTTCAAAACTTTATTGGCATTAAATGACCCACTGAGGTTGATATGCCGTAAAACAAACCAAACCAAACCAAACAGTACAGCAGAAATACCTCCTCTCTTTAATACTGTCACCTGTGTGGTACGAGTGAACTTAGGAAATTGATAATAATCTTGCTGACATTGTACCATTTTGTTTTTCAAGTCATGTTGGAAGCACTGGTTCCTGCTAGATCACTGAAGTTAAGCATCAATGAGTGAAAATATATAATTATATAACAAGGAGTAGTTAAGAGATACATAGAGAGGAAGAAAGAGATAGACATAGAGTAAAGTAAGAGATTGCTCATTTTTTGTTTATTTTTTCATATTTCGTAAAATAAAATAGGAAGGGGTAGACATCGTAAAAAAATATTTCCCCTTATATATTTTATGAAAAAAACTATTTCAGACATATTTTTTGAAAATCAGACCAACAATTGATTTTTCATAGAATTTTTTAAAAAAGCCTCTAGTCATTTTTTCATATTTCATAAAATAAAATAGGAAGGGCTAGACATCGTAAAAAATATTTCCCCTTATATATTTTATGAAAAAAAACTATTTCAGACATATTTTCGTGGAAATCAGACCAACAATTGATTTTTCATAGAATTTTTAAAAAAGCCTCTAGTCATTTTTTCATATTTCATAAAATAAAATAGGAAGGGGTAGACATCATAAAAAAATATTTCCCCTTATATATTTTATGAAAAAAAACTATTTCAGACATATTTTCGTGAAAATCAGACCAACAATTGATTTTTCATAGAATTTTTAAAAAAGCCTCTAGTCATTTTTTCATATTTCATAAAAAAATAGGACGGGGTAGACATCATAAAAAAATATTTCCCCTTATATATTTTATGAAAAAAAACTATTTCAGACATATTTTCGTAAAATCAGACCAACAATTGATTTTTCATAGAATTTTAAAAAAGCCTCTAGTCATTTTTTCATATTTCATAAAATAAAATAGGACGGGGTAGACATTGTAAAAAAATATTTCCCCTTATATATTTTATGAAAAAACTATTTCAGACATATTTTAGGAAAATCAGACCAACAACAATTGATTTTTCATAGAATTTTTAAAAAAGCCTCTAGTCATTTTTTCATATTTCATAAAATAAAATAGGAAGGGGTAGACATCGTAAAAAAATATTTCCCCTTATATATTTTATGAAAAAACTATTTCAGACATATTTTCATGAAAATCAGACCAACAATTGATTTTTCATAGTATTTTTAAAAAAGCCTCTAGTCATAACTTGTTTTTGGCTACGTTAAATTTCAATTCATTTTCGTTCATAATTTTCATTATTTCCGTAAGCTGAAATTTTAATGTTTCTTCTTTTGAAAAAAAATTCAAGATAGTATTAACCTTCATGCAAGTTTCATTGTGTTAAATATAGGGAGGGGGTAAATTTCACAGGGAAAATTGGTGGTACCTGATGTTTACAATAAATTCTAGAGTTCAAAGATTAAGATAATTACTTAGTCCAAATTTAATTAATGTTTATCCTACTTAAAAGAAATGAAAATCTTTGGTAGATTTTTTAAGTGACTTTTTTCAGATTGCTTTTAGATTACCTGGTCCTAAGTGCCCAATTTTTAATTGGTCTTTTTGATGAGGAAGTAGAAGGCTGCACTTAATGTTTAACTTTTTCAGGTCAGTGTCCCCTTAGCTTTCCAGTGAATTCTTCATGCCCCTCTTTATACACAATATATAATTTGTTAGATAAAACTAAAATGATAAAATAAAAAGGCTGCAAAAATTGTCCAAGCTGTACAGCCTACCAAAAAAATGAATGGTACTCCACATTCTCCAGAGTTCCAGAACTAGAGCCTCACCACCGGATACAATTTAGTGTCATACAGAGGCACAAATCTATATTCAGCTTGAGTTCCTGTCTTCTTTGTTACCCCGTCTTTAAAAGTTCTCAAAGCTTGTAAAATCTCAACTTTGAATATTCTCAAGGAAAGGTGCTTCTGGTTTAATAGTTATTGCCATGAGAAATAGACATGGCGAACCAAGTTCAAATCCTGGACAAGAGGCACCACACGCTCCAGAAGCTGAAAATAATTTGAATTCAAAACGAAAACATTGATGTTCCAAAAAGCGTACAAGTCATGCGATCGTTTCTTCATTAGCACATCTGCTATGCGTTTCTCGGTCAACGACATAATGTATATCTTAGTGTAACAGTTTTTGAAAGAAGACATATTTAAAATTCAAAAATAGACAAATTCTCTTTATCAAACAGAAAGAGTTTTAATCCGTTCATGGTCAGACTGCAACGGATTTTTTCAGAAAAGAAATATTTTTCCAACTATTTTTTAATTTTTTTATTTTCATTTTAACAGCATTGTGTGTTTTCATATCCTTTTATCTATACTTATACCGTCGGATTCATTTCCTAACTCTTCACTTATATATATATATATATATATATATATATATATTAAAATAAGTGTATTTTGGCAGCATTCTTTCTTTTATACAAGTTTTGTTGAACTGTACAGACAATTCTTGTCGGACGAGTTTTTGGTTGATCCTTTCTAATTTTCGGGCCATCTTTTTGGTGTCGGGGTGTAACTGGTGTAACAGTCCACCAAAGGTTTCGAAACAAGCTTTTGGCAATACAGTTTGCCATCATCAGGTAGGAAACGATGGTATGGTTTCGTGTCTCGTTTTAACGAGAACGAGTAGTAGCAAGGAATTAGAAATGGGAGGTAATAACAATTGGTAGTGGGAGGTTGTAGGAATGGTAGTGGTCCGAGCGAGTGATGCTGTAGTGTTTTTTTTTTTGGTGGGGTGCACAAGTTGTGAGAAGGGGAGGGGTATAGTGGAAGGAGGATATATATATGTGTGTGTGTGTGTGTGTGTGTGTGTGAGTGAAAATTTCACTAATAGGTATGTTTCTTTGTTTTGATGGTTTTATATATGCATACATTCCATAACTCAAAGAGTGTTATATCAGATAGTCTTCCCTTTTTTTTTTAAGCCCCCTCTAGAAAAACATAGGTGGACTTCCTGACAACATCCTGTATATATGTGTGTTTATATAATATATTATATATAATATATATATATAATTTATATACCAAGCGTGTTGGTAGATCCTTGCGGAGAGAAAAACCAGCAGAGAGTTTGATTGTAAAAATATACTACCAAACATCAACCAGGAAGAAAAAAATTTTGAAAAAAAGAAAAGACCAAGATATTCGTACCAACAAAAAATAATCTATTGGTACAGTATTTGGCCAAAAGAAAAAACAATTTATATGTATATATATGTATATAAGATATATATATATTCATATAACCGCTAGGAGAAAGCTAATATGTAAAAAGTGCTCGATACCTAAGTAGAGCCAAGTAATAAAGATAATCTACTGAGTCAGACGAACCTACTATTAGTTTCGCATAAAGCTCTTCAGGGCTAAAATCTGACTCAGATTTTAGCCCTGAAGAGCTTTATGCGAAACTAATAGTAGGTTCGTCTGACTCAGTAGATTATCTTTATTATATATATCTAAAAACATCAAAACAAAGAAAGATATCTATAACAGAAATTTACACTCACTAATATATATATATATTAGTGAGTGTAAATTTCTGTTATAGATATCTTTCTTTGTTTTGATGTTTTTAGATATACAAACATTGCATAACTCAGAGTCTTATATCAGAAAGTCTTCCGTTTTTTTTGTTCCTCTTAACCCCCCCCAAAAAACCCAAAAAAAACCTCCCCACCCAAAAAAAACAAAAAAAAAAAAATTGCAGAATCTTTATGCAATTACCCAAGTGACTGTAACCTTCTAGTCTAATAATCAGATTACACCTGGAGAAGGAGACAGCTTCTGCTTTTCTCTCAGAAGAAACACACTTGCTCGGTTAGAGCACCTGACTGACACACACACACACACACAGAGTCAGTCTACATGCCATTTCAGAGGTAGTCTGGGGTGGGGGTGAGGGTAGTAAACGCAAAAATGTGTTGCTCACATTGAGGACATGTGAAGATGCAGGAAGAACTGAAAAGATGCTGTTGTTGATAAATAACATTAGTGATGCAAATTGATAACCTTTCATTTGCTGGATTATGACTGTGTCTGACATATATATATATATATATATATATATATATATATGATTTTTGGATCTCAGTGAACAAAGCAAACCTCATCTTAGTTAATGACAACAGTATAAAAGGCAAATTAGAGGCACTTCATGTGATGTAATGATTAGCTTGGCTATCCAATCATTCTTAGTGAGTGTGATTCTCACTGGGTGACCACTCACTTCTTAATCCATAGAATTCTGAGCATCTGATAATTGTGCCATTACCTTGAAGTATAGATATTTACCAACCCCTCCGCATGAGCAGGATGTGACATAAGGTCAATTTCTTAAGTGGAGTTTAACAGGTTTGAATTCAGAGTTTTCTTTCTCCTAGACTGGTTACCTAACCAAGGTTAAAGAGCCCAGTCTTTTCAACTATTTATCTATAGCTGGAGCGTGAATAGTTAGATTCCTACCTTTCTCAAAGGTACTGACGGCGCTATGTGAAATGCAAAAAGCCTCATCATGGATTTGATCTTGTCTTTGATATGTTTATTCAATGCCGAAGTCAGTCTTTTTCTAAGCAATTGGTAAGTAATGATAATAATCACTTGTATGTTTTAAACAGGATATGAAACAAGGTCAGCTTAACAGGTCGTAATCCAGAGTTTTTCCTTCTCCTCGACAGGTTATTATACTGTTTAACTCTTAAAGTCCTATACTGCCTCATTCCACCCAGCCAGAATTCTCATTTGTTTTCCTAATACATCCCAAATGATAGCCTTTGTTTAAATGTAATATCAAACATATTTAGAAGTCTTTGATTTAAGGGAAATAACAGGTAACTTTAGATGCAAAGGTCATTTTTAGCAATTTTTTTTATATATCCTTATAGGAATGCTCTGGACTTAGAAAATTCTCAACAGGATGTTAAGAGTTAAGAGCCCATTCTGCCATATTATTTACCTATAGCTGGAGTGTGAATAGTTAGATTCATACCTTTCTCAAAGGTATTAGCGGTGCTATGTGAAATGCAAACAGCCTCATCCAGGATTTGATTTTGTCTTGTCATGTCCATGTGCATCCAATCTTACTTTGAAGTATGGTGCTGAATTCCAGTTCTTAGAAGGTGCTGGCTTCAGGATCTTTGTGTCATGAGTATGATGCTAAACTGTATCTAATGGTGAAATTCCAATTTTGGAGCTCTAGGGAATGTGGAGTACCCATGTTTTTACTATAGGAATGCATTGGAAATGGTTTTACTATAAAAATGCATTGGAAATGATTTTACTATAAAAATGCATTGGAAATGGTTTTACTATAAAAATGCATTTGAAATAAATGCATTTGAAATGATTTTACTATAAAAATGCATTTGAAATGTTTTTACTATAAAAATGCATTGGAAATGGTTTTACTATAAAAATGCATTTGAAATGGTTTTACTATAAAAATGCATTTGAAATGGTTTTACTATAGAATGCATTGAAATGTTTTACTATCAGAATGCATTGGAAATGATTTTACTATAGGAATGCATTGAAATGGTTTTACTATCAGAATGCATTGGAAATGATTTTACTATCAGAATGCATTGGAAATGATTTTACAATAAAAATGCATTGAAATAGTTTTACTATAAAAATGCATTTACTCATTGGAAATGGTTTTACTATAAAAATACATTGGAAACGATTTTACTATAGGAATGCATTGGAAATGATTTTACTATAAGAATTTTATGGAAATTGAGGAAAAATCAAGCTAAGTTCTAATTACCGTCGAATTGGTAAGACACAGCAACAAGCGGTTGTAACTTAATACAATCCGTCTTGTCGCAATTCTACTGCAGAATGACAGGGTATTTATAAAACTCCACAATATCATAGAAACCAAGCAGCCAATCAGAACTCAGGGAATGGAATCACCCAAATCAAGAATAGTCCATTTATGCATTTGGCTGATTCCATTCCTTGAGTTCTGATTGGCTTGGTTTCTATGATATTGTGGAGTTTTATAAATACCCTGTCATTCTGCAGTAGAATTGCGACAAGACAGGATTGTATTAAGTTACAACCGCTTGTTGCCGTGTCTTACCAATTCGACGGTAATTAGAACTTAGCTTGATTTTTCCTCAATTTCCATAAAATTCTTATAGTAGATACCATAGTAAATATAAATACCAACTATCTTGGACACTGCTAGAGTTGTGTTTAGCTAGTTGCTGTTATTCAAACCAACAGTAGACTAACTGACTTCAATAGAAATGATTTTACTATAAGAATTTTATTGAAATGATTTTACTATAAGAATGCATTGGAAATGATTTTACTATAAGAATGCATTGGAAATTATTACTATAGAAATGCATTGGAAATGATTTTACTATAAGAATGTATTGGAAATTTTTACTATAGAAATGCATTGGAAATGATTTTACTATAAGAATGCATTGGAAATGATTTTACTATAAGAATGCATTGAAATGATTTACTATAAAATGCATTGGAAATTATTTTACTATAGAAATGCATTGGAAATGATTTACTATTGCATTGGAAAATGATTTTACTATAAGAATGCATTGGAAATGATTTTACTATAAGAATGCATTGAAATGATATTTTACTATAAGAATGCATTGAGAATGATTTTACTATAAGAATGCATTGGAAATGATTTTACTATAGAATGCATTGGAAATGATTTTACTATAAGAATGCATTGGAAATTTTACTATAGAAATGCATTGGAAATGATTTTACTATAAGAATGCATTGGAAATGATTTTACTATAAGAATGCATTGAGAATGATTTTACTATAAGAATGCATTGAGAATGATTTTACTATAAAAATACATTGGAAATGATTTTACAATAGGCATTGAAAACCTTCAGAAGAAAATTAGCTTCAATATATATTCATATAATCCCTGAGGGATAGTGCTTAGACGAAATAAAAACAGACAACTGACCCAACAATGTGAGAGAAATCGAACAAACATGACCGTGACAAAATTCTCAATGCACGGTGCAGATGGACTGGCATAAAAGAAAGATACCTCAGCCTCTGCCCTCAAAGTCTTCGTTGACAAGCGAAAAGGTCAAGGGAGTGAACTGAACACTTGTTCATTGGAATTTAGAAGAAAAAATCCATATGTTAAGAGGAGTTACTTCCCTTGACATCTATCAGTTATTTTTTTCTTTCTTTCTTTCTGATCACGGGCCGTTTCTTTTTATACTTTAACAACAACAACTTCTTGTCGGCTCTGTTTTATTGATTTCTCTTTCAATGAAACGAAGTAGAAAATAATCAATTATCTCTTTCTTGCTTTTTATAATTGTCATTGTGATTGACTTGATGCGAGTTTCGCTTTTTATTTTGAATTTAAATTGTTTAGTCTGTCAAATGTTTTATTTCTTTCCTAACTCACTCATGACAAAACTAAGACATGGGATATGATGGTCCTTATCCTGCCGTGCGAACACATAACTTGCTGGTGGGGGAGTGATTTTACTATAAGAATGCATTGGAAATGATTTTACTATAAGAATGCATTGGAAATGATTTTACTATAAGAATGCATTGGAAATGATTTTACTATAAGAATGCATTGGAAATGATTTTTGAATAAGAATGCATTGTAAGTTATTGGAAGAATTGAGACCATCCAGACAACAGCATTGTTAAAATCAGCTAGAATACCCAGTTTTGAAATAAATACATTCTTAATGGATACTCAATTTTTTTATAAACATTTTTCCATTCAATATGAGCTTATTTCTTGGTTGGATTAATTAAGTAAGACTTAATATGGGTTGTTTGTGATCAGGGCTGCAGAGTCATAGAGTTGGAGTATGAAGTAATTGAGGGTCACTGGAAATCACTGTTCGTTTACAAGGATAGCTTTGGCATTAAATAACCCACATAGGTTGATATGCCATTAAACAAAGAAAGCAAATAAAACCATTCAGTTTTGACAGTGTCAAGTCACCCTTTTCCTGCCATTACTCCCAGGTCCACTCTACAGTACAGGCCGACTGTGACATTGTAGTAAGCGAGTTTTAACTACAGTTATGCTATTATGTTCACTTTCAAACTAATAAAATTGGGAGAAGTATGACCTCCCCCCAGCTATGGATTAATTATTACCACTACTGTTCTTCTGCAGGGATTACTTTTGAATTAAATAACCCTAAAAGGTTGATATGCCATTGACCACAGAAACCAAGCCAAGCTAAGCCAAAAAGCAAACATTTTTATAAGAATTATTAAAGCATGAGGAAAGGGATTACTCCGTTTTTATTGTCTTTGTATGTAGTGAAGAATGCCTGATGGTCTTTTAGGTGTTTTTTAAAATTTTTTTTTACACTTTTCTCAAAAATAAATCTTTTTAATAGGCCCATTCTCTATTCCTGCTCTCATCTTCCAATAGGGATTACCAGGGATGAGGAGTCAGAGTTAGTAAAACTATACCGACTCCAGTTGATTTTCACACTTTATATGGCCCTAGTTTAGTCTGTAAAGTTATACAGTGCACACTCCTTATAAATATAATTATTAAAAAATTTCATTGTTTTATATCTGGGTTAGCTCAGTCGGTAGAGCGTTCGGCTAGAAACCACAAGGTTCTTAGTTCGATACCAGTCCTCCCCAACTCAGCGCATGAGTAGCACGGTGATGTGTGCGGTAAAGTAAGGAGCTGATGGTAGGTGTGGCGCTCCACCTCAGATGCCAAAACAATCTCCTTGGTCTAGCGCTATTGAAAAGGGGATAGACTCCCTTGCTGACTGGCTGATACCGACTTTAGGCTGCCCTGACGACTTTTATATCTAAATCTATTTATAATAGGCCATAATCACTAAATTACATGAAGAGGAGGCGGAGTTGGAAGTGGCAAAAATAGGGGAGTCGGAGTTGGGGGTTTTGTGTTCTGACTCCACAGCCCTAGTTTGTGATAATGGATTTTTGAATCAAATGAACTCTTTGCCTACTTTGAGCCGCTTACAGCAGCTCTCCCACAATTGTGATCCTACCATAACCGCTGGCAGCAGTTTTCGCATGTGTCACTTGTTTACACTGAAAACCACTACATGAATGCACATGCCATTTATCATTTGAATAGACACCAAAATAGTTTTTGTTAACATGAACTTTCACACACTATATGTGTGTGTGTGAGAGAGACTTTTGCTTTTCACCAGGAGTTTCCACCGCCCTGTTGGCTAGGGCATTAGAATGCACCTCTGCAGAGGGGTAAAACTCCCCCAAATGGGGCCACCTGTTGGCCGTGAGTGGTGACCTGTGATGCTTAAGGATAGAACACAGGTGGTTGAGCAGTCCATGACTTGCAATACTCCAGTACTCTGATACCAAACATTAGTAACAGTCATGGATTTTGTTTTTTCAATGGTAAATACAATTTGGAATTCATTTAAATAAAACAAAATTCAACCCAAAATCAATAAAATGTGGATATTGATTGTTTAAATTGTCAATCATATTGACTTATTTCTATCTGATCTACTGAGAAACTTTTGGATCAGTAAACTAATTTCTTTAATCTGTATTAATAAATGATTTATTATTAATTGGACCATTTTATGTGACTTATAATAAACTAGCTGAGCTACCCACCTTTGATATGCCCTGTCAGTAGGGCGTTAGAATGCAACAACTGCACCTCTGCAGAGGGGTAAGATTCCCCCGATGGGGCCACCTGTTGGCCATGTGTGGCGACCCGTGATGCTTAAGGATAGAACCCAGGTGGTTGAGCAGTTCATGACTTGCAATACTCCACTTTGGCCCTTTCTTGGGCTAGATGGGTGGTCAGAGAGACCCCTTCCGATCAATCAGTTGGTCACGTTAAGCCCTAGCACCTACATGATTTTCCCAACCCTATTGCCCTTATGGCAAGCCCCAACCCCTTTTTATCATATGAGGGCTAGAAGGCGGTGGATGAGGGTCTACATGTCCTGGGAATAACGTTAAACTCTATCTAATGGTGAGGTTCAAGTTCTGGAGGTTTGGGGAATGTGGATCACCCCTTTATCACCATTGCTCCCTGGTCCACTCTGACCCGGAGTGGTAGTACCTGTTAGGGTCCCATCTATGGGTTGAATAGAAAAACATGAGTTTATAAACAAAATGTGATTATCCATTAAGAATTAATTTATTTCAAAACTTTGTCAGAATTAAATGACCCACTGAGGTTGATATGCCGTAAAACAAACCAAACCAAACAAACAGGAGTTTCCATAACAAAGTCCCAACTTGTAATGTTGTTGTGGTAATCTGAGGCGGACTAATACCCTTTTTAACAATAATTTAAAAAAAAAAGTATAAAAAAAGTCGTTGAGGTGGCCTAAAGTCGGTATCAACCAGACAGTGAGGGAGTCTATCACCTTTTTACTAGTCCAAGGAGCTTGTTTTTGGTGTCAGAGGCGGAACACCACACCTACCATTAACTCCTTACTTTACCACATAGATTCCTGTGCTACTCATACACTGAGTGAGCAAGGGCCCGTATTGCAACCAAACCTTGTGGTTCCTACTCAGATGCTCTGCCAATTGAGTTAAACCGGGCATGTGAAATTAAGAATACAATTATATATATTAAAAAGTATGTAAATATGTGTTAAAATGAAGTGTGTTCAAAAATGTTTGAAGTTCTGAGATGAATAGATAGTGAGCTTTGAAATATCCCATCATGCAGGTTAGAAATACCAAGAAGATTTGCTACAGCCATGGGGTAAATTTGGTATACATTCTTGTGATCAGGTCTGTGGAGTCAGAGTATGAAACAATTAAGGGGTCACTGGAATCACTGTTCTACAAGAATGGCTTTGGAATTAAATTATCCATGAAGATTGATATGCCATTAAACAAAAAAAAACAAACCAAACCATTCAGTCCTGACAGTGTCAAGTCACCCTTTTCCTACCATTACTCCCAGGTCCACTCTATAGTACAGGCTGGACTGTGACATTGTAGTAAGTGAGTTTTAACTTCAGTCATGCTATTATGTTTACTTTCAAACTAATAAAATTGGGAGAAGTATGACCTCCCCCCAGCTATGGATTAAATAGTACCACCACTGTTCTTCTACTGGGATTGCTTTGGTGGTAAATAACCCACAAAGATTGATATGCCATTAAATAAAGAAATCAAACCATTCAGTTCTGACAGTGTCGACTTTTTTTGGCATTACTCCCAGGTCCAATCTACAGTACAGGCTGGACTGTGACATATTAGTAAGAAAGTTTTAATTTCAGTCGTGCTATTATTCACCTTTGGACTAATACACTAGGTAAACGTACAAATCCTCCCCCCAGCTATGGATCAAATATTACCACTACTGTTCTTCTACAGGGATTGCATTGGCATTAAATAATCCACAAGGGTTGATGTACCATTAAACAAAGAAACCAAACAAAACCTCTCTGACACTGTCAGAGAGCTGTGGGTAAAATAGTACCACTACTGTTCTTCAACAAGGATAGCTTTGGCATTAAATAATCCACAAGGGTTGATATACCATTAAACAAAGAAACCAAACAAAACCTTTCTGACACTGTCAGAGAGCTATGGGTAAAATAGTACCACTACTGTTCTTCAACAAGGATAGCTTTGGCATTAAATAATCCACAAGGGTTGATATGCCATTAAACAAAGAAACCAAACCAAACAAAAAAGCAAACATTTTTAGAAAAAGTGTTAAGAGATTAAGAAAGTGATGTTTCCATTTTTGTTGTCTTTGTATGTCGTGAAGAATGCCTGCTGGTCTTTTACGTGGTCCTTTTCTTCCCCTTTTTAAAAAAAATAAATCTTTTAGGTGGACAGATTCTCTATTCCTGCTCTCACCTTTAAATAATGACAGTAATTAAATGTGTATTCTTAGCTCGGATTAGTGACATAGACAGATAAGACAAGAAAATCATATGGTTTGTTTTATTCGTTGAAAAAGGAGAAAGAGAGAGAGTCAGTTTTTTTTTTGGAATGGTTACTTTCCTGATCACTTTTGACAAGAACCGGCAATGATTTTCTCATCCTCTTTTGGCAGAGCTTGAAAAACCATTCTTAACATATTGCCTTTGACATAAACATTTTTTTTTTCTTTCTGAGAACTAAGTTATTGGTTCCATTCTGTTGCTGTCAGTTCTGTCTTCAGATGTCTTTGAGACTAATCATTCTTTCTTCGTGTATATTCATAGCTTGATGTATGTTAACAATTAACAGTGTTAACTGATGTCAGATTTTGGACCCTAATATTAGTTCCAAAACCTCGGTATTCAATCCACCTTTTTTGAGGTGAGGCTTGATAATTAGTATTATTTGGATTATTTGGACTATTGTCCTCATCTTCATTGTTATCTGTACAACAGTCCGACAAAGAAATACCTCTAGAAGGCCGGAGGGCACATCAGCTGAAATGTTGTATAGATAACAATGAAGATGAGGACAATAGTCCAAATAATCCAAATAATATTTTATGCTTACTTGTTAGATCAGGGTTTCCCAACCTTTTTCAGCTCATGGCCCACTTTGAAACCAGAATTTTTTTATGGCCCATGAAATTATTATAATTGAAATAAATATTTCCATTTTACACAAGATATTTATTCAATCAAGATACAACCATATTGGCGCACACACTTTATCTCAAGTATCTAAACTACATGTACTTTTCAGTTCCAATTTAACATTGTTATCTGTACAACGAGTCAGACAAGAAATACCTCTAGAAGGCCGGAGGGCACATCAGCCGATGTATAGATAACAATGAAGATGAGGAAAATAGTCCAAATAATCCAAATAATATCAATCTACCTTGTCGGTGAGGATTACAATATATTGACTGCATCCCCAGCAGAACGAAAAGCCCCCCCCAAAAAAAAAAGATGTATTCTAAACTGCATCTTCATTTTCAGTTTAATTCAGTTTAATTGGTTTTAATTAGGCGTAATTAGCAATTAAGTCAACGACCGACCAATCCCTGTCTAACAGACTACCTATCTCTCTTCCCATCTCCCTTTGTCAGTTAAGTTAACTCTCCTCCCACTCTCTATTTGTCAGTTAAGGAGAGTGAAAAAAAGGAGTAAAAAATCCAGCAGTTAAGGATCCCCCACACACACCCACTAACCCCCCGTAGATTCACCCACTAACCCCCAAGATTCACCCACTTCCCTTTCTCCAGGCGAATCTTATTCAATTTCGACTTAGACAAAAATTTGACCTTAAATAATCAATTTAATAAATTTTAGTTCGTTTTTAAAAATGAAAAGCAGATGATATTTTGGCAGATCCTACTCTTTTCCCTAATCATCTAGCGAGAGCTTAATGGGTGACCCAACGGGTCACGTTTTGTCTAGTATATATATATATATATATATATATATATATAGATGTCTTTGTTCTGATTCCTCCAGAACCTTGTGGTTCTTAGGTGAATGCTTTACCGACTGAGCTAAATTGTACCCTTAAATACACATGAAGTTAATGAAAATTATTTCTACTAATTTATTAATACACATAAAGTTAATGAAAATTATTTCTTAAACAAATCATATATATATACAAGGTGTGTCATAAATGTATCAAGATTGAAGCTGTATTTACCAGATAGAAATGAACAATGAATGGAACATTAATTTTTTCAGAATACAAGGTGTATCAAAAAGTACCTTCAATCTTGATACTTTTTTGACACACTTGTATATGAAAAATGTTTTGGCATTAAAGTTGTTGAAATGAAAAACTTTGAAAATTCTTTAGAGAGACAAAAACATTCCAAAATTTGTCTAATTCTTACGTTTCCGCAGACATCTTTTTCTGCTTAAAGATGATTTATTCTCTTTTAATTAGAAAATTCTTTTTGCAATTGATGGATCCAAAATTGACAGATGCTCTTCAGACGAGATGTGCAGATGGTTTTTTTTTTTTTTTGGTGCCGTTTCTTAAGCAGGAAACATTTTCTCCAGAAATCCCAATAAAAATAGCGGATGATATAAAAATGTGTTTTTTCTCTGCACAAACACTTCCCCGCCCTGTCGGTGGGGCGTTAGAATGCACCGACTGCACCTCTGCAGAGGGGTAAGGTTGATGAGCAATTCATGACTTGCAATACTCCACTTTGACGGGCGGTCGGAGAGGCCCCCTCCGATCAATCGGCTGGTCACGTCAAGCCCTAGCACCTACATGATTTTTCCAACCCTATTGCCCTTATGGCAAGCCCCAACCCCTTTTTATATGGGTGCTAGAAGGCGGTGGATGAGGGTCTACATGTCCTGGGAATAATGTTAAACTCTATCTAATGGTGAGGTTCCAGTTTTGGAGGTTTGGGGAATGTGGAGCACCCCTTCATCACCATTGCTCCCTGGTCCACTCTGACCCGGAGTGGTAGTACCTGTTAGGGTCCCATCTATGGGTTAAATAGAAAAATATATTTATAAAAAAAATTGTATTATCCATTAAGAATTGATTTATTTCAAAACTTTATCGGCATTAAATGACCCACTGAGATTGATATGCCGTAAAACAAAACAAACTAAACAAACACTTCCTCATTTCAGATAAAGATTCCTGGAAATGATTCTTTATTTCAAAATCATGTTACATAATTATTAGATTCCTAATATTATGTACAGTAGTGTAGGAATCAATATGGCTGTTATAAGTTGCAGCCCACAGCCTTGAAGGATGAGTGACAAGGCTTGACCTCATCCTGATCCTTTCCGGTGGATACCGTGAGAATCAGTGGAGGAGACCCTCTTCCGGTTAGATTAGAAATAGATTTTAGTCAGTCGGCGAGAAACCACGACAGTGGTGGGTTGTGTTATACATGCTCCGACTCGATCTGCGCAGGTAGTCTGGTGGGGATTTTGAAATAAAATGTGATCTAAGTAAATCGAAGTCTTGTGTTTTTATCTAAAAACTACCAATGACACAGGGCTTCTGATAAAGAGAAATCCCCAATGAAAGACCAGACACGAAGTCCCCAAGAGAAGTCCAGATGAAGAAGAGATGTTAGAAGAGACCTAGAAGAAGATGTAAGATATCAAAGACGTCAGAAGAAGAATAGAAGTAAGTAAAGTAGAAGGGTATACAACACTCAGTTTTATTCATAATAAATGGTTTGAATTTTTTTAGAATTGTATTTGTTTAATCGTAACTAGGCTTTGACTGTCAAACACATATTCATAAAAATTAAGCATATACAAATACTATTAATTCCCAAAAAAAAAAGCGAAAAGGGGAAAAATGAAATACATAGAATCACTTTTCTTTTCATCGATTCATCGTTTCTATTCTTATTTTTATTCTTGACAATTTTATCAACAGGGATTATATCGCCCAAAAATGATAAACTCGGAAACTTTATTTCCTTTTTTTCTCTTTAAAATGAAATATTTGCTTTTATTATTTGAATTGACAAACACTTGTCGTGAATATATTATAATGATTCAAACGTGGCCATACACCACATCCAAGACGTTGATGGCCTTACCGTACTGCTACCACGTCCAGTTGACGTTGATGGCCTTACCGTTGGCTTGCTCACTGCTAACCTTCTCAAGGTAGACCTTAAGAACAGTGCATGTCTCTTTGTAGATTAGACCACAGATACGCTTCATGTATGCAGGTTTTTTGCTATAGTAACATTCATTGGGGCAAGGCCATGTAAACTTAGTGTCAGAGCCAAGTCGTCGGAAATTAAGTTCCTAGTTGGGTCCCCTAGGCAGACAGGTCTGTTTACCCAGCAATATTAGGACCACAACCCAGCAAAAGGGGCTCTTGCGAACATCTAAAGGGTATCTCCATCATTTTCAGGAATTAACAGCTTTTGGTGTATTTGTTACTGCATCTGTGGCAAACAAGGGCATCTCCTTCCCCTGACCAGCATATGCATGCGGAGTTTGGGGACTGCTTTTGAATTTCATATTCCTTTGTTACTTCTTGCATGAATTCACCATAGTTGAATTTGTTGGATTATTTGGATATAGTTATTTGCTAAGCTTAGCCTAGATGTGGCACAAGGCCAGAAATATCAGGCACCCAGTGAGAATCAAACTCATTTACAATGGTTTGCAAATCCAACTTGCTAACCATTACACCACATAAAAGGATTATTTGGATATAGGATGTGCTCTAAATACCCACCTCTATTTATAGACTAGCCAAGGTCATATGATTGATTCTGGTAACCAATCACTAGCAATACTACTGGCCTGATAGAATACTTGGTCATAATTAAAACTGCACTCTTTGAGGACGGACACACATAGGATTGCCGGATCTGTACCAATACTCTCGAAGGACTTATACTTTATGCCAGTAGCTGAGAACACTTTAGTAACCAAAGGATTCACATTGTCAACTGACTCTTTATCAAGGATTACACCAGATAAGCGCTTCTGCTATAAGGCCAAGGAATGGCCCTTAAAAACGTAACAGAATTCGTTGGCTGGAGCCAGCTCAACCAACCCAGGGTGAATGCTATAAGAAGACAGAGAGTGTAGCACTGATAGGGCTACAGCTTGGAAGAATTCTTGCTTTTTTTATCAGCTAATTATATAATCCAAAACTTTTTATTAAAACAATACACCAAAACTTTCATTTAATTCCATCGTTGGATGGAGCTGGCTCAACCGACCCATGGCTAATGGTGTAACTGAGACAGGGAGAGAGATACAGTAGCACTGATATGGCAACAGCTTGGAAGAACTCTTGCTTTACTGCGTCTGTGGAAAATCTGAGGCAAACAAAGGTATATGTGTGCATATATAAATATATATAATCATTACCCTGTCGCACAATTAGCACGGATATCCATGACAATCTCTCGCTAACCTTCCCTATCATTCATTGCTCCCAGGAGGTTCTCTGCGCAGCAACTAGTATCCTCGCATAGTTGGTCAATGTAGATTCTTGGTGGGCAGCCCACATTAGCATGTCCATGTGTTGGCTTCCTCAGGAGAACGTCACTGATGAGCTCATCCTTGCATCTCCAGCAGTGTCCCGCATGCCTAGTCCGTCTCACTCGGATGGTTTGTGAAATGGGGAGCAGGTGACCATACAGCTGCTTCCTTGTGGGGTGCTGTTTCCACGACTTGTTCAAGATTGCATTCTTGTGCAGCTCCCATCTAGCTTATTCTCAAGGGGCTTTGTTAGGGTCCAAGTGGTGCAGCCATACAGCAGTACAGATATAACCACAGCCTGGAAATATTGTCGCTTTAACTTGTCAGTGTGATCGGACTTCCATATGACTGGTAATTTGTTTGTGGCCTATAGAATAATCAAGCTAAGTTCCAATTACCGTCGAATTGGTAAGACACGGCAACAAGCAGTCGTAACCTAATATGAACCTGTCTTGCTGCAACCCTACTGCAGAATAACAGGGTATTTATGAAACTCCACAACATCATAGAAACCAATCAGCCAATCAAAACTCAAGGAATGTAATCACCCAAATACATGAATGGACTATTCTTGATTTCCATAAATACTGTCTTGGACACTGCTTCAGTTGTGCTTAGCCAGTTGCTGTTGTTCAAACAACAGTAGACTGACTGACTGGCAGGTTCAGTTGTGCTTAGCCAGTTGCTGTTGTCCAAACCAACAGTATACTGACTGACTGACTTGTTCAGTTGTGCTTAGCCAGTTGCTGTTGTCCAAACCAACAGTAGACTGACTGACTGACTCAATATGGCCGACCATGCCTTTCCTATTCGTGTATTAACATCACTTTCTGTGGATGAGATATTTTTTAATCCAAAACTTTTTATTAAACAAATACACCAAAAGTTTCATTTAATTGAATGATTGTTTACAATAATCATGATAGAAAATGTTGGCAGTTGTCAGAAGAAGAAAAAGAAATGTGGACATATTCTCATAGAATTTTAATTAATAGACGGGTTGTGGGGGGCATTTTGGTTTGGAAAAATTGGTAATTTTTTGTTAGTTTTAAATAGAATAGAAATTTTTTTTTTTTTTTTGAGGAATATTTTGCTTCAAACTCCTAAAATGATACTTGCTTTCAATTAAATTTATTTTAATTTGGATTAATTAATCGTTAGAGTTAATTAATGTGCCATTTCTTTGTTTATTGATTATAGTCAGATCAATAAGATATTGATTTTTGTCAATATATGCATTATTGCAAAATACACTTTTATTTGGATGTACATGTGTGCATATATATATATATAGAGAGATAATATGTGAAAACCAATTAGCTAAAGTGTTTATGATGTTTGCGATTGACACTCCACAAAATTGATTTTCACACCTTATTTCTCTTTCATTTAGATATTTTATCCGTATATATTTATTTGTGTGTATTTATATATATATATATATATATATATATATATATATATATATATATATATATATATAAGAAATTTGAAAAAACAAGTCTTCCAAAAATAAGATGAATTTATTTATCGACACTATCCGCACATGTGAAGATGTCATGATGTGTGACGTAACTCGAAGAAATGCATTCAACAAAAGACAAGAAAAAATATTAATGGACTGATTTTATGAGAACAAAGGGAACAAAGTGGGAATGATAACTAGATAATTAAATAAAGCCTGGTATTTTGTAGTTATTTAAATCTATTTTAGCTAGAAACGGTGATATCTTAAAAAATCCATGTCGATTATTAAGGGAGGGCAAAAGCGAAATTGCACTTTCTTCGAGTTATGTCACGCATCATGACATCTTCTCGTGTGCAGATCGCGACTCATCTTTCAAAAATATAACGCTGAACAAATACAGTTACACAACAAAAATAAAATTTATAAAGGTTTTTTATCTCCTGTCATCTATAAAACATTCATCAATTTCTTCACCCCATAATACATCCTGTTGTTGCAGGAATTAATACATCCTGATGAAGGTTTAAAGAAACCGAAACATTTAAGCGTCGATAAATAAATTAATCTTATTTTTGAAACACTTGTTTTTTCAAATTTCTTAATATTGTCGTATTGATTTCCATATTTATTCCCATATATATATATATATATATATTATATACCAAAAGGTCAAAGAAAATTACAACCAACATCTTCAAGTTCGGACTAAAGTGTTGTATCTGTTTAGAGTCTTGTTCATGACATACAATTATCCAGGCCTGCTCATGGCGCCACTGAGAGCCAGAACTGTCCCACCTTCTTTTTTAGTGAGGGTTAGTTTTCAAACACACACACAAATACATATCTATGCACACACAAATATATATATATATACATACAAACACACACACAAATACATATATATATATATATATGTGTGTGTGTGTGTGTGTGCTTAATTGAAGTCGTACCTAATTCTGAAAATTGATTAATTGATAATTAATGAATTAGGCAGGCATACCTATTCAAATGTAAGGCTAAACAAATCGAGAAAAATCAATCTCTGTATGTACATTTCAGCCTATTAGGCCTCATCAGCAAAGCTATAGATAGGAAGACTGCTTTGTGTGTGATTCGAACCCTGACTGTCAAGCTGACAGGCTCTAACCATTACAACAGCTGGTTTTTCCCAGATTTTTCGTTTGTTAAACAAACTGAAATAATGCAGCGTCAGCTTATTAAACATTATTCATTAATGAAACTTGAGTTTTTATAATATATATATATATATATATATATATATAATATATATATGTGTGTGTGTGTGTTCAAAAAAAAATGATCTATCTTTAATGCATCTCATGTATACAAATAATAAATCCTGCAGCTGATACCAAACATTAGTAACAGTCATGGATTTTGTTTTTTCAATGGTAAATACAATTTGGAATTTATTTGAATAAAACAAAATTCAACCCAAAATCAATAAAATGTGGATATTGATTGTTTAAATTGTCAATCATATTGACTTATTTCTATCTGATCTACTGAAAAACTTTTGGATCAGTAAACTAATTTCTTTAATCTGTATTAATAAATGATTTATTATTAATTGGACCATTTTATGTGACTTATAATAAACTAGCTGAGCTACCCACCATAGATATGCCCTGTTAGTAGGGCGTTAGATTGCAATGACTGCACCTCTGCAGAGGGGTAAGATTCCCCCAATGGGGCCACCTGTTGGTCGTGGGTGGTGACCAGTGATGTTTAAGGATATAACCCAGGTGGTTGAGCAGTCCATGACTTGCAATACTCCACTTTAGCCCTTTCTTAGACTAGACAGGCGGTCGGAGAGGCCCCATTCCAATCAATCAGCTGGTCATGTCAAGCCCTAGCACCTATATGAATGCCCCAACCCTATTGCTCTTATAGCAAGCCCCAACACTTTTTATCATATGGCTGCTAGAAGGTGGTGGCTGAGGGTCTACATGTCCTGGGAATGACGTTAAACTCTATCTGATGGTGAGGTTCCAGTTTTGGAGGTTTAGGGAATATGGAGCATCCCTTTATCACCATTGCTTCCTGGTTCACTCTGACCTGGAGTGGTATTAGCTGTTAGGGTCCCATCTATGGGTTGAATAGAAAAACATGAGTTTATAAACAAAATTGAGTATCCATTTAATGATTACTTTATTTAAAAACTTCATCGGCATTAGATGACCCACCGAGGTTGATATGCCATAAAACAAAACAAACCAAACCAAACTAAATATACTGATACTCGTGTTCCTTAATGATACCAGTCATAAAGACTGGTATCATCATGCAACACTCTCTAGTTAAAAATGAGACCATCCAAATCATCCAAAAATGTAAATACTGATTATCTGGTGTTGCTTATCAGCCGATTTCTTATTTCTTATGAGTGTTGTAACTTTGGCTAAATAACGGACCATTCCATTTTTATTATAAAAAAAAGAAAGAAAAAATATAAGAAAGAAAGAAAGAGAGTAGGGGAAAGAGAGAGAAGGGATGGGTGTGCAGAAGCGATAATGTTAATCTGTTTCAATTGATAATGAATATAAGGAAAGAATAAAAAGGGGCCGGGTTAGTTCAGTTGGTAGAGCGTTCGGCTAGAAACCACAAGGTTCCTAGTTCGATACCGGTCCCTGCCAACTCAGCGTATGAGTAGCACAGGGATCTGTGCGGTAAAGTAAGGAGCTGATGGTAGGTGTGGCGCTCCACCTCAGATGCTAAAAACAATCTCCTTGGTCTAGTGCTATTGAAAAGGGGATAGACTCCCTCGCCGACTGGCTGATATTGACTTTAGGCCGCCCCGTCGACTTTACTTTACTTATAAGGAAAGAAAAAAACAAAAGAGTGAGAGAGAAAGGGTTAAATCAAGATTATTTTACTTTTTACATATTGTAATAGCTCTTAAATGTATCAAACGTTGTAATGATTAAATCATCATATTATGGTATATCCACAGGTCCTGCTTGTACAAATTAAAAGAAAAAAACAACTTTTGTCCAATTGGTCACATAGACTAGTGGATAAAGGAGTTAGGTTAAGACAGTTCTAAGTGACAGTTATCTCTAGACTGCAGGTTCAATCCTGTTCAGGGGTAGCAGTAACATAGAATAATAATGAACACAGCTTAATGCCTCTACCCCAGCTATGGTTAGCGGAATGAGAACAGGATACCTCAATGGACTGAATAAAGGGTTAAGTTCAAAGTTCCGTGATGACTCCTGATTACAACAAGAAGGTTCCCGAGTTCGAGATGGAATACCTGAAGAAGGCCGGAAGGCACATTGGCTGAAACGTTGTACAGATAGCAATGAAGATGAGGACAATAGTCCGAATAATACAAATAATACTAAAAAAAAAAAAGAATCATATGAATATGATATTCTTTTTGAAATGTTTCTGTTTTGCTCATGGCAGGCTGACCTGAAAACGATGATTAAATTTCTGATTAATAAAAAAGATTAGAAAGAAAAATTTACATTTTTTTAACTGACAAATATTTGCTGTGTCATGTCATCCAAATTTTAATATGGTGACAAAAAGACAGTATTGTTTGCTACAACTGTTTGAAATGGATATTGAATTGATGAATAAAGAAGAGAATTATTAATTTTAATTTAAAATCTATTAACAAAGTAAACAAATTGGCTGGCAAATTAAGATTTATGATTGGGTTAGCTAAGCACAAAGCCTCTGATCTACTGTACCGTTGTCCCCTTTTTCCGGGCACAAAAACGATAACTGTAACACGGCGGTGGTGGTGTATATTGTATAGTGGGTCTCGTCCACGTGCCTCCAAATTCACAGTGCTAAAATGGTGTTGATAAAATTATAACACGACTAATATGTAGTCACAACTGCTAGCCTTTATTATCATGCTTGTCTAGTGGGCTCATACCAGAGAGGAGGAAAGGCAGAGAGAAAGAGAGAGAGAACACTACTTGATTACTGTGACCCCATACTAGCCACTAGAGGCCCGATCCGTACCCTACGACGGCGGAAGGCAAAAAGAGGCCGATACCTTTCTTCGTTGTTCCACGTCACCACCCAAAACTTCCGGTTGTGGTCAACACCCGACTTCCGGTTGCGGTCAACACCCGACTTCCGGTTGCCACTCAATTCTCAGTTCGGGGTCACGCTACGGTCAAATCATCGTTCATCCTGTTTTGGCTCATCACTATTTTTAAACCTTTATCATCTCTTATTTCTTCCTCCTCCTTTCTAATATAGTAGTTCTCGCTCAATGCAATCTTGCTACACTACACGACTAGCTCAATGAACTGTGGGGATTAAAATAAAATGAAAATAAAATTAGAAAAAAAACAAACAAAAAAATAAAAATAAAAAAAAATAAATAAAAAATAAAAAAATAAAAAATAAAAAAAAAGCAAAAATAAAATTTAAAAAAAACAAACAAAAAAATAAAATGAAAATAAAATTAGAATTTAAAAAAAAAAACAAACAAAAAAATAACAAACTCCCACGGAGCCTTCACCCTCTGCGCATGTCCGACAAAAAGGACTGACTCCTTACCCCCAAAAGAATATCTTGGTCATTCAAACCAAGGCCGTAACTGGGTCTAGTTGGTCCTACTAACCAGGGAGATTTTACCTTGCTACAGGCGACTATGACTTGGTCAGTAAAGCCTAAGTCATAAAGACATCTTCTGCCTTTGTCTCTTTCCTTTTCGTTCCCTTTTTCATTCTTTGAATGCCTTCTTTTCAGCGTGACCACTAAAAAGAGAATGGGTTAAAAGAAAACCCAAGAAACACACAGCCGAGAATATCCCAGCTACTTTAAACCTATAAAACACCCGAAACCACTTATGCCTCATAAACCATTATGCTGTGGAGAGTTCCTGTGGTATAGTGGTTAAGATGCTGGACTTCAGCCATATGGCCCCCCGTTGAGAAACCCTAATAAACAACAGGTTTCTCATTTTTCACAAAAATTAAATAAATATTGATTTTTAGACAAAAAATTACAATATTTTTTAATTCTTCATTTTTTAATAAAATTCTAACATTTGACTAATTCAAAAATATACAGAAAATAATGCAAAATTCAATTTAAAAAAAAAATAAATTGATTAAAAGACGTATTGCAACAAATGATATCAATTCCCTTATCGGATTAAAAAAAAAATACTTTGTAACCGGTGTTAGATCATTAGGTACCACCAAAATAGTTCACGTGATCAGTTTAGGCCATATTGACGGAAGAAATGTAAATATTTTTGAACTTAAAAAAAAAAATCTCACAAAAAAGAAATAACGAACATAAAGAGTTGTTACAAAGAAAAACAGTTGATTCAAAGATCAAATTATTCGATTGAGGAAAATTACTCACCGTTATCTTGAAAAATAAGTAAAACAGTCCATTTTTTTACGACACAGTCATTTTCTTTATTTTATATATTTTTTTAGCTGAATTCTGTATTCATGGTTCTTTTAATAAAACACTCTGGCATTGAAACTTATAATTATTCAGACTCTTATCTTTATAGAAAAAAGTAAAAATTGTTTTTTGTCGGTTCATTTTTTCATATTTCATAAAATAAGATGGTGGTGGGGGGAGACCTCGTAAAAAATATTTCCCCTGATATATTTTAGGAAAAAAACTATTTCACACATATTTTCACCCAAAGTAATTCGGGAAATTTTCGTGAAAATCGGACTAATGATTGATTTTACATATAATTCTTAAAAAAGCCTCTAGTCATAACTTGTTTTTGGCTACGTTAAATTTCAATTGATTTAACGGTGCAAAAATGTAAACATTGTTTTTTGTTCATAATTTTTCTTATTTTCGTAAGCTGAAAATTATTCTTAAAACTCATCAGGAGTTTATTTAATGTTTCTTCTTTTTAATGGACAAAAATTTTCAAGATAATATTGACCTTTATACAAGTTTCATTGTGTTAAATATAGGTGGGTAAATTTCACAGGGAAAATTGGTGGTACCTATAGATCTTATAAAGAATCAGGTTAGTGTCGATTCTGGACGACCGACTTTTGAGTTATTTCTTTAGAACAACGATATTAAACCATATTTTCCCTCTTTTTTTCTTTCTATCTCAGAAAACCACCTGTAGAAGAATTTATCGATTTTCAGCCTCTTTAAACTTTAGATAAAGAGTAAATACTTGATTATTTACATGAGGAAGGAGCATTAAGAGAATCTTATTTCAAAGAGTGTTGAAATTAAAAAAAAAAAATAAAGTTTTTTTATCGTTTTTTTTTTTTTTTTTTTACGTATTTAGTTTACAAGAGAAATGGAGAATAGAATTGTGTGTACTGAATGTTCACTTCTTCCACCCTAATAATACCCTTCTAGAAAATGTCCCAACCCTATTGCCCTTATGGCAAGCCCCAACCCCTTTTTATCATATATGTGCTAGAAGGCGGTGGCTAATGGTCATAATGTTCTGGGTATGACGTTAAACTCTATCTGATTGTGAAGTTCCAATTCTAGAGCTCTGGGGGAATGTGAAGTACCCCTTCATCACCATTACTCCCAGGTCCACTCTGACCCTGAGTGGTAGTACCTGTTAGGGTCTCATCTATGGGTTAAACAGAACTAAATGAGTTTTAAAAACATGTGCTGAAAGGAAAAATTTAGTTAAAAAAAGGGTAATGTTGAACTAAATTCTTACCATAAAATTGGCTTGCGCATTATTTGAAATGAAATTAACTGTTCCAAAATATCATAAAATTTTTTTTTAGTAACAGTTAACTTCATTTCAAATAATGCACAAGAATTTAGTCACTTGAAGTTCAAGATTACCAAAAATTGAATACCTGTCAAAAATGAATAAAACAAAACGTCTTCGGCGTAAAATTGACTCAATGGGTTGACATGCCGTAAAATCCAACCAACCAACCTTGGAAAAGGCATGAAATCACATCTCCCTCTAGATTTAGGTATTTGAGGATGCTAACTACTAAGCATGTTACCCAGTACAACCTGTTACGTAGGTATCTCCAAAATCGGGTCACGTGATCAGTTTAAGCTATATTGAATAAACGAAAGTAAATATTTTTGAACTTTGTTTTTTAAAAATCCCGAAAAAAAAAAAAAGTAACGATCATACAGCGTTGTTGCAAAGAAAAAACAGTTAATTTAAATATAAAATTATCCAATGGGGAAAAATTACACCGTCATCTTGAAAAATAAATAAAACAGTTCGTTTAACTTGCAGAAGAGTGATTTTTTTAATGTGGAAACGGGGACTGTAAATTTACATATTATCTCTCTTTGACAATTATACATTTAAATGTAAGGGTGGCTGTATTCCACATAATAGTTTTCTTGTGCATATTCAATAACCGATTATTGGTTTTCAACGATTTTTGGAAGATTTTTTTGTCGTAGTTTCAGAATAACTTCTGAATATTTTTTGAGTTGAACTTATAGTGTAACTGAAGCAAAGAAAAGACAATAAGTATTACAAATATTGTCAGTTTTGCTCTTCCGTATATTATAAGAATCAAACATTACTATTCAACAATAAAAATCTCTTAAATTCTCTTAGAAATATTAATATATCGTGGAACGGACAAATTTTTAGTTCACATGAATTCTAAAATTCAGTGTTTATATTACATTTAAATATTATTGAAAAATCGATTTGTACACACAAAAAAAAGATTTTTAAAGATTAAAAAAACAAACATTATTTAAGCACACAAAAGATTTAAAATCTCTTAAAAATTAATTTCTTTAAAAAATATTTTTTCTTGACAATTTAATAGAATTAGTACATATCAATTAAAAAAGCAAATAAAAAAAAAAAGGTTTTCAAATGATAATATGACATTTTTTAGCACTTTTTATTTCAGAATTCATGATTTTTTCTACAAAACCTACTTGAATATTATACAAATCTTTTGATATAGTTATTCAGACGCTTATCTTTATAGGAAATAAAAGTAAAAATCGTTTTTTTCCGGTTCATTTTTTTTTTTCATGTCTCATAAAATAAAATAGGGGGGGGGGTCGTTAAAAATATATCTCCCCTAATATATTTTTAGGAAAAAAACTCTTTCAGACATATTTACATCCAAAGGTAAATAGTTATGGAAATTTTCGTGAAAATCGGACCATTAATTGATTTTTCATAGAATATTTAAAAAATCCTCTTGTAACTTGTTTTTGGCTACGTTAAATTTCAGTTGATTTAACGGTGTAAAAATGAAAACGTTTTTCAATCATAATTTTCATTATTTCCCTAAGTTGAATTAAAAAAAAAAAGTCATCAGGAGTTTTTTTAATATTTCTTCTTTCGAATGGAAAAAAAATTCCAGATAATATTAACCTTTATGCAAGTTTCATTGTATTAAATATAGGGGTGGGGGTAAATTTTACAGGGAAAATTGGTGCTACCTACTGTAAGAATAAACATTTTTCAGTTTGTGTTATATGACAAAGTGATATAATTCTTTCTAGCTTGCAGCAAATTACACTTATTTTTTTTAATGATAAAACTGTTTGTATAATTATTCCAGGCTTTTATAAGAGAAGTCTCTAATAAGGGGATCCAGGGCAGTTGCCCCCTTATAAATCGGACCCTGATCCTTTGTAGGGGAATTACTTAGCATGACACTCTGACGACCAAATAAATTTAGGGGACACGTTCGTCCTTACTGTTTTGGACTGTATGATTAGGTTACGAATCTTATCTTTTTAATTTAAAAAAAAACAAAAAAACCTACTTTCACTTTCATTAATGGAATTTATTAAAGTTTAAGTGGCCAGTTTAACTCAGTCGCTAGAGCACGCAGTAAAATAAAAACATTGGACTAGACGATCCGTAAAATCGATGAGTTCTTGTTGTAACGGCAGTTCATAATAATAGTGGTACTACTGTGTTTCCCCGAAAATAAGGCACGGCTTATATTAATTATCACTCCGAAATATAACACTAAGACTAAATTTAGTACGGACATGACTTATTCTTCAGATATCGAAAAATGACATTACAAAGTAGAAAATTAGGAAATTTCTAATTAAACAGAAATTGCAAAAATAAATAGATAAATAAATAAATAAATAGATAAATAAAAACAACAAACAAACAAAAAAAAAGATCTACATTTATTTACCATTATTTTATTCAAAATCTCATTAACGACATTTTATTAAAAAATAATTATATCATCATCCTCTGGAATGTTATTGTTCTTAACTAGGGCTTATTTTAAGGGGTTTAAGGAGAGGGCTTACATTAAAATCATCCTGAAAAAATCACGCTAGGTCTTATTTTGCACGTAGGTCTTATTTTCGGGGCAACACGGTAGTTATCAATACAAGTGGTAATAAATTAAAACTCTTTTTTTTTTTAATTGTAAAGCAAATGCAAGACAAAATTATTTTAGTAACAGAGTGGTGAATACATGGAATAAACTACCATCATCAATAGTGAATGCCATCTCTAAGCTCCTTTAAGGCAATGTTAGATAATCTGTGGAATTAAGGTGAATGTTTATAAGAAACAGCTGACAGGTCCTCAGACCTAATATACTAGCTGAAAAATATATTATTATTTATAATATTATTATATTGAAATTTTGGATTATTGATTAAAAATGAATAAATAAAAATAGACGTTCCGCACGAATTAACTCACAAGGGTAGACTGTGAATTCAGGGGTGTAAATTTTTACCTCTACTGGACAGGTGTTAGTGGAATATGAAATGAAGTCCAATGTATATATTTTTATTTTCTCAACTGGGATTAATACTTTTAATAAAAATGAAACTCTAAGGAAAAACTTAATACGTTAATTCATTTATATATATATTTTTAATTATAATACAGCATTAATTAGTAATTGTATAGCTTTAAAGTTGATGCGTAGTGATTCAGTTATACACTTTTTAAATTTTTTTTACCCAGCCTTGTTATTTTAAGGGAATTGAGATTATAAACTTATCAAGTCCTATACTGAAATAGACTAAAAATTACTATTCGTTTGTAATTTTGGCGAGTATGTATTTAACGATCGTTCTATTTCTGAGTGACAGTAAAAAAGAACTTAAAACAGTAAAGTAGTACCACCAAAATACGTCACGTGATCAGTTTAGGCCATATTGAAGGAAGAAACAAAATATTTTTGAACTTTTTTTTAATCTCTCTCTCAAAAAAAAAAAACAATAAAAAAACTATTTCAGACATATTTTGATAAAAAGATAAGTAATTTTGGAAATTTCGTCAAAATCAGACCATTAATTGATTTTCATAGAATTAAAAAAAAAAAGTCTCTAGTTATAACTTGTTTTTGGCTACGTTAAATTTCATTTGATTTAACGGTGGAAAAATGTAAACATTGTTTTTCGTTTATAATTTTCATTATTTCCGTAAGCTGAAAAAAAAATTCAAAAATTCAGGAGCTTTTTTATATTTCTTCTTTCGAATGGACAAAAAAAAATTTCAAGATAATATTAACCTTTATGCAAGTTTCATTGTGTTAAATATAGGGGGTGATAAATTTCACAGGGAAAATTGGTGGTACCTACAGTACACTTAATTCGTAACTTACGATTATTTTAAGTATATTGCATGAATCAAAATCCCGCTATGAATTGGAATTTTTACTTTGTTTCCAATACATAAATAAATGAGGATGTTTTTAAAAATATATTTAAATATAAGTTATATTCCATCTGATCATTGTATTTTTGTCATAAGATATAAACATACGTGAAGCTTGTAGTTATGAGACTGGCATGACGAGGTGTCAAAACATTTTTGTTTATTTTAGGTTTTATCCTACTCTACTGGCCAGTATTTGAATACTTGATTTAAGAGCGTTTTTATGAAGAATACTATATATATATATATATATTGGGTGTCTCAAAAAATTGACATAATTTTATGAATTCATAAATTTTTTCATCATTTTATCCTCCCCAATATCATATATAATAATTATATTAATTCAATGCTTTAATAAAGAGTCCTGTGGAAATGAGGAAGGCTTTTCTATTAGGGACCTCTCTTATTTTTTTTCTTTTCTTTTAAGAGATGTTCTTTGGAAAATATTTTTTTCCTTTATTCCATTCATTTAATTCCATTCATTTTTTATTCCATTAATTCATTCATTTTTTCCATTTATTCTTAACTAAATAATTTAGAAGTATACGCGAACACACACACACATACACACACACACACACACACACAGTGATGCTGACAGCTATTTGCTTTGAATGAGTCCCCGGGAAAATTTATGGGTCCTAACTAAAGCCTACCTTGTAACCTATCCTGTGTAATTCTAAGAAACTATTGAAATGTATTAACAGTTAACTTGAAATGGCGGGAGAAGAAAAACGGAAAACACTGGGACGCATAGATACGATTTTACTGCGTCCATGAGGCGTACCTACCAGCATCTCTGTGTGTGTGTGTATATATATATATATATATATATATATATATATATATAAGGTGTCCCCAAAAATTGACATAATTTTATGAATTCATAAAATTTTTTTCATCATTTATGGGGAAAAAGAAAGATTTTTTCCCATAAAATAATGAAAAAAAAAATGACCTCATTTCACAAAACTGATGTCAATTTTTTTGTGACACCCTGTATTTGACTGTTAAGTTACGCTGAAAGCACCGGTTCCCGAAGTTAAGAACGATGCACCTGTTCAAGCTTAATTGGATGTCCACTTAAGCAAAAGCAGGTACTGTGAGAAACCTCAGTCTTTTGTTTATCAAAATGACTTGATTCGGAATTAAAAACCCGAAAAGGGTTAATATACCGTAAAACAATATATAGTTGGTCACGATTATTAGTACCCATAAAATTTCGGTACATAATGCAGAATGTCGCCTGTTACCCCCCCCCCCCCCAACCTAAACACACACACACACACACACACACACACACACACACACACAATGTCCTGGGTATGACGTTAAACTATATGATGGTAAAGTTCCAATTCTGAAGTTCTGGGAAATGTGGAGTACCCTTTCATCACTTTTACTCCAAGGTCCACTTTGACCCGGAGATCCCATCTATGGGTTAAATAGAAAAAGATGGGTTGAATCAAATTTAACGAACCTAAATTCCACCATCGTATGTCACCCCGCTGAAAAAAAAAATCAGGGAATTAACCGAATTTAATGAAATTTTCAGTGTTGATATATTAATGAATAAAATGTATAATGCATCAGTTATTTTATTTAAAAACTTTTACATTTTTTTCAGGTCAGTTAACTTTGAACCACGTATCTTTGATTTGCAACACATATTCTCAAAGATACGTGGTTCAAAGTTAACTGACCTGAAAAAATGTCAAACTTTTAAAATAAAATAACTGGTGCATTATATATTTTATTCATTAATATATCAACACTGAAAATTTCATTAAATTCGGTTAATTCCTTGATTTTTAGTATTTTTTTTTTTTTCGGCGGCGTAACATACCGTGGTGGTATTTAGGCCCGTTAAATTCGATTTAACCAAAAAATGTTTAAAAAGAATTTGACTACCGCCAAGAATAAAACAAAACGTCTAAAAATCCAACCAACCAACAAAACAGCAAATGATTAGACAATTTTATATAATTATACTTGTTATGAGATAGGGTTTGATATGAATAATTTTGATATTTCGGACTGTTGTCCTCATCTTTATTAATTTGAAGAGAACCCGGCGTTAATGTAACTTAAACGTTGTGTCTATACTAGCTATACCCAAAATTGGCCTAAAATGCGTTTTTGACAAAATGACTACAGAAAATAATTTACCAAAAATCAGGGAATTATCGGATTTTAATGAAATTTTCAGGGTTTATTTATCAATGAATGATCTTTATAATGCATTATTTATTTTATTTCAAAACTTTCTCATTTTTTTCTGGTCACTTAATTTTTATCGCCCCCCCCTCCTTATGTTGGGGTCGTAACATTTTTTTCGAGTTGGTCTTATAGTTTTCTAATTACAGTATAGATAATGAGATAAAAGACCGAAGTTATGAATAGAAACAAAAAAAAAAAATTACGGTGGCTTTTCTATGAGAAAATAAGTACCGAAAACCGAAAAATAAAATGTAAAAAAATAATAGATAATTCATTTTTTGGAGATTTCTTTTTTACTCATTTCGATAATTATTATAACTATTATCTTATAAAAGAAAAAAATTATACATCGATATTTTTTCTGCTTAAAAAGGGGGGTACATTTTCAATCGAGTTTTTCTTCAAAAAGTATACTTTGATGTAATAAAATAAGGTTTGCATTAAATAGATATTTATTTTTAGAATCTAAAAATATAACATTTTAAACTTAACATCAGGCTTTTCATATTTTAAATGAATTTTAATATTAATTTTTCATAGCAAAAATACTAAATTAGAATTTTGAAATAAAATAACTAAGGCATGATAAAATTCATTAATTGATAAATCAATACTGAAAATTTCATTAAAATCGGATAATTACCTGATTTTTGGTAAATTTCGAAATATCAAAATTCTTCAAGTTTATATAAATTTGGTTATTTTCTGTTTATTTATGAAGATGTATAAAAATTGGAAGGGTGCCAATAATGGTGTCCAGTACTGTGTGCGTGTGAGTATATATATATATATATATATATATATATATATATATATATATAATTTTTAATCACTTTTTTTTCATTTTTGGTGACAGAGTGGTGGATATCGATAAGTTTACGAAAAAAGTGTAAGAAAAAAAGAAAACCCAAATGTATTTAAACAAAAACCCGTATAATCGATTTTTCTTACCTCATATATTTTTAACATTTCTAATGCTAAATCAAATACATTTGTATTCACTTTTTTTTATAAATTTTGAGTTGTATTGTTTATCTTTAATATATCCATTCGATTTGAGCCATTTTTTTTTGGTAAAAATAAAATCCAATTCGTCTTTGTAGAATAAAATATCCGGTGTAGTCCTGGTTCGGTTTTGTTGTCTTTCTTGTGTAACAAAATGACTCGCCTATAACGGAGCAAGTGCTTGTCTCGTTTCCTTTCTTTCTTTCTTTCTTTTATTTATTTATTTATTTATTTATTTCTTCCTTTTATCGGCTCTCTCTTGTTGCGTTCTCGTATAAAATGTGGCTGCGTAACAAGTGCACGTCTATTTGTTCTTTCTTCTTTTTTTTTTTTTTAAATATTTTTTAATATATATTTTATTTTTATTTTTTTATTTTTTTTATTGGGTCTCTCTTGTTATGTCCTCGTATAAAATATGTATTATTATTCGTAAGAAAATAAGTGTCTATTTATTATTACTTATTCTTTGAATAAACATCTAACAGAATATTATCTTCATCAGGTTGTTGTTGTTGTTCACTTTACTGTCTTCCTTTGCTTACAGTTTTTTTTTGTCTTAAAACAAATGAAGGCAACGTTTTTGATCCCCGTTTTCGTCTATCTATCTATCTATCTATCTATTTTTTTCTTTCTCTCTCTCTTCATCTATCTGACTCTCTTCCTTTTCGTCTGTTTATCTGTCTGTCTGTCTGTCTGTCTCTCCATCTGTCTATCTGTCTCGTTCTCTTTATCTATCTGACTCTCTCTCTCACACACACATATATATTTATCTGACTCTCTCTCTCTACCTCATCTAGCTGTCTCTTTCTCTCTCTATCTTCATCCCTCTCTCTCTCTCTCTCTTCATCTCTCTATTTGTCTGTCTGTCTTTCTCATTTGATTCTCTTTATCTGTCTCTCTCACTCTTTCTTCATCTCTCTCTTCTCTCTCTTCTCTCTTTCACCCTCTCTCTCTCTCTCTCTCTCTCTCTCTCATGTAATCCTTATATTCTCAGACTCTTTGGCAGGTGAATAAATAAATAGAATAGAATAAAGATGAAAAAATAAATTATTCCTTTCTTTCTCTCTGGTGGACTCTACTCACGCACCAGCTGTCGGAATATGGACAGGGTGTCGCTTGGGTGGGATGAGGGTGGGGGCAGTGCCTGCATACTTTTTCATTTCTATTACTTGGGGGGGGGGTGAATTTGACATCGAAGAACATTTTTTTTTTTTACTTACCAAAAGTCCCCAACTCGGCACATTTTTTTGTGTAAACAAGATGAACATATAATTATATCTGAGTTTCTTGAGAGAGAGAGAGAGAGAGAGAGAGAGAGAGAGAGAGAGACAGACAGAGAGAGAGAGAGAGAGAGAGAGAGAGAGGGGGGGAGGAGAGTGGGAAACGGATTTGTATGCTAAGTTTAATAGGTACCACCAATTTTACCCTGTGAAATTTACCCCTCCCTCCTATATTTAACACTATGAAACTTGCAGAAAAATTAATATTTTCTTGAAAAAGATTTTCCATTCGAAAGAAAAAACATTAAATAAACTCCTGATGATTTAAAAAAAATTTTCAGCTTACGGAAATAATGAAAATTATGATTGAAAAACAATGTTTTCTTTTTTGCACTGAAATTTAACGTAGCTAAAAACAAGTTACGATAATAGGTTTTTAAAAAAATTCTATGAAAAATCAATTAATTATCTGATTTTCACGAAAATTTCCATAAATGTTTACCATTGGATGTAAATACATCTGAAATAGTTTTTTTCTAAAGTATATTAGGGGAAATATTTTTTACGAGGTCTATCATCCCCCCTATTTTATTTTATAAGATAAAAAAAATGACGCGTCAGAAAAATTTTGTACTCTTTTTTTCTATAAAGATAAGAGTCTGAATAACTATATCAATGAAATTGTATGAATGTACTAGGTGTAGTTTTTTTAGGAAAAATTAATGAAATCGGAAATAAAAAGTGCAAAAAAAATGTCATAATATTAATATTTGAAAACCTTTTTTTTTTTGCTTTTGTAATTGGTATGTACTATATTCTATTAAATTGTAAAAAAATTTTTTTTTTTTAAGAAATTAATTTTTAAGAGATTTTCAATCTTTTGTGTGTTTAAATATTTTTATTTTCTGCGTGAAATAAATTAAATATTTCTTTTTTTCTCCGTCAAGAAATCGAATTTTTCACGGATATTTAAAAATATGAATTTTAGAATTCAGGTGAACTAAAAGTTGGTCCGATCCGAGCTCGATTAATATTTTAAAAAGAATTTGTAATTTTTATTGTTGAATAGTAATGTGTGATTCTTAGAATATACGGAAGAGCAAAACTGACATATTTGTTTTGTTTTTATACAAAGAGACGAGACGCTTCTCAGTAACCAAAGTTTGTTTTTCTTAGCGTAAAAAATTATTTTATTTAACTTTTTCGACCAATTAGAATAAAAAGTATATATTGATTATTTTATCAGTTTTTCTCTTAGAAAAAATATTCAAATTTTCATTTTATTTTCGATTTTAAAAATTAATACTAAAACCGAAGACATTTTTTTAACGTCAATTTCACTGCGAAATTTTAATATCAAATTTTTTCAAGTTTTTATTCCTTTTAATAGTAAATTTTGATATTAAAGTTTTTAAAGATTTTATTCATTTTAATAGTAAATTTTTGTTAAAAAAGTATGTCCGTTACACCCATCCGTACATAGACGCATAACCGTAAGAGGGTAATAATATGTATTTTTTCTGTAAATTGTGGCCTGAAAATTACCCTTTCGCATCATAAAATAAAATAGGTTTGTTTATTTTTTTAAAGATAACGATGTTTCTTTTCCCAATCGGATAATTTGATCTTTGAATTAACTATTTTTCTTTGTAACAACCCTGTACGATCTTTAATTGTTTTTTACGAGATTTTTGATAAACAAAGGTCGGAAATATTTATTTCCGTTTTATTCAAGATGGCCTAAACTGATTAATTGGTGGTCCCTACTAAGTTACATAAGCAACCAAACCGGCAAACATCTTGGCTCTTAATAAATATAAATTGGGTCAAACGTTCCGTTTGACCTAATTTATTACTTCTTAGAAATCTTACAAAATGATTTTCATGTTGTTGTTTTTTAATTCTCAGGCCGTATTTATTTATTTAAAAAAATTTAATTGTGCTTTGCAAACTTACTTTTCCCTAATGCCAATTATCTACTCAGAGCTCAATGGGTGACCCACCGGTCACGTTTTGTTTATTATGTATATATATATATATTACCTCGAGCACAGTTTTGAATGAAGATTACAATAGCTCTTTGAATTTTTTTACAACAAAGATTCTCATCGTAAACTTTAAGGTTAAACTTGCAAATCGTCGTCAAAATTAAAACGGAAAATTTTGACGACGATTTGCAACACATCAAACTAAAGTCAGGTTAGTAATTGTTTTATTTCATCTATTTAACGAATCTTGAAATATTTTCTAAACTGTACATAAATATTTTAGTTTAGAAGAAAATATTTCAAGATTCGTTAAATAAATGAAATAAAACAATTACTAACCTGACTCACCAAAAGAAAAAAAAAAAAAAAAAGAAAGTCAAGTAGGAAAATTAAATAAAATAAAAAGTAAATAAATAAATAAAAAAGAGAAAGATTTTTTTTTTAATTTAAAAAGAAAATTTCGTGAGATTTTTTTAGGATTTTTTTTAACCATTTTTGAATCGGATTTTTGAAATTATTTTTAATTTAAAAATTTAGTTGCAAATCGTCGTCAAAATTTTCCGTTTTAATTTTGACGACGATTTGCAAGTATGGCCTATATTTGTCTATTCAGCACATCCTTTTACAACCTGAATTTGATAGAATTTCTTAAGAATTGTTAAATGATGCCACACATTGCTGTGTATGATGTGGAGCACTGACCTAATTTTAATTTGATAGATTTACAATCAAACTGTAACACTGAATCTTCAGAGGGAGAGGAGAAGAGGAATTCCCTAAAGGAAGAAGTAACCCCCACCCCCGCTGAAAAGGCATTCTTCTCTCCGAAATTGTCCTATATTTGGGGGGAAAAAAGTTAAATTGTTTTTATCTTTTGTATTATTTGTATTTTTCAGACTGTCATCCTCATCTTTATTGTTATATATACACAATGTTTCGGCTGATGTGTCCTCCGGTCTTTTTCAGATGTTACTTGTCGAACTTGGGAACCATCTTGTCAAACACATATCTATCTATACAGGTAAAAAAGAACAATTTACTCGTATATTCCTACCATAAAATAAACTGAACCCTACATTTATGTCCGTATTTTTGCAATAAATGTTTTATTTTTCTTGCTCCCGTTATTTATACAATACTAAATATATTTTCTTTATTTGTTAAAGAATAAAGAATCAAGAAAATATATTTAGTATTGTAAAATAACGGGTGCAAGAAAAATAAAACATTTATTGCAAAAACACGGACATAAAATGAGGGTTCAGTTTATTTTATGGTAGGAATTTATGAGGAAATTGTTCTTCTTTACCTCTATACATATATAAAGGGCAGTTGGTGTGGGTTATTTCCTATAACTTCAACCTAAGAAAGGGGAACCACTCTGAATGAATTTTATAAATTATTTATTTATTTATTGATCTACTAGGAAAAAGGAAAATGGGGTTAGGGTTAGTTTAATGGGAAAATAATGGGTAGATTAATTGGTGTGTATGTATGTCTGGATGAAACTATGAAAATAAAACAATTAATGACAAAGTAAAAATATACATTCATCAAATATCACTGGTTCTTGCTTTTTGTGCGAAAATTATGAAGTTTTGTTTTATATTCGAAGATGTTAAAAAGACTAAAATATACATAGAAATAGCATTGAAATTCTAATTAAAAATACCCAGCATTTGTAAATGTCAAAAGTAAACTAATCAATACACTAGGGTTTTTGGCTCCCCTCCCCTCTTCCAAGGCGACGCTGGGTAATTGCTTCTAGTATAACAATAAAGATGAGTACAACAGTCCGAAAAATCTAATTATACAAATTATCAAGCCTCATTGCAAAAATTTAGACAAAAGTTTTTATTTTGTTCTTTAGATTTAAAAAAAAGGTGTCCATATGGTACACAACATTATTTCATGTCATACTTTTAAGGGTTATTTCCTATAAGTCCAACATAAACAAAGACGAACCACTCTTGACTGATAAATTATTTATTTATTTATTGATCTACTATCAGTCAAGAGTGGTTCCCTTTTGTTTATTTTTGGACTTATAGGAAATAACCGTTTTATGTTATGGATATTTCCAGGGCTGTGGAGTTGGGATAGGGGTGGTATCTACCTTAATCTCCCGCCAGGTCAGGATGTGGCACAAGGTTTTTTTAATATAGAAAGTCACGCACAGACCGAAGATCATGTGACAACTAGTGCAAAAATTGTGTGGTTCTCATCAGCATTCCCATTTTGAGGTACCTCAGGCACCAGGTAATAAACCCTGCCCTGCTCTTTTAAATCGAGATAGCAGGTGGTGTCTGGTGGGACTGACTCCATGGTAACACAGTTAATTCACTCTAAATTAGAGATTGAGAGGCAAAAGCCACTAAATTGGAAAGCAGAGTTCACTAGAGTCAGAGTTATTAAATCTATACCAACTCCAAATCCAATAGAATTCACACTTTATATGGCCCTAGTTTAACCTGTAAAGTTACACAGTGCACACTCCTTATAAATAGATTATTTAAAAAAAATCAAAGTTTTATGTTTATAATGAATTAATTACATAAAGAGGAGTCAGAGTTAGAGGTTAAAAAAAAAGATGAGTTGGAGTCTGAGGTTTTGTGTTCCAACTCCACACCACTAGATATTTCTTTGCATTCTTAAATAAATACCAATTCTAAACAAATACTCTGAATTCTACGAATAATAAAGTAGAAAAAGGAATTGAATCTATCCAAATCATAATATACAGGATTTTCTACCGACTGATCTAAACCGGCCCTTATATATATATATATATATATATATATATATATATATATATATATATATAATCTAATTTATTGATTATCATACATTGAGCTCTTTTTAGGGATTTATAAAAATCCTTGTATGAATATATATGTTTGCACCTACTATGGTTGTACAGTGAGATTTTGATGATCCCAAATAGAATCATCCCTTACTTACCAGTCATTTCGATTGCCATACATACATTCACACACACACACACACACACACACACACATATATATATATATATATATATATATATATATATAATCCAAAAATCCGGAGAAGAAATCTTCCTTACGACAAACGAGTTTTTTTAAAAAACGTGTCACAGTTTGCAGAGCTCAATGTGTACTCTTATTGTTAGAGTCACAGAGCAAATTTATAAATAAAAATATCACAAAAGACTTAGAATTTTTGCATTATAGTCTATTTCAGGAAGCTTAGACAAGGTGTCTAACTCTCCCAAATCATCAGATGCGTATTTGGGAGAGTTAGACACCTTGTCTAAGCTTCCTGAAATAGACTATAACGCAAAAATGATAAGTCTTTTGTTATATTTTTTACTTATATATATACACTGAAAGTTGTTTTTTTAAATCCTTTTGTTTGATATTTTATAAACTTTTTATTATCATTTGTAATAATTTTGTATAATCTTTTTACTGTTTGAGTAACATTCTAGACACTATTTACAATGGGCCCCCAATATTCTCGATGCAGTGTAGAATGTCATGAATTTTCTAAAAGATCATCTAATGTTGCTTTATACATAAAATTTCTTATCTACTTAAAACAAAAATCTTTTTTTTTTTCCTTTTTCTTTTTTTGTTACACTTGTAGCTTTTGATTTTCCACCGTAAGTGTTGGTCAGTACAAATACCATTTATAATTGTAAATCAATAATCAATAAAAATGGAATTACACTATCATGCAGTAGTTATCTCCCTTTGATTTATTAGGAGTGGTGTGAGTTGAATACACAGACACTACTAGACTATTAAGAAACAAATTGCGATTATTTCCCATAACTCCAACCTAAAAAAAGGGGGAACCACTCTGAATTAATTTTATCTGTTAATTAATCTACCCATTATTTTCCCATTAAAATAACCCTAAACCCTAACCTAAAGCTAACCCCGTCTTCTTTTTTCCTAGTAGATCAATAAATAAATAATTTATAAAATTCATTCAGAGTGGTTCCCCTTTTTTTAGGTTATAGGAAATAATCCAAATTACTTTTTATTATCTCAGAGAATTTTAATTCTGGTATGAAAATTATTTGTTTAAACCTTATAGAATTGAAGATATTTTTCAAAAACTGTAGTATGTAAAATAATGATATCCCTTCAAAAAATCTTTGTATATATATATATATATATATATATATATATATAAAGTTTTTATTTAAAAAAAAAAAAAATTTTTTTTAAAGTTGTTAGGGTGGCCTAAAGTCGGTATCAGCAAGACAGCCTATCCCCTTTTCACTAGCGCTAGACCAAGGAGATTGTTTTTGCGTCTGAGATGGAGTGCCACAACTACCACCAGCTTGTCACTTTACCACACAGATCCCTATGCTACTCATACGCTGAGTTGGCGAGGGCCAGTATCAAACCCGGAACCTTGCGGTTCCTAGTTGGACCCTCTAGCTGGATGGCGGACAGAGAATCCCCCTTTAATCAATTGGGTGGTTACGCCAAGTCTTAGCACCTATATGATTGTCCCAATCATGTATGCTAGAAGGCGGTGGCTGATTGTCTATTCTGGAGCTCTAAGGAATGTGGAGTACCCCTTCATCACCATTACTCCCAGGTCCACTTTCCGTTAGTGTCCCATCGATGGGTTAACTAGAAATTATATTTCTCTGAATTTTTGAGATGAGGCTTGATGATTAGTATTATTTGTATTATTCGAACTATTGTCATCATTGTTATCTGTACAATGTTTCAGCCGAAAAGAAGGTTCCCGAGTCTGACAAGAAATACCTGAAGAAGGCTGGAGGGCACATCGACCGAAACGTTGTACAGATAACAATGAAGATGAGGCAAATAGTCCAAATAATACAAATGATACGAAAAAAAAGGAGTTATAAAAAAAATTGAGTTCCCACCAAGAATGGCTAAAACAAAACATCTTCAGCATAAAATAACCCAACAAGGGTTGACATGCTGTTAATTCAGATTACATGAAGAAATATAAATGCATTTTGGAAGTCAATTTAAAGAAGTAAAAGGGAAATTCCATGTCAAATCAACCAGAGAAAAAAGTAAAATTGTCACCCACCCACATCAATTTTTCTGAAATTTTGTACAGGTGTGGACTGTGTTAAAGTTAGACATCCCCCAAAATTTGAGCTTCCAATTCCAAAGATTGGCTATTTTGAGTTATGTTGATTTTTAGCTCTCCAAATTTGGTGGGGTTCACGAAAACTGATGTTGTAGCTTCAATTCTGGGCAAACACCAAACTATCTTTTTGGTACAAATAATGTTCAATAGATATGAAATAATAATAGAAAAAAAATCTTTGTCATAGATGCAGTGCCACATTGGGATATTGATCTTGCTATGAAAAAATCAGAAATCATCAATAACTTAAAATTGGTTGGCTTTAAGACTTTTTTGATAGCATTTTTAGATTCCTTGCACAAAAATACTTTTATAGACCAATTTTCAGGAGTAGGGAAGCACTAGAACTCATTTTACAGACTAAAATAGATTTTAAAAAGTCGACCCCCTCTCAAATTTGGAGATCTAAAAATCAACATAACTCCGCCAATTCTTGAAATTGGAAGCTCAAATTTTAGGGAATGTCTACCTTTAATATAGTCCACACCTGTACAAAATTTCAGAAAAATTGAAGCAGGTGAGTGACATGGCCTGGATGATTTGACATGGAATTACCCAGAAGTTAAATGATTTTTATTCATAATTTTTACATCATGTCTTTTAGTATAACTTTATTTCCTACTAATCTACTTTGTCTTAGAGTAAAGTAAAACTTGTGGCTAAAGGATTAACACTCTGTCTTAAGGAAGTCCAATAATCCTCAGTGCGGATTAGACGGATCGAAGTTGGATTAGTACAGAATGTGCAGTATTTTGACCATCTTTTTTTTTCTTTTTTTTTTTGTCTTGAGTTTTCCTTGTTCAGAAATCTGTCTAGTCCGATGCTTGCCAGATTAGTGAGATTTAACCAGTATGCACATACACAGACAGACAGACACCCACAGACATACATAACCACATACAACCACACAGACACACACACACACCACACACACACACATAACCACACCCCAATCACAGTCACAGACACACACACACAGAGTCACACATAGACACACACAAACACACACAGAGACACAGACACACACACACACACATACACACACCAGACAGCCACTCACACACAGACACACATACAGACACCACAGCCACCCACACACAGACACACACAGACACACACACACACACACCACCAACACCCCACCCACCCACACACAGACACACACACTATAAAATTAGAAGAAACCCAAAGGAAAATGTTGTATATTTTAATAGGCTTATTTTGCAACCACACCTTTGTGTTGGGGAAAGAGATCATTATATCATTTAGTTTATAGGGAGTGGAAAACACTCAGCTTGAAACCGATGCCTCCAGTGGAATAGATATGAGCAGGAACTGTGGATATACCACAATATCATAATTTGATTATTACAATGTTTGATATGGTTACTTAAGAGTCATTGAATATTCCTATTTGTCTCAACACTTTTGTTCATCTTATATATATATATATATATATATATACACACACACACAATTAGAAAAAGTTCTTGTTTGATAACTATTGAGTCAGTCAGTCTACTGTTGGTTTGAACAACAGCAACTGGCTAAGCACAACTGAAGCAGTGTCCAAGACAGTTGGTATTTATGGAAATCAAGAATAGTCCATTATGTATTTGGGTGATTCCATTCCTTGAGTTCTGATTGGCTGCTTGGTTTCTATGATATTGTGGAGTTTCATAAATACCCTGTCAAAGTTCTGTGATAGCTCCCGATAAGACGAAGATGTTTTGTTTTATCCATTCTTGGTGGGAACTGAATTTTTTTTTATAACTCCTTTTTTTTCATTCATTTGTACTATTTGGACTATTGTCCTCATCTTAATTGTTATCTGTACAACATTTTGGCCGATGTGCCCTCCAGCCTTCTTCAGGTATTTCTTGTCAGACACGGGAACCTTCTTTTCAACCGAAACGTTGTACAGATAACAATGAAGATAATGACAATAGTTTGAATAATACTGAAGAATAATTAAAGTTCCAATTACCGTCGAACTGGGAAGACAAGGCAACAAACGGTTGTAACTTAAATACAAACCCGAATAGTCACAAAGTCTGGATATTTATAAGACTCCACAATGTCATTCAAATCAAGCAGTCAATCAGAACTCAAGGAATGAAATCACCCAAATTCATTCTTGATTTCTATATATACCAACTGTCTTGGACACTGCTTAAGTTGTACTTAGTTAGCTGCTGTTATTCAAACCAACAGTAGACTTACTGACCTCAATAAATACAAATAATAGTAATCATCAAGCCTCATCTCAAAAATTCAGAGAAATAGTATATGATTGGTACGGACCTGATATAATCCGTCAATGTACAGATAACAATGAAGATGAGGACAATAGTCCGAATAACGCAGATAAAACTAATCATCAAGCCTCATCTCAAACATTCAGAGAAATAGTGTAGATAACAATGAAGATGAGGACAATAGTCCGAATAATGCAGATAAAACTAATCATCAAGCCTCATCTCAAACATTCAGAGAAATAGTGTAGATAACAATGAAGATGAGGAATAGTCAGATAAAACTAATCATCAAGCCTCATCTCAAACATTCAGAGAAATAGTGTAGATAACAATGAAGATGAGGACAATAGTCCGAATAATGCAGATAAAACTAATCATCAAGCCTCATCTCAAACATTCAGAGAAATAGTGTAGATAACAATGAAGATGAGGACAATAGTCCGAATAATGCAGATAAAACTAATCATCAAGCCTCATCTCAAACATTCAGAGAAATAGTGTAGATAACAATGAAGATGAGGACAATAGTCCGAATAACGCAGATAAAACTAATCATCAAGCCTCATCTCAAACATTCAGAGAAATAGTGTAGATAACAATGAAGATGAGGACAATAGTCCGAATAACGCAGATAAAACTAATCATCAAGCCTCATCTCAAACATTCAGAGAAATGGAATAATATTTATTTGTATATTTCCATTGTTCTCCAAATGTTATTCTTTCTTACATTAAAAGTGTCAGACCATTTCATTATAGATCTTTTATATTTGCAAAAATCCATAATATCAAAGAAAAGCTTTTTTTTTTTTTGTTTTATACATTTTTGTTTCCTGTGTGAATGAATGATAATATATCATTCTTGTCTGAATTCTGTTAGGAGTAGAATTCTTTTAAGCATTCTCTAGGCTTGGTTCAAACTAATTTCTTTATTTTTTGATGTTTCAGTTATGTGCCCCCAGGCTCAGTGTGTACTACACCCAGCCCCTCTCCTGACTGGGAGGCTCGGTTTAATATATTTTCTATGAATACTACTTGACATGTAGTACAGTGAAGATTCATGTATTTCATATGAATACTATTGTATGAAAATTGGCATGAAATAGAGTGGGGGCTCTGTATCATAGAATTGGGAGTGGATGCTGTATATATATATATATATATATATATATATATACGAGGGGTGTATGAAAAGTTTTAAGCATCAGAAATACTAAAAGGGATAAAAGATTTTTGAACATTTATTTTTCAACATAGTCTCCTTCAAGGTCTGAACACTTGCTCCAACGGCGTTGAAACACTTTTATTCCAGTGTAGAAGAACTCTTTTGTTTGGAACTCAAGAAATCCCTCGACTGCAGCTATGCTTAAAACTTTTCATACACCCCTCGTATATATATATATATGGAAGCGCGTGGTGTAATGGTTAAAGTCTCGGGAAATGGACTCGTCACCCCGAGTTCAAATCCTGGACGTGGTAATTGCATTTCACTTAGTGCTAATACCCTTGGGAAAGGTATGAATCCTACTCTCCCTCCAGCTATGGATAAATAGTAGGGCAGACTATGCTATTTAACCTTGGTTAGGCAACTGGTCTAGGAGAAGGAAAACTCTGAATTCAAACCCGTTGAACTCCACTTAAGAAATTGACCTTGTGTCACATCCTGCAGAGGGGTTGGTAAATATATATATATATATATATATATATATATATATATAATAAATAAGTAAGTAAGTAGGCACCACATTTTGACACGTATCATGTCTCCTCAATGTGGCTAGACTTAGCAACTAGTTGAGTGCGAAACCCAATTGATTTTTCATCAGTCCGATTCCTTAATCCCTTGGCTGTCAGCACCTGCCAGTAAAAAGCAGAATTTTAACTGATAGATACATGCATAGGTATATATGTTATGGTCTGACACATTTCGAGAACAATGGAAATATACAAATAAATATTACTAGCAAGAATATACACCCTCTGGGTGTAAGTATCTAAGTTTTAATGTAATTAAATAAATTAGAAATAGATCCATCAATTTCTTCAATCCATAATACATCCTAATGAAGGTTTAAAGAAACCGAAACGTTTAAGCATCGATAAATAAATTCATCTTATTTTTGGAACACTTGTTTTTTCAAATTTCTTAATATTGTCAGATTTATTTCCAGATTTACCCCCATATATATATATATATATATATATATATATATATATATATATATATATTATTATTATTATTATTATTATATAAGCATTGAAAATCAGGAAGGGGTTGTCAGGGGCCAGGAATTAATGCAAAAACATTACAGAAAAAAGTGCCTATATGTATATTGTAAATGTCTTCCTAATGATCTTTTTTATATATATTCATTGAGAATCTGGAAGAAAGTGATTGTGATATATAATATATAATATAAACACATTGCTGAATGTTTTTTGTATATTAATAAACAGGAAATATTGTGAGAGATTGCGGAATTTGGTAGATTGTCAGAAATTAGAATGTATGGTGATTTTTTTTTTTTGTTTTTTTTTTGTAAGTCTGTCTTTCATTACATTAATGAAGAAATATGTTTTGACCTTTTCTTGTGATATTCTTTGGCAAACCAATTCCAAGGTGTTCTTTTTTGGTGAAGAATTATGGCTTTCTTACAAGTCTTTGGCCTTTAAAGATTCAAGAAGATTTTGCATCAGAGACAATAAAAATAAATTGGGAAAGAAAAGTGCAGTTGACACTGATTATCTGATTCTTCTGTGGCAGATCGGCCCAGGTATTTATTCCTTTGATTTCTGCTGTTGAGCTTGGTTTCTAAGAGCTTTCTTGTTCTTCTGAGATAGTCTTTTTTAACTTTTTCTTTCATCTCTGTTTGCTTGATATTGTCTGCTTCTAAAATTTCTAAGTATTTGTAAGTTTCTTTTTCTTCAAATGATTTTATAGTGTCCTGATTTGTTAGTTGTATTCCAACCATCGATTTTTTCCCCCTTTTTTATTACTAGCATATTATTATTATTATTATTTGGCCTTTAAATTTAGTTGTTAGTTAGTTGTATTCCGACCATTAATTTTTTCCCCCTTTTTTATTACTAGCATATTATTATTATTATTATTATTATTATTTGGCCTTTAAATTTTCCAGAATATTTTGCATCAGAGACAATAAAAATAGGAAAGAAAAGTGCAGTTGACACTAATTATCTGATACTTCTGCAGCATTTGATCTTTGAATTTGGCATTTAGAAATTTAATTCAACAAAGGTCTGGATTTCTGACTTCATGAATTATCCTTACTAGCAGGACCTGTGGATATACCACAGTATGATAATTTAATCATTACAACGTTTAATATGTTTAATTAAGAGCTATTGCCAAATAGTTCAATTGGTAAAAAGTTTAACAATATTGATTTAAGTCTCTCTACTAACAGGACCTGTGGATATACCACAGTATGATAATCTAATTATTACAACATTTAATGTTTATTTAAGAGCTATTGAAAATAGTTTGATATGTAAAAAGTATAATAATCTTGATTTAACTCTGCACTATTTCTCTGAATTTTTGAGATGAGGCTTGATGATTAGTATTATTTGTATTATTTAAACTATTGTCGTTATCTTCATTGTTATCTGTACAACGTTTCGGCCGAAAAGAAGGTTCCCGAGTCCGACAAGAAATACCTGAAGAATGTTTGATTGAAACAGATTAGTATTATTGTCCCCTCTTTCTATTTTTATCTGTAATGCAGAAAAATATGGAGTTTCTTGAAACACACAGTGTGCACCGGGCCAATCTATGATTTTAAGTCCTTCAATCAAAGCAGCATGGTACTTCTATTTATATTAGATGGAGGTCAGCCATTTTTATGTGTTTGACAAGAAACACCTGAAGAAGGCTGGAGGGCACATTAGCTGAAACATTGTGTATATAACAATAAAGATGGGGACTGAAAAATTTAATAATACAAATTATCAAGCCTCATTTAAAAAAATTCAGACAAAGATTCTGTTGTTTTTCCCACCTTGATGACATTTACTGGATGAAATCAAGATGTACAAAATTTGTTTCACGTGTTTCTAATTGATGTCTGAAGTGTATGTCGTTAAAAGATTTAAGTGGAGGTTTTCTTTTTTTTTTTTTAAGGATGTGATGTTAATTGGATATCATTAATATCAATTATATCAAATCAATCATAACTTTTGTCAAAAATTTTGAAAAATGAATTAGGAATTTTATGGAATATTTTTTTAAATACAAGAGATACATTTTTTTCTTGTTATTATTTCATTACTAGTTTTTCTTCTTAGTATTATTATCCTCATCTTCATTGTTATCTGTACAACGTTTCGGCCAATGAGCCCTCCGGCATTCTTCAGGTATTTCTTGCCGGACTCGGGAGCCTTCTTTTTGAACCCGGGAACCTTCTTGTCGTAATCAGGAGCCATCATGGAACTTTGAACCTAACCCTTTATTCAGTCTACGGGGATATCCTGTTCTCATTCCACTAACCATAGCTGGGGTAGAGGCATTAAGCTGTGTTAATCATTATTCTATGTTACTGCTGCCCCTGAGGAGGATTGAACCTGCAGTCTAGAGATAACTGTCACTTAGAACTGTCTTTTTTTTTTTCAACATTTGATCTTTGTTTCTTTGTGTGTTCAGTTGGTATTTGAAAAGATTTGTTATTCAGTACAAATGCTTTTTCCCTTTGGAAATAAAATCTTATACAAAGAGGTTTAAGACTTGATATGCAATCTTGGCATGCAACTAAATGATGGTAAAAACAGAAATCTTGAATTAAACATGATTTTCTTGAATCTTTTTATAAATGATTGGTAAATATTGGTAGTGATCATATTGTCTTTGTCATGACACCAAACTGTATCAGGGTGGTGAGGCTCCAGTTCCCGGATGCAACACTCCACTTAGACCCTTACTTAGTCTAAACGGGTGGTCAGAGAGGCTCCTTTCGATCAATCGGATGGTCATGTCAAGCGCTAGCACCAATATGATTGCCTCGACCCTATTGCCCTTATAGCAAGCCCAATCCTTTTTTATCCTATGGGTGCTAGAAGGCGGTGGCTGAGGGTTTTCATGTCCTGGGAATAACCTTAAACTCTATCTGATGGTGAAGTTCCAGTTGTGGATTTCTGGGGAATGTGGAGCATCCCTTCATCACCATTGCTCCCTGGTCCACTCTGACCCGTAGTGGTAGTACCTGTTAGAGTCCCATCTATGGGTTAAATAAAAAAATGTTTTTATAAAAAAATTGAGTATCCACTTAAGAATGAATACATTTCAACACTTTGTCGGCATTAAATGACCCACTGAGGTTGATATGCCGTAAAATATGGAAAGAGTGGAGTCACTCCTTTGATTGCCATTACTCCTATACCCATTAGCCCTGTTGGTTGGGACTTTAAAATACACCGACTGCATCTCTGTAGAGGGGTAAAGACCCCATCCCCATTGGCGCCACCTGTTGACCGTGGTTGGCAACCGTGATGCTTAAGGATGTAACCTTTGGTAGCTGAGCAGTCCCTGACATGCAACACTCCACTTTGGCCCTTTGGCCCTTTAGGCAAGATGGGCAGTCACAGATGCCCCTCAGATCAATCAGCTGGTAACATCAAGCTCTAGCACCTATATGATTGTCCTAACTCTATTGCCCTTATGGCAAGCCCCAACCCTTTTTATCATATGGGTGCTAGAAGGCGGTGGCTGAGGGTCTACATGTCCTGGGAATGACGTTAATCTCTATCTGATAGTAAAGTTCCAATTCTGGAGCTCTGGGGAATGTGGAGTTCCCCTTCATCACCATTACTCCCAGGTCAACTCTGACCCCGAGTGGTAGTACCTCTATGGGTCAAATAGATCTACCGCCCCGTCGGTTGGGGTGTTAGAATGCACCACTGCAGAGGGGTAAGACTCCCCCAATGGGGCCACCTGTTGGCTGTGGGTAGCGACCCATGATGCTTAAGGATAGGACCCAGGTGGTTGAGCTGGCCATGACATGCAATATTCCACTTTGGTCCTTACTTGGGCTATATGGGCGGTCGGAGAGGCCCCCTTCTGATCAATCGGCTAGTCACGTCAAGCCCTAGCACCTATATGATTGCCCCAAACCTATTGCCCTTATGGCAAGCCCCAACCCTTTTTATCATTGAAGAATAATTAAAGTTCCAATTACCATTGAACTGGGAAGACAAGGCAACAAACGGTTGTAACTGAAATACAAACCTGAATGCTACAAAGTCCACTGCAAAATGACAAAGTATATATAAGACTCCACAATGTCATTCATATCAAGCAGTCAAGCAGAACTCAGGGAATGGAATCACCCAAATCACCCAGATTCATGGATGGATCATTCTTAATTCCTATTTATACCAACTGTCTTGGACACTGCTTGAGTTGAATGACATTGTGGAGTCTTATAATCATATCATATGGTAGTACCTGTTAGGGTCCCATCTATGGGTTAAATAGTAAAACAAAACTGATTATGCTTTAAGAATGAATTAAGAAGGTTGATTTCAACATTAAATAACCCAATAAGTGTTGACATGCCATAAAACCAGACAACCATCTTGCCAATTCCCTTGACCATTTTATGTAATAAGTTTCTTAATTTTTATTTCTATGCAACTGATAAAAATCTATTTTCTAGATGTATCTTTTACAGCTGAGTGCCCTTGCTGGTGCCTTTCCTCTGAGATTTAAACACCCCCCACAAAAAATGATTTGTGCAAAAGAGTTATGTTCTTCCACTTGTTTTTCGGTATCTGTAATATATCTTAAATGATTTATTTTCCATTGAGATTATCCTATTTTGAGCTGAGC
>CM042166.1:48537678-48575178 GCA_023376005.1 Doryteuthis pealeii | reverse complement strand
TCTGTTCGTAACTGTTAATATTGTTGCACCTTTTGAACATCTGTGTGTTATTTATAACTAGCAGCGGCTACCCTGCGTCGCCTGGATAGAGGGGAATTTTTTAAAGTTAGTCCCGCAGATCCATTATTACTGAATCGTGAGTTGAATCCTCATGGGATGCCCCATTTAAATCCCTATGTAAAAAAAAAAATAGACCTTGCATTGATCCAGCTACTCTGAAAAGAAACGTTAATGGCTACCCAGCGTCGCTTGGGTAAAGTGGGGTGGTAGAAAAGGTAGTCTCGCAGATCCATTATTGTTGAATTGCGAGTTGGATCTTCACAAGAAGCCCCATTAGAATCCCTACGTAAAAATAGACCTTGCATTGATCCAACTACTCTGAAAAGAAATGTTAATGTCTACTATCTAAAATATTAAATGAAAAAAAAAATCCATGCTGTTATCATTTAAATTTTATTTTTTAATTATCTTCATGAATATAAATCAAATCTCTATTATTTTTGTTCAAAAACCAAGCTCTGGTGATATTTAATGTGTATATATATATTTACTTTGTCATTAATTGTTTTATTTTCGAGGTTTTCTCTGGACATACAGATTCACACAACTGCTCTTTATATGTTGCATACTGGCCTCGAATTCACGCCGCTAAATTTGTGTATGTTAGTAGCGGATATCGTCACTAACCCACTAGCCATGTATGCTAGTAGTCAGCTATTGAACTTCAATAACAACAGATACGCATATACAAAAGATGACTCTTCTTTATTTTCTTCGGTGTGTGGTAGGTGAGTGGCGGGCATGGGTAATGACACTACGACTACTTATGTGGTGGAAGGTGGTGGGCGAGTCTCATTGCTCGCTAGTAGCGCCCGACCGTATCGACGGTCAGACACCTTGTGCTTTCTTCGCCGTCTCTCTGGGGTGTCTCTGGGGTCTCTCTGGGTTTGCTTAAGTACCGACGACCGCCCACACATTCTTTTGTTCCTTGACCGGAAGTCCTTTCTCTTTGTTCAAATTAGCGTTTGTCCAGATGAGTCCTTTGTCACACCTCTTTTGTTATACTAAGATTTCTGTCTCGCCCATCTATTGTTTTCCTTGTTCAATTTTCCTTTGTCTTTTCGACTTCCCACGCAAAACAAACAGTCAATCTGCAACATATATATGCATAGATAGATAGATATAGAAGAGAAAAGGGTTTTCCTGTTTTATCTTGAAAGCTGTTGATTGTAAAATCTCTCTTCAACAGCTGATTCATAAATACAATACAGTAGTGCCTTGACTTAGGAGTTTAATTCGTTACACTCGTAATCCAATTTCCTTGTTTGTCAAATCAATTTTCCACATTGAAATAAACCATGATAAAAAAGAAATAAGTTAAAATAATTGTATACCCACCAATAATGAATAAATCAAAAACGTCCTCGCCATAAAATAACCCGACAAGGCTTGATATGCCGTAAAATCCAACAAACCAAATCATATGAGTTTAATTCGTTCTGTTTGTAACTCAATTTCCTGGTATATCAAATTGATTTTCCCCATTGAATAAAATAACCCAACAAGGGTTGACATGTCATAAAATCCAAGCCACCAGTTGTACCATGACTTGTGAGTTTAATTCAATCTGTTTGTAACTCAAATCAATTTTCCCCAATGAAATAAACTGTTTTTTTTTGTTTTTTTAAAAAAAATTTTTTATGAGTTAAAAAAAAATAGAATACCCATCAAGAATGAATAAAACAAAAACGTCTTCGGCATAAAATAACCCAACAAGGGCTGACAGTTAAAATTGCAAATCGTTGTCAAAATTAAAATGGAAAAATTTGGCTTGGGCATAGATTTTAATGAATTTAATTATTAATAAAGACAAGATTTATGTTATTTTTTACTTAAATTTTACCGTTAGTTGTGTTTAAGGAAAAAAAAATAGATAAAATAAAATAGATGAATGATAAGACTAGTCAGAATTAATAAACTTGTACAAACAAAAACGTACTTTCTATTTCAATATTACAGGCGACGCGTGCTTTTCTTAAATATGGATGACCAAAAGTGTAATAATCCGTGTTTTTTATGTTAATAAATTATCGGAAAATATTTATTTCCTTTAAAAATTAGCTCTCTTGCGGCCCTCTGTAGGAAAATAATGTCCAATGAAAAACGGTTAAAGACACAACTAACAGTTAAAATTTAAGTAAAAAATAACATAAATCGTGTCTTTAGTAATGATTAAATTCATTAAAATACATGCCCAAGCCAAATTTTTCCGTTTTAATTTTGACGACGATTTGCAATTTTAACTATATTGACCAACAACGCATTCACTAATAACAATTAAGTTTCCAAATTTATTACGCCAAAGAAAAATATTATTTATCATAAATACCATTTATAGAATATATATATATATATATATATATACACTAGGTACCACCAAAATATGTCACGTGATCAGTTTAGGCCATATTGAAGGAAGAAATGTAAATATTTTTTAACTTTTTTTAAAAATCTCGCAAAAAAGAAATAACGAACATAAAGAGTTGTTACGAAGAAAAACAGTTTATTCAAACATCAAATTATCCGATTGGGGAAAAATTACTCACCGTTATCTTGAAAAATAAGTAAAACAGTCCGTTTTTTTTTTTTTTTACAACAAAGTCAGTTTCTTTATTGGTATTTTTTAGCAGAAATCTGTATTCATGGTTCTTTTACTAAGAAGCTTTGGCATCAAAACTTATAAAAATCTGATATAATCATTCAGACTTTTATCGTTATAGAAAAAAAGTAAAAATCGATTTTTGTCGGTTCATATTTCATAAAATAAAATAGGAGGGTAGACCTCGTAAAAAAATATTTTCCCCTAATATACTTACATCAAAAGGTAAGTAATTATGGAAAGTTTCGTGAAAATCGCACCATTAACTGATTTAAAAAGAAATTTCAGCTTACGGAAATAATGAAAAATAATGTTTACATTTTTGCACCGTTAAATCAATTGAAATTTAAGTCATAGTCATAACTTAAATTTCAATTGATTTAACGGTGCAAAAATGTAAACATTATTTTTCATTATTTCCGTAAGCTGAAATGTTTTTTTACATAAGCGTATCTAAAACATGAACGTACCTCAAATTTTAGCTCTCAACAGAAAGTAAATAAACGACTGAGTGACAACTCATAACTTAGAAAACTCATAAATTGAGACACTCGTAAGTCAAATTGGCACTGTACTTGATGGCAGATGATAAAACTTACACACGTTCCACATGAAAATAGTGTAGGGGATTGTGGTGTAAAAAGTAGAAGTTATTGGTGCGTACTCACTGACCTATGAACAAAAGGAAAACCGGCAAGATATAGGGGGAGGGGGTTATAGAGAAAAGTAGGTGGAATGAAATTAATTATTAGTGGATGATTTGGGAGATAAAATTGAAGGGGGATTTTGTTGCCGTACTTATTAAGATCAAATAGGAATCGTTATTGAAGCAATATAATTGTGTATAGATTATTAGTATTAGGTAGAGATGTACAAATTCATGCACCTGTCGATAATTGGGGGTCACAGGAAATTCTTCAAAAATCAACAAAAATCAACTAATAATCTGATGTAAATAAAATTTTCGGTATATGAAGTAATAAAAGAAGAGCTTATAGGATAAAATCCTATATTTTATATCCAAATAAGGATAAACACAAATACACTTCTTTTTTCCAAACTTAAGGAAAGGAGATTAAAAAACATATTTATGCATTAGTCAGAGTTCGATTGGACAAACCATAGTGTTTAAAACTACGTCCGCGCCAAAATAGATTACCAAAATCCGAGCCTACTTGTAAATATAAATACAGACGAAAAAAATCAACAAACTCAGATTCCATCACTGCTCCAAGACTACACTACAGAGCTTCCATCTCCACCCTGAGGTGACACTACCACGACTGCAGGCACTAAACTTTCAGTCGAAGAAACAGATGTCTCAGAATTAACTTCAAGCAAACACTTCAACTTTCTGAGTCACCGTTTACTACTATCAACCATCAGCATGCCACTGCGTTCAACATCGCATGTCATAAATATACTAAAAACTTTATTTTCCATTTGTCCACTTCCAATCAAACTTTGCTAATTCAAATTTTTGCATTCATTTTAACGTTTTGAACATCCACATATTTTTTGATTATTACAAATTAAGAGTATTTACGGGGATTCGTTGGAGCCCTTATTCTCCGTAGTTGGCTATTTCGGAGGAAAGAAGGAAACAAATACGAATATAAAATGCAGACACTTGTATTATCAAAAAGTACAGAAATGTTGTTGCAAATTTTAATGGCATTTGCTACAGACTTATCTGTGAGGTTAAATACTGTTCGTTGGAGAAGTGGTGATAACAGGGGTATTCTGGTCGCTGGTTGGAATGTTGTTAAGACTCTTCAGGTCGTTTCTCGTTCTTCAGCCTTCTGTAGTATGCTATTGTGACAGCCTTCAGAGTAGTATGCTGATACAATGCCTTAGAAAGTTTGCTGGTGGTAGAGTTCTGTAGAGACGCATCCGTTTTGTCAGTTCTTGTCAGATAAGTAAAGTAGAGGATGCTAATTTAGAAGCTTCTTGCCAGGGTAACCGTTCTTTTAAATGACGGTGGATGGGGCCCTTTTCAAGTAGACTATTTAGGTCCTCAGCCTTCTGATAAGTTTGCTGTTGAAACGGCCTTCAGAAAGTATGCTGTTAAAAAACGCCTCCATCCAGTTTGACGGCCTGTAGACAAGTTTGGTGATGGGACCGCTTATTTTGCGACTTCTCTCAGTGACTGCTCTGTGATAAGTGAGATTTGGTTTGATTCTTGCGCCAACCTCCTGTTAGCGATTCGCCCTCTAGCAGCAGGGGGAGATAATTCTCTATCAGATTTCCGATAAAATTTATTCTCCAAATAAATTTATTTGTTATTTATAAATATATGCTTTGTCTTTGTCATTTCTCCGTATTTTCTGCCTAAACTGTGTCTTGTTATTTTATCATCATTTAAATATTATTTATGAAGTCAGAACACACAACACCAGCCCCTACAACGGCCCCATAGAAATATTAACATCTTTTTTTTAATTGATTTAAAAATGTTAACATGCTTATAGGAATACTTTTAATATATTTTCAAACAGTCTCCACATATTCACCATCCCTGTCAACATATGCTTAGAATCTCCCACAAGTGATTTTAAAAAAGATGTTAATATTTCTATGTGAGTACCTGTATATTAGAAAAGTATAGGTATACCCAATTTGTCGAAAAATCTGTGTTTTTACAAAACAAAACACACGGCCTCCTCAAAGTGAAAGAAACAAAGGGAGGTTACTTTCTTTTATGTAGCTAATGTTCAGATTACCCAATAAGTTTCCTTGTGAATTTTTGATAACCGAAAATTAATTCTTAGAATTCAACATATGAACATATGTAAAATAAATGAATAAAATGAAATTTCTTATTTTAAAAAAATAAAGCTACTTTCTGCCAATTAACAGATAACTTACATCCCTGAACTGTTACGGGTTGGTTGAGTGCAATGTATCAGGATTTTTTAATGGAAAAATTGTAGGCTAATCTTGCAAATTGTCGTCGAAATTAAAACGGAAAATTTTGACAATGATTCGCAACACATCTTATTATAATGGAGATTGTGTGTTTTTCTGTCTGTAACCGAAACTATATTCCTACTCAAGTCACAATTCTCTTAGTTATTGACATCACATTCTCCATAATTTTATTTTTATTTAAACCTCAATTATTAATAAAATTGTCTTACATTATTAATACTGTTAACTATGTCTACATACTGACAACATGCAATTATATTTATATATACAACAAAATAGCGGTTTACAGTGTGAACGGGAAGGCTAATTTGCATATTAATATTAAAAAATCGAATTTAATAAATATGTGCTTAGTATTATTGATTTCTAACTGTTTGGTTTTATTTTAATGAATATAAGCAAAAATCTCTTCAATGAATCTTAAATGAAATCCATTAATAAGATAAAATAACTGTCATTTTATTCTTTACTTCCTCTTATAACTAAATACTTAAATTAGAAAAAATAACAATGAAAGACGAGAGTGATGGAAGAGTAAGTTTCAGTTGTTCCATTTTTTATTATACTCCCTCTGTTTCAAATCTTTTTATCTGTATTCTTATTTAGTTTCATTAGCCTTTCTAATTTAATACAATATTTTATTACATTAAAACTTAAATACTTGCACCCGGAGGGTGCATATATTTGCTAGTTAAACTAAAGTCAGTTTAGTAATTCTTTTATTTCATTTATTTAACGAATCTTGAAATATTTTCTAAACTCCACATAAATATTTTTGTTTAGAAAATATTTCAAGATTCGTTAAATAAATGAAATAAAACAATTACTAACCTGACTTACCAAAAGAAAAGTCAAGTATTTTGAATGGGATTTTTAAAATTAATTTTAATTTCAAAATTAAGTTTGATGTGTTGCAAATCCTTGTCAAAATTTTCTGTTTTAATTTTGACGACGATTTGCAAGTATAGCTGCTACTTTCTGCCAATTAACAGATAACTTACATCCCTGAACTGTTACGGGTTGGTTATGTGCAATGTATCAGAATTTTTTTAAATGGAAAAATTTCATCCCGAGGATGCATGGATATGATTTTAGTGAATCCTTTTAAATTCTTATACGTTAAAGATAAAAGACACTTACCTATCAGCATCTCTACACTCTCTTGATTCTTATATGAAAAGTTAAATAAGCTGTGATAAAAGCTAACCTAACTTGATATTGCCCTGTGTTGTTGATCACTTCAGCTATAACTTAATGATCTACTGTTAACAAAACCCAGGAGACTGAGAATGTGACATACAAAGGTATCATAGATCATTGTATTTTCAAAGCAACAGCCTTTGAGACCCCCTCAGCCCCTTCAGCCCTTGGGGATGACAAAACTGATAATCTGATTTGGGGAATCAGATCTCATGCCGTTCTTGTGTGTCAATTTTGTCTCCTGAAAGACAGATTTTCTTCACCAGTGACCCGTCTATTGATTGCATCCAAGGGAATAAAACTGTCATTGCCGTTGCCCAGAAGGGACCCTCTTTCTGAAACGGAAAGAGAACCTGAGAAATTGCAAACTGAATTAGGATATGCCAACAAAGGAATCTTGTGAAAAACTTTTTCTTAGGTTGGTTGGATTTTACGGCATATCAACCCTTGTTGGGTAATTTTATGCTGAAAATGTTTTGTTTCTTTCTTTTAAGATTTACATAGACATAAGTAGAACTTTGTTAAATGGGAACAGGAATTAATAAATATAGTTGGTTGGTTGGATTTTATGGCATATCAACCCTTGTGGGTTATTTTATGCTGAAAACGTTTTGTTTCTTTCTTTAAGATTTACATAGACATAAGTAGAACTTTGTTAAATGGGAACAGGAATTGATACAGATATATTGGTTGGTTGGATTTTATGGCATGTCAACCTTGTTGGGTTATTTTATGCTGAAAACGTTTTGTTTCTTTCTTTAAGATTTTACATAGACATAAGTAGAGCTTTGTTAAATGGGAACAGGAATTAATACAGATATGTTGGTTGGTTGGATTTTATGGCATATCAACCCTTGTTGGGTTATTTTATGCTGAAAACGTTTTGTTTTCTTCTTTAAGATTTACATAGACATAAGTAGAACTTTGTTAAATGGGAACAGGAATTGATACAGATATGTTGGTTGGTTGGATTTTACGGCATGTCAACCCTTGTTGGGTTATTTTATACCGAAAACGTTTTGTTTCTTTCTTTTAAGATTTACATAGACATAAGTAGAACTTTGTTAAATGGGAACAGGAATTAATACAGATATGTTGGTTGGTTGGATTTTATGGCATATCAACCCTAGTTGGGTTATTTTATACTGAAAACGTTTTGTTTCTTTCTTTTAAGATTTACATAGACATAAGTAGAACTTTGTTAAATGAGAACAGGAATTAATACAGATATGTTGGTTGGTTGGATTTTATGGCATATCAACCCTTGTTGGGTTATTTTATACTAAAAACGTTTTGTTTCTTTCTTTTAAGATTTACATAGACATAAGTAGAACTTTGTTAAATGGGAACAGGAATTAATACAGATATGTTGGTTTGTTGGATTTTAGGCATATCAACCCTTGTTGGGTTATTTTATACTGAAAACGTTTTGTTTCTTTTCTTTTAAGATTTACATAGACATAAGTAGAACTTTGTTAAATGGGAACAGGAATTAATACAATATGTTGGTTTGGTTGGATTTATGGCATATCAACCCTTGTTGGGTTATTTTATGCTGAAAACGTTTTGTTTCTTTCTTTTAAGATTTACATAGACATAAGTAGAACTTTGTTAAATGGGAACAGGAATTAATACAGATATGTTGGTTGGTTGGATTTTATGGCATATCAACCCTTGTTGGGTTATTTTATACTGAAAACGTTTTGTTTCTTTCTTTTAAGATTTACATAGACATAAGTAGAACTTTGTTAAATGGGAACAGGAATTAATACAATATGTTGGTTTGGTTGGATTTTATGGCATATCAACCCTTGTTGGGTTATTTTATGCTGAAAACGTTTTGTTTCTTTCTTTTAAGATTTACATAGACATAAGTAGAACTTTGTTAAATGGGAACAGGAATTAATACAGATATGTTGGTTGGTTGGATTTTACGGCATGTCAACCCTTGTTGGGTTATTTCATGCTGAATACCTTTATTCATTTTCATTATGTTATCAATGTTTTTTCTTTTATAACTCATTTTTTAATCTATTCAACCCATAAATGAGACCCTAACAGGTACTAACAGTCTTAGTTATTGTGCACCTGGGATTAATGGTGATTAAGAGAAACTCCACATGTCTTGTTGGGTATTCAAGGTTTTTTTTTTCATTTTTAAAATTTATTTAACCCATAAATCTGACCCTAACAGGTACTAACAGTTTTGGTTAGAGTGGACTTGGGAGTAATGGCAATGTAGGGTACTCCACACTTTTCAGAGCTCCAGAATTGGAAGCTCTGGGGAATGTGGATTACCCCTTCATCACCATTACTCCCAGGTCCACTCTGATCCAGTGTTTAAATAGAAAAAAATGTGTTTAAAAAATTGAGTACCCATCAAGAATGAATAAAACAAAACGTTTTCAGCATAAAATAACCCAACAGGGGTTTACATGCTGTAAAATCCAAACAACCAGCCTACATAATAAGTATTGAGCACTCTTCTTAGTTTTTACTGAGGTAGTTATGCCATTAAATGAACCTAAAAATAGCTTTAGTTTGTTTTGTTTTACGGCATATCAACCTCAGTGGGTCATTTAATGCCAAGAAAGTTTTGAAATAAATTTTGTTTATGAACTCATGTTTTTCTATTTAACCCATAGATGGGACCCTAACAGGTACTACCACTCCGGGTCAGAGTGGACCAGGAAGCAATGGTGATGAAGGGGTGCTCCACATTCCCCAAACCTCCAAAACTGGAACCTCACCATCAGATAGAGTTTAACGTCATTCCCAGGACATGTAGACCCGCAGCCACCGCCTTCTAGCACCCATATGATAAAAAGGGGTTGGGGCTTACCATAAGGGCAATAGGGTTGGGACAATCATATAGGTGCTAGGGCTTGACATGACCACCCGATTGATTGGCGGGGCCATTCCAGTAGCTTGTCTAGCCAAAGTGGAGTTTTGCATTTCATGGATTGCTTAACCACCAGGGTGTCATCCTTAAGCATCATGGGTTGCCCAACGGCCAATAGGTGGCCCCATTGGGGATTCATACCCCTTTGCAGAAGTGCAGTCGGTGTATTCTAAAGCTTCAGCCAACAGGGTTAATTATTAAATTGACTTTGGAATTACATAATATTGTTCTGCATAAGAAGTATTGAGCACTCTTTAGTTTTTATTGAGGTAGTTATACCATTAAATGACCCAAAAATGGTTGATATGCTGTAAAAAAAACAAAAAAAAAACGATTGGTGACCCTAGTTCAAATCCTAGACAAGGCTGACTGAATTTCACTTTGTGCTAATTATATTAATTATAATTAAATTATAATGAACCAACCATCAGTTTTTGTACTTTGCTTGGCTGTGGTGGGAGACCTGCCATGAGCAGCTTAACGCTTTGCCTACCAAATTTCTTTTTTTTATATATGTATGGTGGGATATTTCAGGATCACAGTGGTGGGAGAACCACTGTGAGTGGTTTAAAGTAGGCAAAGAGTTCCTAGTGGAGGAACAGTGGTGATATCATTTCTTGATTCTACAATAATAATTTACATTTATAAAAGAGTCCCATGATTTTTTTACCTGTATGATGATATATTTCAAAGTTCACTATTTATTCACCTCAGAACTCATTCTATTCAAATAAAGTCATATTATTATTATTGTAATCTAAGTCCTTTTGCTCAATTATAATGGATTAACAATCCGTTTTGGTACTTTGCTTGGTTCTAGTTGAGAGCCATTGTGAGTGGTTTAAAGTAGGCAAGTAAAGAAAAATGAGGTAACTATGATGTTGTTTTTTTACCTTTGATTTGATCAAAGGTAAACAAACAACATCATAATTACCTCATTTTTCTTTACACTTGCGCGTTGTGATTGCCTTTAAAATAATAATAATATAATTTAATTAAAAAAAAAATTGAGTACCCATCAAGAATAAATAAAACAAAATGTTTTTGACATAAAGAAACGCAATAAGGATTGACAAACTGTAAATATAACCCGTCGGTCACTACCAAGCTAAAAGGGCTCACAGCATTTCCGAAATTGGCCGTCAAGATCGGATTCTCTGCATCAACCAAGGATTGCAGGGTCTCTATATTTGCTGAAAGTCTAGCCGAATGCCCCATGTTGTGCTAAGATCTCAAACGACTAGAAATCTGCTATAGAAACTGATTTCCAAGGTTAATGTCGGCCTAGTGGTCACATAAAAAAAATAACGACTCTTTTTCTTCTTCAAAAATCAACAACATTTATATTCAAAAATACAAGAATACAATTAATTACTTCTCAAGACGGGGGAGTGATGGACCTCAATTCAATGTGTTCTGGTCGGAATAATATTACGCGGCAATGTTGGCTGAAGTCAGTTTATCTGTCGGCTACAGGATCTTTGCGTTCGCACTTTAAGCTTTCTTAGCTACCGTTCTCAAGCACGCTCGGCTTCATTCTGCCTGTTCGGCCTCGTCTGCTTTCAAACCGAAAGCGTCTGAGTTAAATAGTATTTCAATCGGAACGATTTTATTACCGACCGGCATGACGATATTAGGAATTTTCTTTACTTCCGATTTTCAACAAGAGTTTTATCTCCTTTCTTAAGTGTCTTCCAGACAATCATGATCAATCTCTTCGAGCGACATCAGTCTAGCTACTTCAAAAGGACCGTCTTCCATCACCGCCGATTCTCGCTTCTGGGAGTTCCGACCTACTTGAGATTTTACTACTGATATGGTCAGCCATCCGCCTTGACCGGAGAGTCGAGGTCACCCGGCGAATCACATTTCCGTTCACTTTCTTTCTTTCTTCTTTCCAACTTCAAAACCCGAATCAGATCACAAAATACTAACAACTAACCCACAGCATGGACAAACTATTTGGAAAAATAGATCCCAAGAGCATATTAAACTTTTGAAAAGAACTCANCAGCCTCCTATCAAGGATGTAAGTCATAGACCTACAAAAATCACCCACCACACTCTCTTGATGTTCAAATCCTCAACAGAAATTTAATTTTAAAAATAACTAAACCCCTATCACTATACCTAATTACCAATAGAAGCAAACCTGGAATGATATGCAGCTGTACCTTACTAAAAAACAAAAAACAAAATGTATTTGGCAAAAATAACCCAATGGGTTGATGTGCCATAAAAGCACAACCAACAACAAGGGAACTATCTCTTCTAAAAAAAACAAATTGTTGAAAATATACCAAAAGGGAGGGGCAACCACTTCCTGTCCCCTTTCTCTGTTTCTTCTTCTTCTCTTTCTTCTTCTTCTTTCTTCTTCTTCTTCTTCTTCTTCCGTTTTTACTTTCTTCTTCTGTTTTTACTTTCTTCTTCTTCTTCTTCTTCTCTTTCCTTTTTACTTTCTTCTTCTTTTCTTCTTCTTCTTCCGTTTTTTACTTTTTTCTCTGTTTCTTCCTCTTTTTTTCTTCCTCTTTTTCTTTTTTCTCTTCCTCTTCCTCTTTTTTCTTTTTCATTTTTCTCCTTTTTTCTTTTTTCTTCTTTTTTTTTTCTTCTTCTTTTCTATTTTTCTTCTTATTCGTTCTTCTTTTTCTTTTTTCATCTTTATTCTCTGGTTATATTTCAGGTATAAATTTAAACTCAATTTCAAATAACAATGCTAGACGACTACTTCTATTTCTTTTGGCATTGAACATTTATTGAGTTGAAAAGAAGAAAATCAATGTTCCAACTGAAAACTTTAAATGGTTTCTTTTGAAGAGTCTTTTGAGTTGCGCCCTGATTCAAAATGGCCGACAATGTTTCAAAAACCTTTTTTTCTTGATGTTCTTGCCAAATCACTTGATAACTGATACAATCATAAGTGGTTTAACTATTATTCCCACTTTCTTATTGATTACTTTGGATATGAACAGATTAAAAACACCAAATAATCTATGTGCATTTTAATCTGGTCAAATCTTATAAGGATTATAGGAAGAGAATGGTGTAATGGTTAAAGTCATGGGAAATGGACTCGTCACCCCAAGTTCAAATCCTAGACTTAGCTGTCTACATTTCACATAGCACAAGTACCCTCAGAAAGGTATGAATCCTACTCTCCCTCGAGCTATGGAAATAGTAGGCAGACTGGGCTCTTCAGCTTAGCCATGTCTAGGAGAGGGAAAACTGAATTCAAACTGTTAAACTCTGCTTAATAAAATTACCTGTTGTTGTAAACAAACAAGCGGGAGTTTACAGTGAAAAGCAAAAGTTTTCCTTTTCAAAACAGCTCCCGCTGGGGTGCTTATTGATTACTTGGTCTAAAAAAATGTCTTTGAGTTGTTAGCTGAAGAACAAACTAACAATGTAGGACATCTCAAACCAGAATCTTAAGACACCAGCTAAGAAGAACAGCCCAAAGGTAGAAGAGCTACACCTTAGATACTCTATGCATCAAAGCTAGATTCTGTGCGGCTTGAATGTCTGGACCTAATTTTAATTTTTCGTTAATTGACATTGGTAGGAAAAGAACTTGTCATCTTGTCAATTTTGCTGTTCCAGAAAGAAAAAACAATTGTATGGATTCTTCAAATGACAAACTGGGAGATTGCACACAAGATGACTGGACATGGCTAAAAAGGGAAACCTCATGATAAAAAAAATGAACTCTTTAATAGCAGCACCAAATAAGGACCAATTAGTGAAAATTATAATACACAATAGAACTGCAAATATAGGTTTATATAGAAAAAACAGAGAACGTTGATCACATAACAAACTAGTTCAAAGAAGCAAGATAGTACACTGAGTGGAAAGATGATCACTGGAAATTGTACAACGATTATGTGGTGACAGAAACTCTATCTGATGGTGAAGTTCAAATCTGGAGCTCTGGGAAAATGTGCAACACCTCCCTTCATCCATTACTCCAGGTCCACTTTGACTCAGAGTGGTAGTACCTGTTAGGGTCCCATCTATAGGGTAAATAGAAAAATGAGTATTTCTTTGTCAGACTCGGGAACCTTCTTGGAGGAGGGCACATTTGTCAAAACATTGTACAGATAACAATGAAGATGAGGACAATATCCGAATAATACAAAATAATACTAATTATCAAGCCTCATCTTAAAAATTCAGAGAAATAGTGCAGAAACAATAAAGATGGAGGACAATAGTCTGAATAATACAAATAATACTAATTTATCAAGCCTCATCTCAAAAATTAGAGAAATAGTGCAGATAACAATGAAGATGAGGACAACAGTCTGAATAATACAAAGAATACTAATTATCAAGCCTTCCATCTCAAAAATGTAGAGAAATAAAACAAAAATGAGTTTTAAAAAAATTGATTACCAAGAATGAATAAATCCAAATGTCTTTGGCATAAAATAACCCAATGGTTTGTCATGCATAAAACAAAACCAACCACAACCAACCTGAATGTTACTTAATCTTATGCTCTGTGTTGTGTGTTATCAACATTTTTGTTGGCACTGATTAGTGAGGTTTGGGTGGGGTGTGACTAATACAAGTCAAATCAACAAACAGTTTCTTCTCACTATTCGATACTGTGCCAGTTTTTCTCTCTAGTCTGGCTTTTATAAACAATGCTTTATTCAGACAATCAAATTACTTAATCAATATTGTCTTTTTTGTGGGTGGGGTGTTATGGGGGTGTGCTTATATTTTGATGAAACTAACTGAGGAAACCTGTCTAAGTCTAACACAATTTTGTTATTTCTAATGATTTTACTATAAGAAATGCATTGGAAATTATTTTACAATAAGAATACATTGGAAATGATTTTTGAGATGAGGTTTTAGAATTAGTAATATTTGTTATAAATTGGACTATTGTGCTCATCTTTATGTTATTTGTACAGCGTTTCGGCGATGTGTCCCCTGGCTTCTTCAGGTATTTCTTTCATAATCGGAACCTTCTTGTCGTAATCAACAGCCATCACAGAACTTTGAACGTAACCTCTATTCAGTCCATAGGGGGTATCCTGTTCTCATTCCGCTAACCATAGCTGGGGTAGAAGCGTAAGCTATGTTTAATGATTATTGCTTTCGATTACGACAAGAGGGTCCCGATTACAACAAGAAAAATCTGAAGAAGCCGAGGGCACATCGGCTGAAATTGTACAAATAACAATGAATATGAGGACAATAGTCGAATAATACAATAAAACTTTTTGTTGTTATCACTAATCATTTCTACATGACATTTCTAAACTTACTTGCTTACACACAAAAACATATTTGGTCATCCTGGCTAATTTCATCTTGGCCCTGTCCCAAAAACTCTAATTTAAAAAAAAAATTTCACTTGTGTATGTTTGTATCAATCTGAGAGTGGCAGTATACCTTCATTGTCATTACTCCAGGTCCACTTTGACACAGTGGTAGTACCTTTATAGATGTTAATAATACATTAGATACCTAATGATTATGACAATAGTGTAGAAATCATTATGGCGATCAGTACAGCTGATGGCCTTGAGAGTGAGTGACAGCGTTGACCTCACTCTGACCTTGCGTTCTGGGGATGATCGTGAGAATCGGAAGCCGATAGAAACCCCTTCCGGTTTAAGGAGTAAGCAACTCATGTTAGTTAGAGTTAGAAGTGAAGCTTAGCAAGATGTAAGGATCGCACGCATGTTTCTGTCTGGGGGTTTATGGAATACAAGTAACATCATCGTAAATCGAAGTCTTGTTGTTATTACTAAAAGCTAACAATAGCACGGGGCTTCTGATAAGCAGTGATCCCAACAGAGACCAGACCCGGAATCCCAGAAGACCAGACCTTAGAAGATATACAGGCTGGCCAGAAGAATAGACGACAGAGTAAGAAGTAGAGAAGTATATAACATATAGATATTTGGTACGTCAAAGAAAAGGCACTACGTAACATAGAGTGCTATCTATCAGTCAATAGGTCTGTTTTAAAATTATTTGTATTCAATAGGGCCATTTGCAAAAAAAAAAAAAAGAGCACGTCCCCAATGGGACACCTGTTGGTGTGGGTGGCGACTCATGATGCTTAAGGATGGAACCCAGCGGTATGAGCAGTGCATGACATAAACACTACCACTTACTTAGGTTAGAGGAAGGTGTTGGAGAGGCCCCCTCTGATCAATCAGCTGGTTATGTCAAGCCCTAGCAACCAATATGATTCCCCAACCTTTTTATCATATGGGTGCTAGAAGTCGGTGGCTGAGGTCATCTGTCCTCGGGAATGACTTAAACTCTATCTGAATGGTGAGGTTTCATTATCTATAGGTTTGGGAATGTGGAGCACCCTTTCATCACCATTGCTCCCTGGTCCACTCTGAATTGAGTAATGGTATTACCTCGTTTGGGTCCCATCTATGGGAATAAATAGAAAACATGACGTTTATAAAAAATTGTGATTTATCCATTAAGAATTGAATTTATTTCAAAACTTGTGCGGCATTAAATTACCCACCGAGGTTGATATGCCATAAAACACAAACAAAACCTCTCTCTAAATCTCTGTTCTATCTATCATATCTCTCTTTCTCTCTTTAATCTCTGTTTTTTTTCTATCTATCTATTTAAATTCTCGCTCTAAATCTCATCTCCCCCCCCCATTTCTGTTACTGTTTTTAAGGGCCATTCCTTGCCTTATAGCAGAAGCACTTATCTGGGTGTAATCCTTGATAAAGAGTCAGTTGACAATGTGAATCTTGGTTACTAAAGTGTTCTCAGTTACTGTATTAAGTATAAGTCGCTTCGAGAGTATTGTACAGATCGGCAATCCAATGTGTGTCCGTCCTCAAACGAGTGCAGTTTTAATTTATGAACCAAGTATTCTATCAGGCCAGTAGTATTGCTGTGATTGGTTACGAGAATCAATCATATGCACCTTAGCTAGTCTATAAATAGAGGTGGGTATTAGAGCGCATCCTTGATCCAAATAATCCTTTTATGTGTGTAATGGTTAGCAAGTGATTGCAAAAAACCATTTGTAAGTGAGTTTGATTCTCAACTGGGTGCCCCATTATTTCTGGCCTTGTGCCCACATCTTACGCTAAGCTTAGCCAAATAACAATCAAAATTAATCCAAACAAATTCAACTATGGATGAATTCATGCAAGAAGTAACAAAGGAATATGAAATTCAAAAGCAGTCCCAAACTCGCATGCATATGCTGGTCAGGGAAGGAATGCCCGTGTTTGCCACAGATGCAGTAACCAATACACCAAAAGCTGTTAATTTCCTGAAATAGGTGAGAATACCCTTTAGATGTTCGCAAGAGCCCCTTTTGCTGGGTCGATAGTCCTAATATTGCTGGTAACAGAACCTGTACTGGCTAGGGTGACCCAAACTAGGAAACATAAGTTCCAACGACTTGGCTTCTGACACTAAGTTTACATGCCTCCCCGATGAATGTTACTATAGCAAAAAACCTGCATACATAAGTGTATCTGTGGTCTAATCTACAAAGAGAACGCACTGTTCCTTAAGGTCTACCTTGAGGAAGGTAGCAGTGAGCAAGCAACGGTAAAGGCCATACAACGTCTTGGATGTGTGTATGGACCCACGTTTTGTAATCATTACAATATATTCACGACGAAGGTTTTGTCAATTCAAATAATAAAAGCAAATATTCATTTAAGATTAAAAAAGTCTAAGCTACAAAGAACACGCCACTGTTCTTAAGGTCTACCTTGAGAAGGTTAGCATGAGCAAGCCAACGGTTAAGGCCATCAACGTCTTTGGATGTGGTGTATGGCCACGTTGAATCATTATAATATATTCACGACGAAGTGTTGTCAATTCAAATAATAAACAAATATTTCATTTTAAAGCAGAAAAAAAGGAAAATTAAAGTTTTCCGAGTTTATCATTTTTGCGGCGATATATCCCTGTTGATAAAATTGGTCAAGAATAAAAAATAAGGAATAGAAAACATGAATCGATGAAAAGAAAATGATTTCTATGTATTTCATTTTTCCCCTTTTCGCTGTTTTTTTTTAGGGCGGGGGGATTAATAGTAATTGTATATGCTTAATTTTTATGAATAAGTGTTTGACAGTCAAAGCCTAGTTACGATTAAACAAATACAATTCTAAAAAAATTCAAACCAATTTATATGATAAAACTGAGTTTCGTATACCTTCTACTTTACTTACTTCTATTCATCTATTCTTCTTCTGACGTCTTTGATATCTTACTCTTCTTCTAGGGTCTCTTCTAACATCTCTTCTTCGTCTGGACTTCTCTTTGGGACTTCGTGTTTGGTCTTTCAGTGGGGATTTCTCTTATCAGAAGCCCTGTGTCATTGGTAGTTTATTAATAAAAACACAAGACTTCGAATTTACTTAGAATAACATTTTATTTCAAAATCCCCACCAGACTTACCTGCGCAATCGAGTCAGAGCGTGTATAACACAAACCACCACTGTCTGGTTTCTCGCCGACTGACTTAAAATCTATTTCTATCTAAAACCGGAAGAGGTCTCCTCCACTGATTCTCACGGTATTCCACCGGAAAGGATCAGGAGAGGTCCAAGCTTGTCACTCATTTTCCTTCAAGGCTGTGAGCTGCAACTTATAACAGGCCATATTGATTCCTCATTTACTGTACATAATATTAGGAATCTAATAATATATGTAACATGAGTTTTGAAATAAAATCATTTCCAAGGAATCATTTATCTGAAATGCAGGAAGTGTTTGTTAGTTTGTTTATGTTTTACGCATATCAAATCTCAAGTGGGTCATTTAATGCCGATAAAGTTTTGAAATAAATCCCATCTTAATGGATAATACAATTTTTTTATAAATATATTTTTTCTATTTAACCCATAGATGGCGACCCTAAACAGGTACTACCACTCCGGGTCAGAGTGCGACCAGGGAAGCAATGGTGGATGAAGGGTGCCCACATTCCCCAAACCTTCAGAACTGGAACCTCACCATTAGATAGAGTTTAACATTATTCCCAGCGACATGTAGACCCGCAGCCACCGCCTTCTTGCACCCATATAAAAAGGGGTTGGGGCTTGCCATAAGGCAATAGGGTTGGAAAAATCATGTAGGTGCTAGGGCTTGACGTGACCAGCCGATTGATCGGAGGGGCCTCTCCGACGCCCGTCAAAGTGGAGTATTGCAAGTCATGAATTGCTCCATCAACCTTACGCCCTCTGAGAGGTGCAGTCGTGCATTCTAACGCCCACTGACAGGGCGGGAGTGTTTGTTGCAGAGAAAAAAAAAAAACAATTTGCAGATATCATCCGCTATTTTATTGATTTCTGGAGAAAATGTTTCCTGCTTAAGAAAAACGGCACCAAAAAAAAAAAAAAACCATCTGCACATCTCGTCTGAGAGCATCTGTCAATTTTGGATCCATCAATTGCAAAAAGAATTTTCTAATTAAAAGAGAATAAATTCATCTTTAAGAGAAAAAGATGTCTGCGGAAAACGTAAGAATTAGACAAATTTTGGAATGTTTTTGTCTCTCTAAAGAATTTTCAAAGTTTTCATTTCAACAAACTTTAATGCCAAAACCATTTTTCATATACAAGTGTGTCAAAAAAGTATCAATGAAGGTACTTTTTGATACACCTTGTATTCTGAACAAATTAATGTTCCATTCATTGTTCATTTCTATCTGGTAAATACAGCTTCAATCTTGATACATTTATGACACACCTTGTATATATATATGATTGTTTAAAGAAATAATTTTCATTAACTTATGTGTATTAAAAATTAGTAGAAATAATTTTCATTAACTTCATGTGTATTTAAGGGTACAATTTAGCTCAGTCGGTAAAGCATTCACCTAAGAACCACAAGGTTCTGGAGGAATCAGAACAAAGACATCGTATATATATATATATATATATATTATATATATATATATATATACTAGACAAAACGTGACCCGTTGGGTCACCCATTAAGCTCTCGCTAGATGATTAGGGAAAAGAGTAGGATCTGCCAAAAATATCATCTGCTTTTCATTTTTAAAAACGAACTAAAATTTATTAAATTGATTTATTTAAGGTCAAATTTTTTGTCTAGTCGAAATTGAATAAGATTCGCCTGGAGAAAAGGGAAGTGGGTGAATCTATGGGGGTTAGTGGGTGTACGGGGGGTTAGTGGGTGTGTGTGGGGATCCTTAACTGCTGGATTTTTACTTCCTTTTTTTCACTCTCCTTAACTGACAAATAGAGAGTGGGAGGAGAGTTAACTTAACTGACAAAGGGAGATGGAAGAGAGATAGGTAGTCTGGTTAGACAAGGATTGGTCGGTAGTTGACTTAATTGCTAATTACGCCCTAATAAAACCATTAAAACTGAATTAAAAATGAAAAATGAAGATGCGAGTTTAGAATACATCTTTTTTTTTGGGGGGGGCTTTTCGTTCTGCTGGGATGCAGTCAATATATGTAATCCTCACCGACAAGGTAGATTGATATTATTTGGATTATTTGGACTATTTTCCTCATCTTCATTGTTATCTATACATCGGCTGATGTGACCTCCGGCCTTCTAGAGGTATTTCTGTCTGACTCGTTGTACAGATAACAATGTTAAATTGGAACTGAAAAGTACATGTAGTTTAGATACTTGAGATAAAGTGTGTGCGCCAATATGGTTGTATCTTGATTGAATAAATATCTTGTGTAAAATGGAAATATTATTTCAATTATAATAATTTCATGGGCCATAAAAAAATTCTGGTTTCAAAGTGGGCCATGAGCTGAAAAAGGTTTGGAAACCCTGATCTAACAAGTAAGCATAAAATATTATTTGGATTATTTGGACTATTGTCCTCATCTTCATTGTTATCTATACAACATTTCAGCTGATGTGCCCTCCGGCCTTCTAGAGGTATTTCTTTGTCGGACTTGTTGTACAGATAACAATGAAGATGAGGACAATAGTCCAAATAATCCAAATAATACTAATTATCAAGCCTCACCTCAAAAAAGGTGGATTGAATACCGAGGTTTGGAACTAATATTAGGGTCCAAAATCTGACATCAGTTAACACTGTTAATTGTTAACATACATCAAGCTATGAATATACACGAAGAAAGAATGATTAGTCTCAAAGACATCTGAAGACAGAACTGACAGCAACAGAATGGAACCAATAACTTAGTTCTCAGAAAGAAAAAAAAAATGTTTATGTCAAAGGCAATATGTTAAGAATGGTTTTTCAAGCTCTGCCAAAAGAGGATGAGAAAATCATTGCCGGTTCTTGTCAAAAGTGATCAGGAAAAGTAACCATTCCAAAAAAAAAACTGACTCTCTCTCTTTCTCCTTTTTCAACGAATAAAACAAACCATATGATTTTCTTGTCTTATCTGTCTATGTCACTAATCCGAGCTAAGAATACACATTTAATTACTGTCATTATTTAAAGGTGAGAGCAGGAATAGAGAATCTGTCCACCTAAAAGATTTATTTTTTTAAAAAGGGAAGAAAAGGACCACGTAAAAGACCAGCAGGCATTCTTCACGACATACAAAGACAACAAAAATGGAAACATCACTTTCTTAATCTCTTAACACTTTTTCTAAAAATGTTTGCTTTTTTTTGTTTGTTGTTTCTTTGTTTAATGGCATATCAACCCTTGTGGATTATTTAATGCCAAAGCTATCCTTGTTGAAGAACAGTAGTGGTACTATTTTACCCATAGCTCTCTGACAGTGTCAGAAAGGTTTTGTTTGGTTTCTTTGTTTAATGGTATATCAACCCTTGTGGATTATTTAATGCCAAAGCTATCCTTGTTGAGAACAGTAGTGGTACTATTTTACCCACAGCTCTGACAGTGTCAGAGAGGTTTTTGTGGTTTCTTTGTTTAATGGTATATCAACCCTTGTGGATTATTTAATGCCAATGCAATCCCTGTAGAAGAACAGTAGTGGTAATATTTGATCCATAGCTGGGGGGAGGATTTGTACGTTTACCTAGTGTATTAGTCCAAAGGTGAATAATAGCACGACTGAAATTAAAACTTTCTTACTAATATGTCACAGTCCAGCCTGTACTGTAGATTGGACCTGGAGTAATGCCAAAAAAAAGTCGACACTGTCAGAACTGAATGGTTGATTTCTATTTAATGGCATATCAATCTTTGTGGGTTATTTACCACCAAAGCAATCCCAGTAGAAGAACAGTGTGGTACTATTTAATCCATAGCTGGGGGAGGTCATACTTCTCCCAATTTTATTAGTTGAAAGTAAACATAATAGCATGACTGAAGTTAAAACTCACTTACTACAATGTCACAGTCAGCCTGTACTATAGAGTGGACCTGGGAGTAATGGTAGGAAAAGGGTGACTTGACACTGTCAGGACTGAATGGTTTGGTTTGTTTTTTTTTGTTTAATGGCATATCAATCTTCATGGATAATTTAATTCCAAAGCCATTCTTGTAGAACAGTGATTCCAGTGACCCCTTAATTGTTTTCATACTCTGACTCCACAGACCTGATCACAAGAATGTATACCAAATTTACCCCATGGCTGTAGCAAATCTTCTTGGTATTTCTAACCTGCATGATGGGATATTTCAAAGCTCACTATCTATTCATCTCAGAACTTCAAACATTTTTGAACACACTTCCTTTTAACACATATTTACATACTTTTTAATATATATAATTGTATTCTTAATTTCACATGCCCGGTTTAACTCAATTGGCAGAGCATCTGAGTAGGAACCACAAGGTTTGGTTGCAATACGGGCCCTTGCTCACTCAGTGTATGAGTAGGCACAGGAATCTATGTGGTAAAGTAAGGAGTTAATGGTAGGTGTGGTGTTCCGCCTCTGACACCAAAAACAAGCTCCTTGGACTAGTAAAAAGGTGATAGACTCCCTCACTGTCTGGTTGATACCGACTTTAGGCCACCTCAACGACTTTTTTTATACTTTTTTTTTAAATTATTGTTAAAAAGGGTATTAGTCCGCCTCAGATTACCACAACAACATTACAAGTTGGGACTTTGTTATGGAAACTCCTGTTTGGTTTGGTTTGGTTTGTTTTACGCATATCAACCTCAGTGGGTCATTTAATTCTGACAAAGTTTTGAAATAAATTAATTCTTAATGGATAATCACATTTTGTTTATAAACTCATGTTTTTCTATTCAACCATAGATGGGACCCTAACAGGTACTACCACTCCGGGTCAGAGTGGACCAGGGAGCAATGGTGATAAAGGGGTGCTCCACATTCCCCAACCTCCAGAACTTGAACCTCACCATTAGATAGAGTTTAACGTATTCCCAGGACATGTAGACCCTCATCCACCGCCTTCTAGCCCTCATATGATAAAAAGGGGTTGGGGCTTGCCATAAGGCAATAGGGTTGGGAAAATCATGTAGGTGCTAGGGCTTAACGTGACCAACTGATTGATCGGAAGGGTCTCTCTGACCACCCATCTAGCCCAAGAAAGGGCCAAAGTGGAGTATTGCAAGTCATGAACTGCTCAACCACCTGGGTTCTATCCTTAAGCATCACGGGTCGCCACACATGGCCAACAGGTGGCCCCATCGGGGGAATCTTACCCCTCTGCAGAGGTGCAGTCGTTGCATTCTAACGCCCTACGTATCTAAGGTGGGTAGCTCAGCTAGTTTATTATAAGTCACATAAAATGGTCCAATTAATAATAAATCATTTATTAATACAGATTAAAGAAATTAGTTTACTGATCCAAAAGTTTCTCAGTAGATCAGATAGAAATAAGTCAATATGATTGACAATTTAAACAATCAATATCCACATTTTATTGATTTTGGGTTGAATTTTGTTTTATTCAAATAAATTCCAAATTGTATTTACCATTGAAAAAACAAAATCCATGACTGTTACTAATGTTTGGTATCAGAGTACTGGAGTATTGCAAGTCATGGACTGCTCAACCACCTGTGTTCTATCCTTAAGCATCACAGGTCACCACTCACGGCCAACAGGTGGCCCCATTTGGGGAAGTTTTACCCCTCTGCAGAGGTGCATTCTAATGCCCCAGCCAACAGGGCGGTGGAAACTCCTGGTGAAAAGCAAAAGTCTCTCTCACATACACACATATAGTGTGTGAAAGTTCATGTTAACAAAAACTATTTTGGTGTCTATTTAAATAATAAATGGCATGTGCATTCATGTAGTGGTTTTCAGTGTAAACAAGTGACACATGCGAGAACTGCTGCCAGCGGTTTATGGTAGGATGACAATGGTGGGAGAGCTGCTGTAAGCGGCTCAAAGTAGGCAAAGAGTTCATTTGATTCAAAAATCCATTATCACAAACTAGGGCTGTGGAGTCGGAACACAAAACCCCAACTCCGACTCCCCTATTTTTGCCACTTCCAACTCCGCCTCCTCTTTATGTAATTAAGTGATTATGGCCTATTATAAATAGATTTAGATATAAAAGTCGTCAGGGCGGCCTAAAGTCGTATCAGCCAGTCAGCAAGGGAGTCTATCCCCTTTTCAATAGCGCTAGACCAAGGAGATTGTTTTGGCGTCTGAGGTGGAGCGCCACACCTACCATCAGCTCCTTACTTTACCGCACACATCACCGTGCTACTCATGCGCTGAGTTGGGGAGGACTGGTATCGAACTAAGAACCTTGTGGTTTCTAGCCGAACGCTCTACCGACTGAGCTAACCCGGATATAAAACATGTAGATATAAAACAATGAAATTTTTTAATAATTATATTTATAAGGGGTGTGCACTGTATAACTTTACAGACTAAACTAGGGCCATATAAAGTGTGAAATTCAACTGAAGTCAGTATAGTTTTACTAACTCTGACTCCTCATCCCTTGTAATCCCTATTGGAAGATGAGAGCAGGAATAGAGAATGGGCCTATTAAAAAGATTTATTTTTGAGAAAAGTGTAAAAAAAAAAAAAAAAAACACCTAAAAGACCATCAGGCATTCTTCACTACATACAAAGACAATAAAAAACGGAGTAATCACTTTCCTCATGCTTTAATAATTCTTATAAAAATTTTGCTTTTTGGCTTAGCTTGGCTTGGTTTCTGTGGTCAATGGCATATCAACCCTTTTGGTTATTTAATTCAAAAAGTAATCCCTGCAGAAGAACAGTAGTGGTACTAATTAATCCATAGCTGGGGGAGGTCATACTTCTCCCAATTTTATTAGTTTGAAAGTGAACATAATAGCATGACTGAAGTTAAAACTCACTTACTACAATGTCACAGTCGGCCTGTACTGTAGAGTGGACCTGGGAGTAATGGCAGGAAAGGGTGACTTGACACTGTCAAAACTGAATGGTTTTATTTGCTTTCTTTGTTTAATGGCATATCAACCTATGTGGTTATTTAATGCCAAAGCCATCCTTGTAAACGAACAGTGATTTCCAGTGATCCCTCAATTGCTTCACACTCCAACTCTATGACTCTGCAGCCCTGATCACAACAACCCAGATTAAGTCTTACTTAATAATCCAACCAAGAAATAAGCTCATATTGAATGGAAAAATGTTCATAAAAAAATTGAGTATCCATTAAGAATGTATTTATTTCAAAACTGGGTATTCTAAGCTGATTTTAACAATGCTGTTGTCTGGATGTCTCAATTCTTCCAATAAACTTACAATGCATTTCTATTCAAAAATCATTTCAATGCATTCTTATAGTAAAATCATTTCAATGCATTCTTATAGTAAAATCATTTCCCAATGCATTCTTATAGAAAATCATTTCCAATGCATTCTTATAGTAAAAAAATCACTCCCCACCAGCAAGTTATGTGTTCGCACGCGCAGGATAAGGACCATCATACCCCATGTCTTAGTTTTGTCATGAGTGAGTTAGGAAAGAAATAAATCATTTGACAGACTAAACAATTTAAATTCAAAATAAAAAGCGAAACTCGCATCAAGTCAATCACAATGACAATTATAAAAAAGCAAGAAAGAGAATTGATTATTTTCTACTTCGTTTCATTGAAAGAAAATCAATAAAACAGAGCCGACAAGAAGTGTTTGTTGTTAAAGTATAAAGAGAAACGGCCCGTGATCAGAAAGAAAGAAAGAAAAAATAACTGATAGATGTCAAGGGAAGTAACTCCTCTTAACATATGGATTTTTTCTTCTAAATTCCAATGAACAAGTGTTCAGTTTCACTCCCTTGACCTTTTCGCTTGTCAACGAAGACTTTGGAGCAGAGGCTGAGGTATCTTTCTTTTATGCCAGTCCATCTGCACCGTGCATTGAGAATTTTGTCACGGTCATGTTGTTCGATTTCTCTCACATTGTTGGGTCAGCTGTCTGTTTTTATTTCGTCTAAGCGCACTATCCCTCAGGGATTATATGAATAATATATGAAGCTAATTTTCTCTGAAGGTTTTCAATGCCTATTGTAAAATCATTTCCAATGTTTATATTTTATAGTAAAAATCAGTTCCAATGCATTCTATAGTAAAATCATTCCAATGCATTCTTATAGTAAAATCATTTCCAATGCATTCTTATAGTAAAATCATTTCCAATGCATTCAATTTCCAATGCATTCTTATAGTAAAATCATTTCCAATGCATTCTTATAGTAAATCATTTCCAATGCATTCTTATATAAAAATCATTCCAATGCATTCTTATAGTAAAATCATTTCAATGCATTCTTATAGTAAAATCATTTCCAATGCATATCTTATGCAATGCATTCTTATAGTTAAATTCATTTCCAATGCATTCTTATAGTAAAAATCATTTCCAAGCATTTCTAAGTAATATTTCCAATGCATTCTTATAGTAAAATCATTTCCCATTCTTATAGTAAAATCATCTTCCAATGCATTCTTAATAGTAAAATCATTCCCAATGCATTTTCTTAGTAAAATAATTTTACCATTCTTATAGTAAAATCATTTCCAATGCATTTCTATAGTAAAATAATTTCCAATGCCATTTCTTATAGTAAAAATCATTTCCAATGCATTCTTATAGTAAATCATTTCAATAAATTCTTATAGTAAAAATCATTCTATGAAGTCAGTAGTCTTACTGTTGTTTGAATAACAGGCCAACTAGCTTAAACACAACTCTAGCAGTTCCAAGGATAGTTGGTTATTTATATTTAACTATTGGTAATCGTACTATAAGAAATTTATGGAAATTTGAGGAAAAATCAAGCTAAGTTGTGTTTAGCTAGTTGCTGTTATTCAAAAACCAACAGTAGACTAACTGACTCAATAGAAATTGATTTTACCTATAAGAATTTATTGAAATGATTTTTACTATAAATGCCTGGAAATGATTTTACTATAAGAATGCATTGGAAATTATTTACTATAGAAATGCATTTTGCGAAATGATTTTACTATAGAAGTATTGGAAATTATTTTTACTATAGAAATGCATTGGAAATGATTTTACTATGAAGAATGCATTGGAAATATGGATTTTACTTATAAGAATCATTGGAAAATGATTTTTACTATAAGAATGCATTGGAAATTATTTTACTATAGAAAGTGCTTTGGAAATGATTTTACTATAAGAATGCATTGGAAATGATTTTATATAAGAATTGCATTGGAAATGATTTTACCTATAAGAATGCATTGGAAATGATTTTACTAGTAAGAATGCATTGAGATGATTTTACTATAAGAATGCCATGAGAAATGATTTACTATAAAATGCATTGGAAAAGGATTTTACTAAAGGAATTGCATTGAAATGATTTTAACTTATAAGAATTGCATTGAAAATTATTTTGACTATAGAAATTGCATTGGAAATGATTTTACTATAAGAATGCATTGGGAAATGACTTTACTGATAAGAATGCATTGAGAATGATTTACTATAAGAATGCATTGAGAATGATTTTACTATAAAAAAAATACATTGGGAAATTTGATTTTTACAATAGCATTGAAAACCTTCAGAAGAAAATTAGCTTCAATATATATCATATAATCCCTGAGGGGATAGTGCTTAGACAAATAAAAACAGACAACTGACCCAACAATGTGAGTGAAATCGACAAAACATGACCCTGACAAAATTCTCAATGCACGTGCGATGGACTGGCATAAAAGAAAGATACCTCAGGCCTCTGCCCTCAAAGTCTTCGTTGACAAGCGAAAAGGTCAAGGGAGTGAACTGAACACTTGTTCATTGGAATTTAGAAGAAAAAATCCATATGTTAAGAGGAGTTACTTCCTCTGACATCTATCAGTTATTTTTTTCTTTCTTTCTTTCTTGAATCAGGCCGTTTCTTTTTATACTTTAACAACAACAACTTCTTGTCGGCTCTGTTTTATTGATTCTCTTTCAATAAACGAAGTAGAAAATAATCAATATCTCCTTTCTTGCTTTTTATAATTGTTCATTGTGATTGACTTGATGCGAGTTCGCTTTTATATTTTGAATTTAAATTGTTTAGTCTGTCAAATGTTTTATTTCTTTCCTAACTCACTCATGACAAAACTAAGACATGGGATAATTGATGGTCCTTTATCCTGCCGTGCGAACACATAACTTGCTGGTGGTGGGAGTGATTTTACTATAAGAATGCAATTGGAAATGATTTTACTATAAGAATGCATTGGAAAATGATTTTAACATAAGAAGCATTGAAATGATTGTACTATAGAATGCATTGGAAATGATTTTTGAATAAAGAATGCATTGTAAGTTATTGGAAGCAATTGAGACCATCCAGACAACAGCATTGTTAAAAATCAGCTAGAATACCCAGTTTTGAAATAAATTACTCTTAATGGATACTCAATTTTTTATAAACATTTTTCCATTCAATATGAGCTTATTTCTTGGTTGGATAATTAGTTAAGACTTAATAATGGGTTGTTTGTGATCAGGGCTGCAGAGTCATAGATTGGAGTATGAAGTAATTGAGGGTCACTTGGAAATCACTGTTCGTTTACAAGGATAGCTTGGCATTAAATAACCCACATAGGTTGATATGCCATTAAACAAAGAAAGCAAATAAAACCATTCAGTTTTGACAGTGTCAAGTCACCCTTTTCCTGCCATTACTCCAGGTCCACTCTACAGTACAGGCCAGACTGTGACATTGTAGTAAGCGAGTTTTAACTACAGTATGCTATTATGTTCACTTTCAAACTAATAAAATTGGGAGAAGTATGACCTCCCCCCCAGCTATGGATTAATTATTTACCACTACTGTTCTTCTGCAGGGATTACTTTTGAATTAAATAACCCTAAAAGGTGATTATTGCCATTGACCACAGGAACCAAGCCAAGCTAAGCCAAAAGCAAAACATTTTTATAAGAATTATTAAAGCATGAGGAAAGGGATTACTCCGTTTTATTGTCTTTGTATGTAGTGAAGAATGCCTATGGTCTCTTTAGGGTTTTTTGAAAATTTTTTACACTTTCTAAAAATAAATCTTTTTAATAGGCCCATTCTCTATTCCTGCTCTCATCTTCCAATAGGGATTACCAGGGATGAGGAGTCAGAGTTAGTAAAACGTATACCGACTCCAGTTGATTTCACACTTTATATGGCCCCTAGTTTAGTCTTGTAAAGCTATACAGTGCACACTCCTTATAAATATAATTATTAAAAAATTTTCATTGTTTTATATCTGGGTTAGCTCAGTCGGTAGAGCGTTCGCTAGAAACCACAAGGTTCCTAGTTCGATACCAGTCCTCCCCAACTCAGTCAGCGCATGAGTAGCACGGTGATGTGTGCTGGTAAAGTAAGGAGCTGATGGTAGTGTGGCGCTCCACCTCAGAGCCAAAACAATCTCCTTGGTCTAGCGCTATTGAAAAAGGGGATAGACCTCCCTTGCTGACTGGCTGATACCGACTTTAGGCTTCCCTGACGACTTTTATAATCTAAAATCTATTTATAATAGGCCATAATCACTAAATACATGAAGAGGAGGCGGAGTTTGAAGTGGCAAAAATAGGGGAGTCGGAGTTTTGGTTTGTGTTCTGCGACTCCACAGCCCTAGTGTGATAATGGATTTTTGAATCAAATGAACTCTTTGCCTACTTTGAGCCGCTTACAGCAGCTCTCCCCACCAATTGTCATCCTACCATAAGCCGCTGGCAGCAGTTTTCGCATGTGTCACTTGTTTACACTGAAAACCACTACATGAATGCACATGCCATTTATCTTGAATAGACACCAAAATAGTTTTGTTAACATGAACTTTCAACACTATATGTTTTGTGTGTGAGAGAGACTTTTGCTTTTCACCAGGAGTTCCACCGCCCTGTTGCTAGGGCATTAGAATGCACCTTGCAGAGGGTAAAACTCCCCCAAATGGGGCCACCTGTTGGCCGTGAGTGGCCGACCTGTGATGCTTAAGGATAACACAGGTGGTTGAGCAGTCCATGACTTGCAATACCCAGTACTCTGATACCAAACATTAGTAACAGTCATGGGATTTTGTTTTTTCAATGGTAAATACAATTGCGAATTCATTTAAATAAAACAAAATTCAACCCAAAATCAATAAAATGTGGATATTGATTGTTTTAATTGTCAATCATATTGACTTATTTCTATCTGATTTACTGAGAAACTTTTGGATCAGTAAACTAATTTCTTTAATCTGTATTAATAATGATTTATTATTAATTGACCATTTATGTGACTTATAATAAAACTAGCTGAGCTACCCACCTTTGATATGCCCTGTCAGATAGGGCGTTTAGAATGCAACAACTGCACCTCTGCAGAGGGGTAAGATTCCCCCGATGGGCCACCTGTTGGCCATGTGTGGCGACCCGTGATGCTTAAGGATAGAACCCAGGTGGTTGAGCAGTTCATGACTTGCAATACTCACTTGGCCCTTTCTTGGGCTAGATGGGTGGTCAGAGAGACCCCTTCCGATCAATCAGTTGTCACGTTAAGCCCTAGCACCTACATGATTTTCCCAACCCTATTGCCTTATGCAAGCCCCAACCCCTTTTTATCATATGAGGCTAGAAGGCGGTGGATGAGGGTCTACATGTCCTGGATGACGTTAAACCTTATCTAATGGTGAGGTTCAAGTTCTGGAGCGTTTGGGGGAATGTGATCACCCCTTTATCACCATTTGCTCCCTGGTCCACTCTGACCCGGAGTGGTAGTACCTGTTAGGGTCCCATCTATGGGTTGAATAGAAAATTCATGAGTTATAAACAAAATGTGATTATCCATTAAGAATTAATTTATTTCAAAACTTTGTCAGAATTAAATGACCCACTGAGGTTGATATGCCGTAAAAACAAACCAAACCAAACCAAACAGGAGTTTCCATAACAAAGTCCCAACTTTGAATGTTGTTGTGTAATCTGAGGCGGACTAATACCCTTTTTAACAAATAATTTAAAAAAAAAAAAAGGTATAAAAAAGTGTGAGTGGCCTAAAGTCGGTATCAACCAGACAGTGAGGGAGTCTATCACCTTTTTACTAGTCCAAGGAGCTTGTTTTGGTGTCATTAGGCGGAACACCACACCTACCATTAACTCCTTACCTTTACACATAGATTCCTGTGCTTACTCATACACTGAGTGAGCAAGGGCCCGTATTGCAACCAAACCCTTGTGGTTCCTACTCAGATGCTCTGCCAATTTGAGTTAAACCGGGCATGTGAAATTAAGAATACAATGTATATATATTAAAAAGTATGTAAATATGTGTTAAAATGAGTGTGTTCAAAAATGTTTGAAGTTCTGAGATGAATAGATAGTGAGCTTTGAAATATCCCATCATGCAGGTTAGAAATACCAGAAGATTGCTACAGCCATGGTAAATTTGGTATACATTCTTGTGATCAGGTCTGTGGAGTCAGAGTATGAAAACAATTAAGGGTCACTGGAAATCACTTCTACAAGAATGCTTTGGAATTAAATTTATCCATGAAGATTGATATGCCATTAAACAAAAAAAAACAAACCAAAACATTCAGTCCTGACAGTTCAAGTCACCTTTTCCCTACCATTACTCCCAGGTCCACTCTATAGTACAGGCTGGACTGTGACTGTAGTAAGTGAGTTTTAACTTCAGTCATGCTATTATGTTTACTTTCAAACTAATAAAATTGGGAGAAGTATGACCTCCCCCAGCTATGGATTAAATAGTACCACCACTGTTCTTCTACTGGGATTGCTTTGGTGGTAAATAACCACAAAGATTGATATGCATTAATAAAGAAATCAAACCATTCAGTCTGACAGTGTCGACTTTTTTTTGGCATTACTCCAGGTCCAATCTACAGTACAGCTGGACTGTGAAATATAGTAAGAAAGTTTTAATTTCAGTCGTGCTATTATTCACCTTTGGACTAATACACTAGGTAAAACGTACAAATTCCTCCCCCCAGCTATGGATTCAAAATATTACCACTACTGTTCTTCTACAGGGATTGCATTGCATTAAATAATCCACAAGGGTTGATGTACCATTAAACAAAGAAACCAAAACAAAACCTCTCTGACACTGTCAGAGAGCTTGTGAGGTAAAATAGTACCACTACTGTTCTTCAACAAGGATACTTTGGCATTAAATAATCCACAAGGGTTGATATACCATAAAAAAGAACCAAACAAAACCTTTCTGACACTGTCAAGAGAGCTATGGTAAAAATAGTACCACTTACTGTTCTCAACAAGGATAGCGTTGGCATTAAAATAATCCACAAGGGTTGATATGCCATTAACAAAGAAACCAAACCAAAAAAAAGCAAACATTTTTAGAAAAAAGTGGTTAAGAGATTAAGAAGTGATGTTTCCATTTTTGTTGTCTTTGTATGTCGTGAAGAATGCCTGTGGTCTTTTACGTGGTCCGTTTCTTCCCCTTTGAAAAAAAATAAATCTTTTAGGTGGACAGATTCTCTTCCTGCTCTCACCTTTTAAAATAATACAGTAATTAAATGTGTATTCTTAGCTCGGATTAGTGACATAGACAGATAAGACAAGAAAATCAATATGGTTGTGTTTATTCGTTGAAAAAGGCAGAAAGAGAGAGATGTCAGGTTTTTTTTTTTGAATGGTTACTTTCCTGATCACTTTGACAAAACCGGCAATGATTTTCTCATCCTCTTTTGCAGAGCTTGAAAAACCATTCTTAACATATTGCCTTTGACATAAACATTTTTTTTTCTTTCTGAGAACTAAGTTATTGTTCCATTCTGTTTGCTGTCAGTTCTGTCTTCAGAGTTGAGACTAATCATTCTTTCTTCGTGTATATTCATAGCTGATGTATGTTAACAATTAACAGTGTTAACCTGATGTCAGATTTGGACCCTAATATTAGTTCCAAAACCCTCGGTATTCAATCCACCTTTTTGAGGTGAGGCTTGATAATTAGTATTATTTGGATTATTTGGACTATTGTCCTATCTCATTGTTATCTTTGTACAACGAGTCCGACAAAGAAATACCTCTAGAAAGCCGGAGGGCACATCAGCTGAAATGTTGTAAAGATAACAATGAAGATGAGGACAATAGTTCCAAATAATCCAATAATATTTTATGCTTACTGTAGATCAGGTTTCAACCTTTTTCAGCTCATGGCCCACTTTGAAACCAGAATTTTTTTATGGCCCATGAAATTATTATATTGAAATAAATATTTCCATTTTACACAAGACATTTATTCAATCAAGATACAACCATATTGACGCACACACTTTATCTCAAGTATCTAAACTACATGTACTTTTCAGTTCCAATTTAACATTGTTATCTGACAAGAGTCCAACAGAAATACCTCGTTAGACAGCGGAGGGCCCACATCAGCCGATTTATAATAAACAATGAAGATGAGGAAATTAAGGTCCAAATAATCCAAATATATCAATCTACCTTGTCGGTGAGGATTACAATTATAATTGACTGCATTCCCCAGCAGAACGAAAACCCCCCCCAAAAAAAAATGATTTCTAAACTGCATCTTCATTTTCAGTTATAATCAGTTTAATTGGTTTAATTAGGCGTAAATTAGCAATTAACGTCAACGACCGACCAATCCCGTCTAACAGACTACCTATCTCTCTTCCCAATCTCGCTTTGTCAGTTAAGTTAAACTCTCCTCCCACTCTCTATTGTCAGTTAAGGAGAGCGAGAAAAAAAGGAGTAAAAATCCGCAGTTGTAAGATCCCCCACCACCCACCACCCCACTAACCCCCGTAGATTCACCCACTAACCCCCAATAGATTCACCCACTTCCCTTTCATCCAGCGCGAATTCTTATTCAATTTCGACTTTAGACAAAAATTTGACCTAAATAATCAATTTTAATAAATTTTTAGTTCGTTTTTTAAAAATGAAAAGCAGATGATATTTTGGCAGTCCTGACCTCTTTCCCTAATCATTCTAGCGAGAGCTTATGGGTTGACCCAACGGTCACGTTTTGTCTAAGTATATTATATATATATATATATATATAATATATATATATATAGATTCCTTTGTTCTTATTACCTTCCAGAACCGTGTGGTTCTTAGGTGAATGCTTTACCGACTGAGCCTGAAATGTTTACCCTTAAATACACAATGAAGGTAATGAAAATTATTTCTACTAAATTTATATAATTACACATAAAGTTTAATGAAAATTATTATCTAAACAAATTTCATAATGTATATACAATGTGTCATAAATGTCTATCACAGATTGAAGCTGTATTTACCCAGAAGAAATGAACATATGAATGGAACATTAATTTGTTCAGAATACAAGGTGTATCAAAGCAAGTACTTCAATCTGCATACTTTTTGACACCACTTGTATAGAAAAATGTTTTGCATTAAAGTTGTTGAAATGAAAACTTGAAAATTCATTTTAAGAGACAAAACATTCCAAATTTGTCTAATTCCTTACGTTTCCGCAGACATCTTTTCTGCTTAAGATGATTTATTCTCTTGTTTAATTAGAAAATTCTTTTTGCAATTGATGATCCAAAATGACCAGGTGCTCTTCAGACGAAAGAGGGTGCAGATGGTTTTTTTTTTTTGGGCCGTTTCTTAACAGGAAACATTATTCTCCAGAAATCCCCAATAAAAAATAGCGTGATGATATAACAAATGTGTTTTTTCTCGCACAAAACACTTCCCCGCCCTGTCGGTGGGGCGTTAGAAATGCACCGACTGCACCCTGCAGAGGGTAAGGTTGATGAGCAATTCATGACTTTCAATACTCCACTTTGACGGGCGGTCGGAGAGGCCCCCTCCGATCAATCGGCTGGTCACGTCAAGCCCTAGCACTACATATTTTCACAAACCCTATTGCCCTTTTATGGCAAAAGCCCCAACCCCTTATTATGGGTGCTAGAAGTCGGTGGATGAGGGTCTACTGTCCTGGAATAACGTTAAACTCTATTAATGGGTGAGGTTCCAGTTTCTGGAGGTTTGGAATGTGGGAGCACCCCTTCCATCACCATTGCTCCCTGGTCCAGCTCTGACCCCGGAGTAGTAGTACCTGTGAGGCTCACCATCTATGGGTTAAATAGCAAAAAAATATATTTTATAAAAAAAAAGTGTTATCCATTAAGAATTGAATTTATTTTCAAACTTTATCGCATTAAATGACCCACTAGATTGATATGCCGTTAAACGAAGACAAAAACTAAACAAACACTTCCTCATTTCAATAAGAATTCCTGGAAATATCTTTATTCAAACTCATGCTACATATTATTAATTCCTAATATTTATGCCTACAGTAGTGTAGGAATCAACTAGGCTGTATTTATAATTGCAGCCCACAGCCTTGTAAGGATGTAGTAAAAGTGACAAGTTGACCTCATCTGATCCTTTTCGTGATTACCGTGAGAACAGTGGAGAGAGACCCATCTCCGGTGTAGATTAGAAATAATTTTAGTCAGTCGGCGGAGAAAACTACGACAGTGGAATGGTTGTGTTATACACGCTCTGACGTCGATCTGCGCAGGTCAGTTAGTCTGGTTGGGATTTTGAAATAAAATTATCTAAGTAAATCGAGTCTTGTGTTTCTTATCTAAAAAAAACTACCAATGGACACAGGGCTTCTGATAAAGAGAAGATCTCCCCATGAAAGACCAAACACGAAGTCCCCAAGAGAGAAGTCCAGCACGAAGAAGCAAGAGAATAATGTTAGAAGAGAGAAACCTAGAGAAAAACGTAAGATATCAAAACTCCAGAAGAAGAATGAGATGATAATAGAAAGTCTAGAAAGTAGAAGGCGTATACAACACTCCAGTTTATTCATAACTTAAATGGTTTTGAATTTTTTAGAACATTGATTTTTGTTTAATCGTAACTAGGCTTTGGACTGTCAACACTTATTCATAAAATAAAAAATTAACATATACAAATACTATTAATTCCCCCCCCCAAAATAAAACAGCGGAAAAGCGGGAAAAAATGAAATACATTAGAATCACTTTGCTTTTCCATCGATTGCATCGTTTCTATTCTTATTTATGTCTTGGACAAATTTATCAAACAGGGATTATATCGCCCAAAAATGATTAAATCGGAAACTTTATTTCCTTTTTTTCTCTTTAAAATGAAATATTTGCTGTTATTATTTGAATTGAACAAACACTGTCCGTGAATATGATTATAAAGGATTCAAACGTGGCATACACCACACAAGACGTTGATGGCCTTACCGTGGCTTGCTCATGCTAACCTTCTCAGCGTAGACCTTAAGAACAGTGCGTGTCTCTTTGTAGATTAGACTTTTTCTCTTTAAAATGAAATATTTGCTTTTATTAAATTTGAATTGACAAACACTTTTTTTCTTTTTGTCTGTTTTATCTTTTTTTTTTTTTGTTATTTGTGTTGGTTGTTTTGTTATTGTTTATGATATATTGTAATTATTCAAACTGGCCATACACCACATCCAAGGACGTTGATGGGCCTTACCGGTTGCTTGCTCACTGCTAACCTTCTTCAACGGTAGACCTTAAGAACACGTGCGTGTCTCTTGTAATAGACCACAATACAACTTATTATTGCAGGTTTTTGCTTAGTAACATTCATCGGCGGCAAGGCCATGTAAACTTAGTGCAGAGCCAAGTCGTTGGGAACTTATGTTCCTAGTTGGGTCACCCTAGGCAGGACAGGTCTGTTACCCAGCAATATTAGGACTACGACCAGCCAAAAGGGCTCTTGCGAACATCTAAAGGTATCTCCATCATTTTTCAGGAATTAAACAGCTTTTGGCTGTATTTGTTACTCATCTGATGGCAAACAAGGGCATTCTCCTTCCCCTGACAGGCATATGCATGCGGTTTGGGCGACTGCTTTTGAATTTTCATGATTCCTTGGTTACTTCTGCATGAATTCAACCATAGTTTGAATTTGTTTGAGTTTATTTGGATATAGTTATTTGCTAAGCTTAGCCAATGTGCCACAAGGCAGAAATATGGGGCACCCAGTGAGAATCAAACTCAACTTACAATGTTTGCAAAAATCCAACTTGACTAACCATTACACACATAAAAGGAATATTTGGATATAGATGTGCTCTAAATACCACCTCTATTTATAGACAGCCAAGCTTCATATGATTGATTCTGGTAACCAATCACTAGCAATACACTGGCCTGATAGAATAACTTGGTCATAATTAAAACTTGCACTCTTTGAGACGACACACATCAGATTGCCGGATCTTACAATACTCTGAAGGACTTATACTATATACCAGTAACTGAAACACTTTAGTAACCAAAGGATATTCACAGTTGTCAACTGACTCTTTATCAAGGATACACCAGCATAATGCTTGTCTGCTCATTAGGCCAAGAAATGGCCCTTAAAAACGTAACAGAAT
>CM042166.1:48532004-48537578 GCA_023376005.1 Doryteuthis pealeii | reverse complement strand
ACTAGTAAAATTATTACTATTATTACTACAAGCAAAAATGATTATTATTATATTATTAATTAGCAAAAATAATTATTACATTATTATTATTATTACAAGCAAAAAATAATTATTATATCAACTTAAGCAAAAAAATTATCATATTTATTACTAGAGAAAAATATATCATTATTAGCAACAAAAATTATTATTCAATATTATTATTATTACTTAGCAAAAAATTATCATCAATATTATTATTATTACTAGCAAAAAATTATCATCAATATTATTATTATTACTAGCAAAAAATTATCATCAATATTATTATTATTACAAGCATAAAATTATCATCAATATTATTATTACAAGCATAAAATTATCATCAATATTATTATTACTAGCAAAAAATTATTATCATTACTAGCAAATATATTCATATTATTATTATTAATACTATCAAAAATGTCCCCTCCAGACACAAACATTTAAGTTTTAATATAATAAAAATTATATCAAATTAGAAAGAATGTATATTAAGAAAGTTATATAAAAAAGATTACACTTATTTTATTTTATTTTATTGATTTTCTATAGAGAATTATGAAAAGGATTGTTTTAATACATTGAGAATAAAGCCATAATATCAGAAATCAATAATACAAAAATTATTTATTAAAGCCGATTTTGTAAAACCAGTATGCAAATTATCCACACTATATACTATGTAAAACTATTTCTTAGTGATATACACCACACATTGCAGGATTTCAAATGATGGGCTCTTCAGAGCCTGTGTTTGTTAATGTAAATTAACAGTGTTGATCCCAGGGCTATCCCCCCAGGCAACACCTGCCCCCTTGACTTAAAGGGCAGGGCTGGGTTTTTGCCCAGCTTCTGAGGCACCCTCCTTGTGGGGAATGCCGACAGGATCAACGCATTTTGTTCGCCCACATAAAAATGAGACCTTGTGTCTAGCCCATACAAGTGGGGTATGGGCAAATATATCCCCCCAGGCAACATCTGCCCCTTGATTAAAGGGGCAGGGCTGGGTTTATTGCCCAGCGCCTGAGGCACCCCCCTTGTGGGGGAATGCTGATGGGATCAACACATTTTTGTGTTACCACCCATGAGCTTTGTTTGTGGGTGGGCCCACATAAAATGTCCTTGTGTCACGCCCTCATAAGTAAGATAGACTTTTTAATAACACAGGGCTCTTCGGAGCCTGTGTTTGGTTTAATGTAAATTTAACCGCGTTGATCCCAGGGGCCTATCCCCCCAGCAACACCTGCCCCCTTGATTTAAAAGGGGCATGGCTGGGTTTATCTGCCCAGTGCCTGAGGCACCTCCTGAGGTGGAATGCGATGGATCAACACATTTTTTGTGCCTACCACCTATGAACTTCGGCTTGTGGGTTGCCCACATAAAAATGTCCTTGTGTCACGCCCTCCATAAGTGGAATGAGAGGCATATACCTTAATAACATGGGCTGTTTTGAGGCAAATCTAACTCAGCTAGACTTTAATGGAGACATTTCTAATAATAAGATGTTAATTAAAATCAAATAATGATTTAATAATCATTGTGAATATAAGGTAAATAACTAAGGAATTGTGATGTCAGTGGAGACATAGTTTCAGTTATAGACAGACACAGTTTACCTCTTTTATTGGTTGATCTAATCTCCACTAATTCATTAATTATTTAGACTACCATGATGTGTACCTTACTTTCATATAATATCAAAATTCAGATTTCTTTGAATAATGAGATAAAGAGAAAATGAACCAGATTGACCCCTTCACAAAAAGGGAAAATACAACAGATTGACAAAATCTATACCCACATCTGACTGACCAAATAAATGCTTCTTTTTTTTTTTCTTTCTTCTTTTTTTATTGACAAACAGATGAAATTCTTATTAAAAAAAGCAACTATTAAAAAAGGGGTTAATTTTGACTGTTTTACCCATCTCCCTTTAGAGGTTGAAATCTATGGTTTTCTTGCAGTTCTAGATTTGTTTTGAACAACAATAAAAAAATTAAAAAAAACGGTTATTTCCTATAACTCCAACCTAAAAGAAGGGGAACCACTCTGATTGACTGATAAATTATTTATTTATCTATTGATCTACTAGGAAAAAATAAGTTAGGGTTAGGGTAATGGGAAAATAATGGGTAGATTAATCAACAGATAAAATTCATTCAGAGTGGTTCCCCTTTTTTAGGTTGGAGTTATAGGAAATAACCAAAAAAAACTATCATTATTGTAGATTATGAGTTATCTCCCTTGGACTGTTTCAGTTGAAGGAACTCTTTTGCTAAAGAGTTCCTTCAACTGAAACAGTCTATCAAAAAATCATTATTACAATTACTATTATTGCTATTCCTAGCAAAAAAAATTATCATAATCATTATTATTATTATTACTAGCAAGTAAAAGTAAGTAAAGTCGTCAGGCTGACCTAATGTCAGTATTAACCAGACAGCGAGGGAGTTTATCCCCTTTTCACTAGCACTAGACCAAGGAGATTATTTTAGCATCTGAGGTGGAACGCCACACCTACCATCAGCTCCTTGCTTTATCGTACAGATCCCTGTGCTACTCATACGCTGACTTGGCGAGGGCCGGTATCGAACCAAGAACCTTTTGATTCCTAGCCAAACACTCTACCGACTGAGCTAAACTAGCCCTTGAAAATATAATCATTATTTCTATTATTACTAGAAAATAAAAATAATTATCATTGTTGTATGATGAAAATGTTTGTAATAGAAGCAACCATTAAAAAAAAAGGGTACATTTTTAATTTCCCTTTAGAGGTAAAAATGTGTTTTTCCTATGGTCATAAATTTGTTTTGAACAAAAATTACCCATTTTTTTAAAGTTACCCCCCCAACCCAACTCCAGCTGACAGTAATTTTTTGTATGGTGGAACACAGAAAATGAATAATTTATGACTGTTTTCTTCAAAACCCTAACCCTAATTCCAACCATACTTCACCATCATTGGCCAGTTATGTATCGGTCAGCAGTGCACACACCTACACATTTCTAATGCAGGACAGCTGGAAGAAGATCTTAACCAGAGATTTGAAAAAAAATTAACGAGAAAAATTAATATCTCCAAAACATCTCATTTGCTATGAGTAGGATAGGACACAATATTTATTTTTAAATGGAGTTTAAAAGGTTTAAATTCAGAGTTTTTTTTTCTTTCTTCTAGACCAAGTTTAAAGATCCCAGTCTGCCTTACTAATTACCCATAGCTGAAGGGAGAATAGTTAGATGCATACCTTTCCAAAGGGTATTAGCACTATGTGAAATGCAAACAGCCTCACTCAGGATTTGAACATGTGTCGCCAGGTCCATTCCTTTGCTGATATCTATTACACTATGAGTGTTAACAGTAATACTTGAAACCATATAACTGTGTATAGATTATTAGTATTAGATTGTGTTAGGGGAGATCAAACACACAATATATATACATATATATATATATATATATTTATTATATATATTATATATATATATATATATATATATATATATTATTATATATATGTGTGTTGTGTGTGTGTATGCATACACACACACATTGATAGAAATTGAATTCACCATACCCCGAAGCACAATGCCAATTTGACCCAAAATATATATATATATATATATATATATTATATATATGAAGAGAAAAATGGAAGTGAATCCAGCAGTACGTATATGTGTTTTTCAATTTTTCACTATATTATATATATATAATACACACATACATACATACATACACACATATGGAGGGAAATTAAATTTGCCATGAAAAAATAATGCCAGTTTTAACCACAAAACAATATGTGTGTGTGTGTGTATGTGTGTGTGTGTGTTTGTATATATACTTATATATATGTATGTGCAAATGCATATATATATATATATATGCCACTAAAAGATGATGCTGATTTTGAACAAGAAACAGCGTGTGCAGTGAGTCTGTGTACTGTTGAGACACCCCTTTTGGAACCTGTGCATGCATTTATTTATAAGTCATCAGGGTGGCCTAAAGTCTCTCTCTCTCTCTATATATATATATATATAAAATCATTTACTGTAAGAGAGCTATATTACCTGAAGGTTTCATATTAGATAAACTCAAACACATATTCAAAATTTTTGCAATTGTTTTTTTTTTACATTTTTTTTACTAGTACAAAATAAAAAACACCCTCCGGGCAATGTAAAAATAGATTTTTAAAACATATTGCCTGAAGGATGGGAGTAAAAAATTCAATGTCAGCGAGTTTGTACCCTAAGTAAGTAAAATCATCAAATTCATTAAAAGATTAAAAAATAAAACAATTTGAAATGTAAACTTTAAATATGTATTAAAATAAAACAAACTATATATAGATATATAATACCAGTCATGTATTTATTAAAACTTGTTTTAAAAAACAATGAGGACTGTTTAATGTTGCATGTTCAAATTTTGAGTGTATTTATTCTATATTATGACGATTTTGGGTAATGTGACATAAGCAGTGATATAATTTTGTTACAGACAAAAACCGGAAGTGAATCTCCATTATAATAGAAATGTGTGTATATTGTAAATACATAAACATTTTTTAAACTGTAAATAAAATGTTTTTTTTTTTGTTTTTTTTAAATTTTTGTATGATTAAAATATATTTCTTTTAACCCTTTGAATCTTTCACTCCTTGACCCTACCCCTCCCGCTTCAGAGACCCTGTATCTGAGCTCCAAAATAAATTCACAAAAATATCAAGCATGAAATCCATTCAAAATTTGCTCTTGGCATATACAATCTTCGAAGTTATCTCACCCTTCCTTTAAAAGAAATGATATATTAAGCCTTACATTATTAATATTTCATGTGATCACCCTTTCACTCCAGACCCAAAAATATCAGGTATACAGTGTTTAGTAAAATAAAGTTCATCTAAAAAGATCAAGCCTACTGGTATAATTCTTAACATCCTATACCGTCCTCCTTCCACCCGGCCGACCGGAAGTCACATTTGTTTTCCTAATCCACCCCAAATGATAGCCTCTAAAATCATTTATTTTAGGGAGTTCCTTTTGGAAGATTGGTTCTAATTCTTCCAATTATATTTCAATTTCAACTTTATAGATTTCGCCTATACAGTCATCGGGGCAGCCTCATGTCAGTATGAACCATACAGCAAGGAGTGCTAGATCAAGGAGAATGTTTTTTGCATCTGAAGTGGAGCGCCTCATCTACCATAGATTGACATCATTGATTTACTTTTGTGTGTGCATATTTGTGTATATATATGTTCTCTTGGCTGTGAATTCGTGCTTGAGTAAGACCATTTGGGGTGCGTGGGGGTCTCATAGTTGGGTGCCAGTAGCATTTGACACTCTATCCTTATGTTTTCTCAGATGACTCACCAGGCCAGCTCTGGAGAGACATACTCTTCCACATAAACTACATAAACTTCTCCACATTGAATGTTATATATATAGTGTATATATGTTTGTGTGTGTGTGTGTACAGATAGGACCCTAATATATACAACCATTCAGGGTGGACTTGGGAGTAATGGCAATAAA
>CM042166.1:48519504-48522004 GCA_023376005.1 Doryteuthis pealeii | reverse complement strand
TCACATTATATAACAAGAAAGTAGTCAAGAGATACATAGAGGGGAACAAAGAGATAGACACAGAGCCTTAAGAGATTGGTTGGTTTTTGACTTAATTGGAACCAATTAAAACAGAATTCTTTTCAAACATAATTCAATAATAAAAGTAAGGAATAATTTAGTATAATTTTTGTCTCATTAAACTAAACAGTAAAAAAGCTTTAGGGAGTAAAAGTTGATTAACTCAGCTTTAGTATAATATATATATATATAAAACTCTCCCGGTCGATTCGAACGTATGAGGGTTCATACACACCAATGACATCCACACAGGGATTTGTTTATAGTGGTGAAGGCTTGTGTTGTACCATCCACACTTTTTGGCACAGTCGATAGGAAAGGAATTGTGCATCAAGGGTTGCCACCAACCCAATCAACGACCCAAACTCAGGAATTTTAAATTCAGAGTCTATCCCTCTCTCCCTAGACTGGTTACTCCTACCCAAGGTGAATGGCCCAGTCTCCTGCCCTTTACTATTTAACCCATAGCTGGAGGAGAATATATGGATTCATACCTTTCCAGGCTATAGGCTATGTGAAATGCCAAACAGCTTTCGTATAGGAATTGAACTCGAATCGACAAAACCCATTTTCCACGATCTCTAACCCTAGCCACGCGCCTATATATATATATATATTAATATAAGTTGTAAACAAAAAAGTTTGGGTTTTGGGGGAAATGGGGGCGCCTTTTTTTGGCCCGGGATAATTTTTTGGAGATATAAGCTGCTTAATTGGAGCGTACCTAATTTTGAAATTAATTAAGTTAATAATGAATTTTCCCGCCTAATTCATTATTAAATTAAATTTTCAAAATTTAGGAGTACGCTCCAATTTAAGCCCCTTATTCTCCCCACTATATATACTATATATATATATATATATATATAATATCTGTAGTATGGGTACCATGTAAGTTGATATTAGGATGATTCTAAGTTGCGTCCTTTATTCTAGCAGCAAATGTAGAGTTGTTCACCCAAATTCGAAAGTTAGTGTTCAATATTATTGAACAGAAACAATATACATTGGTAAGAAGAAGCATATAAAAATTGGTCATTTTTGGGTTTATTAGAACAATTTCTACTCACAGGTGTTTGCATGGTTGTGTGTATGTATGTATGTATATGATATGTATATATATATTGTTTTTCTCATTTTTTTTCTCCTTATTTCATATTCTCCAATAGTCTCTATTTCTCTATTACTTGAAAAGGTTGAAGTATCACCCAAAATAATCGGAATTAATCATACCAGGGACAGAATAAACCTGATTATTAAAATTCTGTTTTTTTGTTGTGTATTTTTTTTGTTTTTGTTTGTTTTTTTTCAATGGTTGGAAAATACTATATATTATATATATATATATATATATAATAATGTTATGTATATAAACTTTGTTCTTGTGAACATTGTTTTTTTTTGTATTTTGAACCATTGGAAAAAAAACAACAAAAACAAAAAAAAATACACAACAAAAAACAGAATTTTAATATTCAGCTGTTATTCTGTCCCTGGTATGATTAATTCCGATATTTTGGGTGAACTTCACCCCTTTTCAAGGTATAGAGAATAGAGACTATCTGGAGAAAAATGAAATACTGTATATGGGAGAAAAAAATGAAGAAAAAACAATATATATATACATATTCATATACATACATACATACACACACACATGCACACCTGTGAGTAGAAATTGTTCTATAACCCCAAAATGACCAATTTTTAAGCCTTCTTCTTTACCAATTATATTGTTCTGTTCAATAATATTGAACATCTAACTTTCAATTTGGGCCTGAACAACTCTAACATTTCGCTGCTAGAATAAAGGACCAACTTAGAATCATCCTAATATCAACTTACATGGTAACCCATCTACAGATATATATATATATATATATATATATATATATATAAGGGCTTAATTGGAGTCGTACCTAATTTTGAAAATTAATTAATAATGAATTAGGCGGGAATAATTCATTATTAATTAATTAATTTTCAAAATTAGGTACGACTCCAATTAAGCACTTATTCTCCCAAAAATTATCGGCAAAAAGCCATTCCAAAACAAACCGTGTTTACAACTTATATATATATATATATATATATAGGCGCGTGGGCTAGTGGTTAGAGTCGTGGAAAATGGGTTTGTCGATTCGAGTTCAATTCCTATACGAAGCTGTTGGCATTTCACATAGCACTAATAGCCTTGGGAAAGGTATGAATCCATATATTCTCCCTCCAGCTATGGGTTAAATAGTAGGGCAGACTGGGCCCTTCAGCCTTGGGTAGGTAACCAGTCTAGGAGAGGGATAACTCTGAATTTAAAATTCCTGAGTTTGGTCGTTGATTGGGTTTGTGGCAACCCTTGATGCACCAATTCTTTCCTATCGACTGTGCCAAAAAGTGTGGATGGTCCAACACAAGCCTTCACCACTATAAACAAATCCCTGTG
>CM042166.1:48492004-48504504 GCA_023376005.1 Doryteuthis pealeii | reverse complement strand
TTATTAAGGTATATGCTTCTCATTCCACTTATGAGGGCGTGACACAAGGACATTTTATGTGGGCACACCCACAAGCCGAAGTTCATGGGTGGTAGGCACAAAAAATGTGTTGATCCTGTCGACATTCCACCTCAAGGGAGGTGCCTCAGGCACTGGGCAATAAACCCAGCCATGCCCCTTTAAATCAAGGGGGCAGGTGTTGCTTGGGGGGATAGCCCCTAGGATCAACGTGGTTAATTTACATTAACAAACTCAGGCTCTGAAGAGCCCTGTGTTATTAAGGTATTTACTTATGAGGGCCTGACACAAGGACATTTTTATGTGGGCCCACCCACAAACTGAAGCTCATGGGTGGTAGACACAAAAAATGTGTTGATCCCATCAGCATTCCCCACAAGGGGGTGCCTCAGGCGCTGGGCAATAAACCCAGCCCTGCCCCTTTAAATCAAGGGGCAGATGTTGCCTGGGGGGATATATTTGCCTCATACCCCACTTGTATGGGCTAGACACAAGGTCTCATTTTTATGTGGGCGAACAAAAATTGCGTTGATCTGTCGGCATTCCCCACAAGGAGGGTGCCTCAGAAGCTGGGCAATAAACCCAGCCCTGCCCCTTTAAGTCAAGGGGGCAGGTGTTGCCTGGGGGGATAGCCCCCTGGGATCAACACTGTTAATTTACATTAACAAACACAGGCTCTGAAGAGCCCATCATTTGAAATCCTGCAATGTGTGGTGTATATCACTAAGAAATAGTTTTACATAGTATATAGTGTGGATAATTTGCATACTGGTTTTAACAAAATCGGCTTTAATAAATAATTTTTTGGTATTATTGATTTCTGATATTATGGCTTTATTCTCAAATGTATTAAAAACAATCCTTTTCATAATTCTCTATAGAAATCAATAAAGATAAAATCAAAATAAGTGTAATCTTTTTATATACTTTCTTATATACATTCTTTCTAATTTGATATAATATTTTATTATATTAAAACTTAAATGTTTGTGTCTGGAGGGGACATTTTTTGATAGTAATAATAATAATATGAATATTTTGCTAGTAATAATAAATAATTTTTGGATGATAATTTTATGCTTGTAATAATAATAGATGATAATTTTTGTAATAATAATAATATTGATGATAATTTTGCTAGTAATAATAATAATATGTATAATAATAATATTGATAATTTTTGTTGCTAATAATGATAATTTTTTCCTAGTAATAATAATGATAATTTTTTTGCTAGTAATATAATAATAATTATTTTTGCTTGTAATAATAATAATGCTAATAATAATTATAATAATCATTTTGCTTGTAGTAATAATAGTAATAATTTTTCACTAGTAATAATAATATTGATTATTTCTTTTGCTAATAATGATAATATTTTTCCTAGTAATGCTTGTAATAATAATAATGATAATCAGTAATAATACTAATAATTTTTTTGTTATTAGTAATAATGATAATAATAGTAATAATAGAAAGTTGTACCAATTGTAATTGGTGCCCTTGGAACAATCCCCAAAGTTCTGGAAAAGAATTTGGGTGAACTGCAAATCAGAAGAAGAATCGAGACCATCCAAACTACAGCACTGTTGGGATCGGCTAGAATACTCAGAAGAGTCCTGGAGACCTGAGGAGACTTGCTGTCACTCAGCCTCCAGTGAACCACCAGCTACGGCAGGTGTGAAAAACTCATAATAATTTATTTTGCTTGTAATGATGATAGTAATTGACAGGTAAAAACATTGGTTAATGAGTTTCGGATGAATATTGAAGTAAAGAGAAAACGAACCATATTTTCATTTTTAACTATTTCTACAACAATTAACCTTTTCTATATATCACTACAACATTTTCTCACCTGGTTTGTAGGGCTTTGATTATTCATGAAGCTTTTCTAAATTTAGTTTAGCAAATTGCAAAAACGGCCATACAACCCTGGGAGGTCCGATCATTAAAAAGAAAAAAAAATTTGGTGGTTTTTTCACTACCTGAAGAATAATCTAACATTGGGTAGAATTTTAACGACAAAAGTTCTTTCCAACGTTAGTAGAGTTATGTCCGAGACAAGTTTGGTATCAAAACCAAATTGTCTATTTTTTAGATGTCATTTAAAAAATAAAGATTACTGCATCTGTCCCATAATAATTGTTACATTTTCATATAAATTTCATATACTAAATGTAGCAATTATTATGGGACATAGGTAGTTGTTCATGGTTAAAAGTGTCCCATAATAGTTGGTACATTTAGAATATAAAGTTTATATGAAAATGTTACAATATCATGGGACAGTATTCATGGCTAAAAGTGTCCCATAATAGTTGGTACATTTAGTATTTGAAACTTATATGAAAATCTAACAAATATTATGGGACAGTATTCATGGCTAAAAGTGTCCCATAATAGTTGGTACATTTAGTATATAAAGTTTATATGAAAATGTTACAAATATTATGGGACAGTATTCATGGTTAACAGTGTCCCATAATAATTGGTACATTTAGTATTTGAAACTTATATGAAAATGTAACAAATATTATGGGACAGTATTCATGGCTAAAAGTGTCCCATAATAGTTGGTACATTTAGTATGTGAGATTTATATGTAAGTGTAACAACTATTATGGGACATGGGTAATACTTGCTTCTTTTTTTTTTTCTTTTTCTTTTTTTTCTAATTATTTTCCTTTTGATTTATTTATCATTCAAGGAGTTTTATTTTTCACATATCTTATTATAATGGAGATTCGATGTCTGTCTGTAACTGAAACTATGTCACCACCAACGTTGCAATTCCCTTAGTTATTTACATTATATTCTCAATGGGTTATTAAATAATCACCTTATTTATTAACGTTTCTATAAAGTCTAGCAGAGAATAGATTTGCCTCAAAACAGCCAATATTATTAAGGTGTTTAAAATCCTTCAATGTGTGTTATATACCATTAAGAAATAATGTTTATATAGTATATGATCTGAATAGTTTGCATACCGATTTTAACAAAACAGTGTTTGATAAATAATTACTTGGTGTTATTGATTTCTAAAATTGTTATTTTCAAATGTATTAAAAGCAATCCTATGTCTAATTTTATATTGAAATAAATTAAAATAAAGTAAAAAAAAAGAAAAAAGAAAGTGTAATCTTTTCTGTGTTCGTATTTAATTTCATTAGTCTTTCTAATTCAGTATGATATTTAATTATATTAAAACTTAAATACTTGTGGTTGGAGACCCTAGTATAAAAAAAAAAAATTTGGCATTAAATAACCCAAAGGGGTTGATATACCATTAAACAGAATAACCCAACTAAAATGGATGTGTGGGAATTTAATATTTTCACAATTTTGATTTTGTATATCAATAAAGTAACTGCTCTGTACAATAGGCTCATTCCCCCCAAGTGACCTGACCCCCTATGAACACCCACCCCTGTGTATACTTCTGTCTTTTCTAGGCTAGAATAAATTCCAGTGTAAATTTATTTTTCACTACTGGTCACGCCCCATGTATATGGTTGGTAGATAGTTTATCTATGGCAGATCTCTTTATCATCTTCATCCGTGTTTAAAATGGCTAAACAGATCTATATTCCGAATTTACATGATAGGAAAATACATTTGCATATAAACTTGAAATTTGAAGTTAATTTAGATAGGAGTTATGATCTTGTAATCTATCTTCTATACATATATAAAGGGCAGTTTATTGTAGGAAGTGCATGGTGTAATGGTTAAAGTCATGGGAAATGGACACGTCACCCCGAGCTTCAAATCCTGGACATGGTAATTGCATTTCACTTAGCGCTAATACCCTTGGGAAAGGTATGAATCCTACTCTCCCTCCAGCTATGGGTAAATAGTAGGGCAGACCGAACTCTTTAACCTTGGTTAGGCAACCAGTCTAGGAGAAGGAAAACTCTGAATTCAAACCTGTTAAACTCCGCTTAAGAAATTGACTTTGTGTCGCATCCTGCTCATGCGGAGGGGTTGGTAAATATATATATAAAGGGCAGTTGTGTATATGTGTATGTCCAGAGGAAACTTCGAAAATAAAACAATTAACGACAAAGTAAATATATATATACATTCACTATCATCAGGGCTTGGTTTTTGAGCAAAAACAATGAAGATTTTATTTATATTTGGGAAGATATTAAAAAAATTAAAATTTGTATAGTAACAGAAGGTAATTGAAATATATGTTAATTGATTGAATTAATTGCCTATTCATATTGTTTTTTGTTTTTTTTTTGTAAATTATTGAATTAAAATTTCTTACTATATTGTTATATATTTCCGTGGGGATTTTTATGGGGCAACCAGCGAGGATTCACTCGCGATAAGTAATAATGGATCTGTGAGACTAACTTAAAAAAATCTACCCTCTACCCAGGGGATGCCGGGTAGCCACTTCTAGTATTGAAATATGAACATAATGGGAAGGACTAGGAGGAGCCACTTTGATTTCAAAAATTAATTTTATCAATGATAATTGTGATTATAAATCAATGGCCGACCTATATATGATAGATAATTTTGTAAGGTTGAAATTCAAACACGTATTAGGATTCTTTTTTAAAAGTTTGTTTTTCAATTTATAATTCTAATTCTAAAATGCAAATATTGATACTTTTTTTTACCACACTTTTTTTGAATTTCAAAATTAAATTTAACGTTCCCTTCTGGATTTCTCAGTCATATGTAAAATAATGATGTTAATGATTTTATATGGTTGAAATATGAACATAATGGGAAGGACTAGGAGCCACTTTGATTTCAAAAATTAATTTTATCAATGATAATTGTGACCATAAATTAAGGGCTAACTAAATGAAAGATAATTTTGTAAGGTTGAAATTCAAATATACCATATGGACTTGGAGCAACACTTTGCTTGAGACATTAATTTCAATTTCATAATTTAATGAATTTGTGGCCATAAATTTTTGTAAGGTTGAAATTTAAATACGCAATAGGGACATCGAGCAACTGTTTTCTTAAAACATTAATTTCATAATTTTGTGACCATAAATCAAGGGCCAACTTATATATGATAAACAATTTTGTAAGGGTGACATTCAAATATGCCATATGGACTTTTGCTTGACACATTATTTTCAATTTCATAATTTAATGATTTTGTGACCATAAATCAAGAGCTAACCTATATGTAATACATATTTTTGTAAAGTTAAAATTCAAACATACAATTCCCTCAGATTAATTGTCTGGTCATGTCAAACCCTAGCATCTATATGATTGTCCCAACCCTATTTTTTCTTATGGCAACCCTAACCCTTTTTATCATGCATGTGCTCTAATGCAGTGGCTAAGGGTTTTAAGGTTCTGGGTATGACGTTAAACTATCTGATGGTGAAGTTCCAATTCTGGAGCTCTGGAGTGCCTTTTCATTGGCATTACCCTCAGGTCCACTCTGACCCAGAGTAGTAATACCTTTTGAGGTCCCACCTATGGGTTAAATAGAAAAAATTGAGTTTTAAAAAAAATTGAGTACCCATAAACAATGAATAAAACAAAAATGTCTTTGGCATAAAATAACCCAACAAGGGTTGAGATGCCGTAAAACCCAACTAACCAAACGTGCAATATGGACTTAGAGCAACTCTTTGCTGGAAACATTAATTTCCTGATTTAATCTCTACATAAGATCAAATTACAAAGGAGTTGAGGAAATATTTCAAGAGATTACCGGTTTCTCTCATTTTTAGGAGGTGGTAAAATTCTAAAGCAAATTATTAGGAAGATTTTAAAGTATTTTTAAAAATATTTTACTTTTTTTAAATTGACACCAAAAGTTTTATTGCAATTATTATCTATTGAAAATATTATTATTAGTGGAGATTTACTTCAGAGATAATATTACACACACACACACATACACACGCACACACACACACACACACACATATATATATATATATATATATATATATATATATATCGCACACGTTTATGTCTGACTATATATATATATACACACACATTTATGTCTGACTGTATGTGTGTGTATATATATATATATATATATATATATATATATAACTGTTTGTGTATATGTGTGTGTGTGCATATATATATATATATATATATATATATATATATATATATGCAGTCAGACATAAACATGTGTGCATAAATATATATATATGACTGTGTATATGTATGTATCTATATATATATATAAGCAAAAGTAAATAGGCATTCCTATTCTAAAATTATCTAAACAAATCAAGAATATTTTATTGTACAAAATAGATCTTGGTAAACTTCCCACTCCACACACACACACACACACACATATATATATATATATGAATATGAATGAATATTCAAATGTATCAGTGTGTATAGGATTTATATGAATGAGTGAATATATATATATATATATATATATATATATATATATATATATATATATATATATATGTTTATGTATGACTATTTTATGTCTGTATGTGTCTGTATATATATACGTTTATGTATGACTATTTTTATGTCTGTATGTGTCTGTATATATATATAATATATATATAATTCCTGTTTTCTTATCACTTTTTGTTCATATTACACACACATATATCTATCTATATATATATATGAATGAGTGAATATCTGAGTATATGCACACACACACACACACACACACACACACACACATATATATATATATATATATATATATATATATATTAGCAAAAGTAAATAGACCTTTCTATTTTAAACCAATCTAAACAGTTCAAGAATATTATATTATACAAAGAACTTGGTAAACTTCCCACTTCTCCAACTTTTTTTCGTTTTTTCTTTTTATTTTTCATTTCATTCCATTCAACAAATCTGTTGTATCTTCTTGTCAGATTTCCAGTTCAATTGAAAGATTACAAAATATTTCTTTGTTTTTTATCTTTTTTATTTATTTATTTATTTTTTGGCTTGAAGAATGATATCTACAAAACCTTGTCTCATTTTATCATCATTCAGACTTATTAGAATTCATGTCAGACACAAGACTGAACAATGAGAGACATTGTAAACCTTTGAACCTTCTGCCCCTCAACCTAAATTTAGCCTCAGCTAGTTTAGTGTGACCTCAGCACCGGTAAAACCTGTGGGTGGTGAATATATAAGTACCACCTGTTTAATGGAGTAAAGTTTTTTTAGTATTATCTGCGTTATTCGGACTATTGTTCCCAATCGTCATTGTTATTTGTACAACGTTTCGGCCGATATACCCTCCGGGCTTCTTCAGGTATTTCTTGTCGGACTCGGGAACCTTCTCAGACTCGGGAACCTTCTTTTCGAACTCGAGAACTTTCTTGTCGTATTCGGGAGCCATCCCGGAACTTTGAACCTAACCCTTTATTTATTCCATGGGGGTATCCTGTTCTCATTCCGCTAATTATTTTTCTAACTGCTTTCACTCAGGATTGAACTCGGGTTCCAGAGATAACTGTCACTTAGAACTGTCTATAACCTAACTAAAGTTTTTTTGTTTTTAGTATTATTTGGATTATTCGGACTATTGTCCTTATCTTCATTGTTATCATCTGTACAATGTTTCGGCCGATGTGCCCTCCAGCCTTCTTCAGGTATTTCTTGTCAGACTCTGGACTTTCTCGGACTCAGGAATCTTCTTGTCGTAATCAAGAGCCATCACGGAACTTTGAACCTAACCCTTTATTCAGTCCATGGGGGTTTCCTGTTCTCATTCTGCTAACCATAGCTGGGTCATAGGTGTTAAGCTGTGTTAATTATTATTTTATGTTACTTCTGCCCCTGACCAGGATTGAACCTGCAGTCTAGAGATAACTGTCACTTAGAACTGTCTTAACCTAACTCTTTTATCCGCTAGGCTATATGTCCAATAATACTAAGAATCTCAAGCCTCATCTAAAAAATCCTGAGAAATTTTTTTTTGATTTGGGTGTTGGTCTGAGCTTTAGTTTAGCTCTGCACATTATTGAGGTCAGTCAGTCAGTATACTGTTGGTTTGAACTACAGCAACTGGCTAAGCACAACTGAAGCAGTGCATTTGGGTGATTCCATTCCTCGAGTCCTGATTGGCTGCTTGGTTTCTATGATGTTGTGGGGCTTCATAAATAACCTGGCATTTTGCAGTAGTATAGCAGCAAGATAGGTTCGTATTCAGTTACGACTACTTGTTGCCCTGTCTTACCAATTCGACGGTAATTGGAACTTAGTTTGATTATTCTACACATATGATGAGAAATACTGATTAGGAAGATTGTGTTGCACCAATATTATGTGTTGGCATCCTTTCGTCTGTTGAAGACGATGGCGTGGTGTCCACTTGTTTTTTTTTTCTTTTTTCATCTGCTAATCCGTGAGTGGCTGAACAGACCAATTTTTGAATGGGCTACGTAGTTTCCACTACAGAATGGAAAATGGATAGGACACTCCATGGCACGCACCAATATTACAAACAAATATATTGATGGAGAATAAAATCGCAATGCCCTGAATGTTTATTTTATTCAAGATTAAACGTACAGGTAATATAGGTGGATTATGGTAAATGAACACATACAGATCAATACTTGCCCAGGTTCCAAAATAAGGGGTGTATCAACAGTACTCAAACCCTATGTACATACAGTGCCCAGGTAAAAAAAAAAAAAAGCATCATAGTGTTGCAATTTTATTTTTTGTCACTAGTTATATGGAAACTTCCTACTAATGGTTGGTCACTTAGACAAATCAATTTTCTTGGTAAAACGAACTTTAAAATTGCATCCACATAGTTAAACCTCAAAAATGTTTAATGAAACATTTGCAATTGCCAACAAGTGATGTAAATTTTTAAAAAATCAACTTCAAAACTTTTTTCTTTTCTTTTTCTTTTTCTTACTCCAAGGTCAACACACACACACACACACATATTACCAAATACATTTGTACATTAAAGAATAATGTTTTTTTTGTTTTTTTTTAACTTGAATTTTTAGTGCTGGCAGAAAATGAGCCACAGTAGTAGTAATTGTTTAGTATAGGTTCCTGTATTTTAATTTTTTTTAAATAATGTTTGTTTTCGAATTTATAATTCTAATTCTAAAATGCCAATATTGATAAATTTTTTACCACACTCTGTATATCAAAATTAAATTTAATGTTCTCTTCTGGCAACACAATTTCTCGGTCATTTGTAAAAAAATGACGTTAATTTGGATATGACCAATAATTTTAAATGATTGAGATATGAACATAATGGGAAGTACTAGGATCTGCGAGACTAACTTTAAAAAAATCTGCCCTCTACCCAGGGGATGCCGGGTAGCCACTTCTAGTGTTGAAATATGAACATAATGGGAAGGACTAGGAGGAGCCACTTTGATTTCAAAAATTAATTTTATCAATGATAATTGTAATTATAAATCAATGGCCGACCTATATATGATAGATAATTTTGTAAGGTTGAAATTCAAACACGTATTAGGATTCTTTTTTAAAAGTTTGTTTTTCAATTTATAATTCTAATTCTAAAATGCAAATATTGATACTTTTTTTTTACCACACTTTGAATATCAAAATTAAATTTAACATTCCCTTCTGGATTTCTCAGTCATATGTAAAATAATGATGTTAATGGTTTTATATGGTTGAAATATGAAAATAATAGGAAGGACTAGGAGCCACTTTGATTTCAGTAATTAATTTTATCAATGATAATTGTGACCATAAATCAAGAGCTAACTTATATATGATAGATAATTTTGTAAGGTTGAAATTCAAATATGCCATATGGACTTGGAGCAACTCTTTGCTTGAGACATTAATTTCAATTTCATAATTTAATGATTTTGTGGCCATAAATCAAGATTTGATCTATACAAAAAATCAGCTTACATGTAATATAGGAAATATTTCAGAAGATTCATATTTTTTTCAAACTCACAAGTATTAAATCTTTTCTGTATTTTTTTTTTTTTTGAGCGCGATAGAAAAGAGAATGGCACATGGCTCCATTATTCAGGAAATGGGTGTTGTTTTGTGCAAATCAAAATTTGTGTATATTGAAGAAACTAAATGATAAGTATTACAAAGTATTCATTTATCCCAATAACCATAAAATCTGACATGTTTGAATAGTGGGCAGCTGGAAGTTAAAACAAAATTTTTGACCAGAACTCCATACTCATCGACTATTTATAATGTTCCAGATATTTTATTGAACAGTTTATATAGACACACACACACACACATATATATATATATATATATATATATATATATAGAGAGAAGAGAGAGAGAGATAACATTGCTGGCATTGAAACCTTACTAGCAAAGGTTCAGCTTAGGTGGGCTGGTCACGTTGTCAGAATAAATGAGAACAGGCTTCCAAAGAAGATATTATATGGACAATTACCAAATGCTAAAAATTCTGTTGGATGTCCACTCTTAAGCTATAAAGACAAATTGAAGGACAATTTGAAACACCTCAATATTAATCTGAATGCTTGGGGAAATCTAGCATCAAATCAGAAAGAATGGCGTTAGACATGTTTCGCTAGATTAAAGAGCTTTGAAGAAAATAGACTGAAACATCGAGATCAGCTCCATCTAACTTTAAAACAAAAACATCTGACTCCCACTTTAGGAAATTCCATCTGTCAGTGTAGCTTCATAGCTCACAGCAAGGCTGGGCTGCTATCACACTCGAGGAAACACAAAATGTCTTCTTGATACCATGCACAACATTGGAGGAAACAAATCACTCACTGCTGACCCTCATCTATTGTTCACAATAGAAGAGTCCACCATATATATATATATATATATATATATATATATATATATTGTTCACGATAGGAGAGTCCACCATATATATATATATATATATATATATATTATATATTAGGTTGGTAGGTAGTTAATATAGTATGCTTGCTATCTTATTGTAATGGGGATTCGGTGTCTGTAACTGAAACTATGTCACTGCTTATGTCACAATACCCTCAGGCATTGTGTAAGTTTATCAATGAGTATCTAATTTATAGTCAAAATCATTTATACATAGAATAAATCTTATCTATCAATGATGTCTCTATGAAAATCTGAGTTAGATTTGCCTCAAAACAGCCCATGTTATTAGTGGGTTTAAAATCCTGTAATGTTTTCTATATCACTAAGAAATAAAGGTTTACATAATATATGGTGTGGTTAATTTGCATACTGGTTTTAACCATACCGGGTTAGATAAATAATTACTTGGTGTTATTGATTTCTAATATTATTGTTTTATTTTCCAACGTATTAAAATAAATCCTATGAATGATTTTATATAGAAAATAATAAAAATTATGATAAATAGTATTTTTATATGTGTTCTTATGTGATTTTGTTAGTTTTCTAATTTAATATATTGTATTACATACTTATATCCAGAGGGTACACATACTTGCTAGTATTTATAAGTAAATTGAAAATTATTTTTACCTATTTATTGATACACATGAAGACAAATTATATATATATATATATATATATTATATAAATCGCAAATCAGGATTGAAAAAAATAACGTAGCGTTCAACCGTTATTACACAGCCATTATAATAGAAAAGTTGCAGAAACACACACAACCTATCAAATATCGGACATATTCTGCCAAAATAATAACTCAATGCCTGAAGAAGACAACAGATCAGAAACACGTGTCGCATATGTAAGATAAAAAGAATAAAAAAATTTTTTCTGAGAACATAATACATTTCGCAGACCTTCTTCTTTTTTATAAAATATTAAATTTTCTCCCGTTGGAACCAGAACAACATTTTATATATATATATATATACTTTCAATGAGAAAGAAGCGCAAAAAGAGGTGTTTTTCTCCATTCTAGCATATTTTTTGTTTATTATGTAATTGTTGCCTGATGAGACTGGACTCATTTATTCAGTTATCAGTTGAAATAAATTTATGACAGCCAAATGATGGTCTGTTGAGTTTTCTTTCTTAAGGAAAGTGTAAATATTGTTCTGTATATAATTGATTTATTAATTATTTTACATTGAGCTCTCTTAGGGATTTGAAATGCATATATTCTTCCCACACCCTGGGACAACAAGCGGAAGTAAGGGGACTCATTCTCTTTTGCTGGGTGTCTCAAAGGAGATGCATGTTGATTTTTAGTGCTGCTATGGGTGGGGGGTAACTGACCATAAGTTCCGAAACAGTGGTAATGAATGGAATTTATGATAGAAAATATTAACCTACTTTTCTCCTCTTTCACTGAAAAGACCCCACGGGGCGAGTGAGGAATAAACAACCTCTTATGCCTATCTGCAACCCACTATTCTTTCGTATGTTGTTTTTTTTGGGGTTTTTTTTGAGCCCACTACCTATGTTGAATGTTGCTCGTGAGCTATTAGTTGACCGACTTACCACAACACTACATAAATCTTTTATGGTGCCGTGACTACACTACGCATATAGAG
>CM042166.1:48469504-48489504 GCA_023376005.1 Doryteuthis pealeii | reverse complement strand
GGGTGGGAAAAATGATCCACTGTGAATTGTGCAAAAAACTGAAATTTCACCATAATTAACAAATGATATATTCACAAACCAGAAGTTGTTGAAAAAGGTAGACCTGACTGGATATGAAAGGTGATCTACTGGGAATTGTGCAAGAAACTGAAATTTCACCATACTAACAAATTATATATACAAAAAAACAGAAGTTGTTGAAAAGGTAGACCTGACTGGATATGAAAGGTGATCTACTGGGAATTGTGCAAAAAACTGAAATTTCACCATACTAACAAATGATATATACACAAACCAGAAGTTGTTGAAAAAGGTAGACCTGACTGGGTATGAAAGGTGATCTACTGGGACTTGTGCAAAAAACTGAAATTTCACCATACTAACAAATGATATATGCACAAACCAGAAGTTGTTGAAAAGGTAGACCTGACTGGGTAGGAATGGTGATCTACTGGGAATTGTGTAAGAAACTGAAATTTCACCATACTGACAGATGGTATATGAACACCCAGAATCTGTTGAAAAAAGGTAGACCTGACTGAGTAGGAAAGGTGATCTACTGGGACTTGTGCAAAAAAACTGAAATTTCACCATACTAACAAATGATATATGCACCAACCAGAATCTGTCCTTGAGAATGGGACATCAGATAATCAGGATTTACATTTTTGTAAATTTTCCCAGATGTTATGTAAGTTCCCACTAGATCAATAAATTTAAGCAACCCTAGTCCTTTTTTTTTATCAAAATGACTTGATTTGGCTAGACCACCAAAGTTAAGTAGCAATGAGCCTGTACAATACTTAATTGGGTGATCACTTAAGCTACAGCAGGTACTGTAAACAATCCGAGTCCTTTGTTTATCAAAATGGCTTGATTTAGAATTGAATGACCTGAAAAGGGTTGATATGTCATAAAACAAACCAATCATCTGTTAGAGTGGACCTGGGAGTAATGTCAATGAAGAGGGTACTCCAGTCTCCTTAGACCTCCAGAACTGGAGTCTCATCATTAGATGTAGTTTAGTACCATATCCAGGACACACTTTTTGGTGAGGGTCTCACCTCTCAGCAACAGAGGATGTAGTCAGCATATTCTACACCCCACCAACAGGGCAGATACTAGTCTGAGTACAAAAGTGCATGATAACTCGATGGAATATAAATGTATATTGTGATATCTACATTATAAATATGATAAAAAGGGTTAGGGCTTTGCCATAAGGGCAATAGGTTTGGTTTGTTTTGTTTTACGGCATATCAACCTTGGTGGGTCATTTAATGCCGACAAAGTTGGGAAATAAATTCATTCCTAATGCATAATACAATTTTTTTTATAAACTCATGTTTTTCTATTCAGCCCATAGATGGGACCCTAACAGGTACTATCACTCTGGGTCACAGTGGACTAGGGAGCAATGGTGATGAAGGGGTGCTCCACATTCCCAAACCTCCAGAACTAGAACCTCACCATCAGATAGAGTTTAATGTCATTCCCAGGACATGTAGACCCTCAGCCACAGCACCCATGTGATAAGAAGGATTGGGGGTTGCCATAAGGGAAATAGGGTTAGGACCATCATAAGGTGCTAGGGCTTGAACATGACCAGTCAATTGATCAAAATTGAGCCTTTCTGAATGCCTGTCTAGTCTATATAAGGCATATTCTAGGCCTCGCCAACAGGACAGATACTAGTCCATCAGTGCATTATAACTATAGTACTATACCCAGAACACACCTTTTGGTGGGGGTTGTGCCTTTTTGCAGCGGATGCAGACAGCATATTGTTGGCCTCATCAACAGGACAGATACTAGTCCAAGTACATTAGTGCATGGTAACTTAGTGGAATATAAATCTACTCAAGTCATAGACCTAATAACATTTTAAGTTGTCGAGGATTTCTGATGTAATCTAATATGCTTACCTGAATGAAACCAAAATAGTGAAGAATCTAAGAAGATGGAATTGAATGATTCTTTGAAAATGATTGACTTTGACAAACACTTGCAGAGATTTTCTCTTTGGGAATCGGTAACAGTTTTCAAAATCAGACGAATATTCACTTTCAATTATTCAATATTGCTAATCTTTTTAATATGGATTTTTTTTTTTCCGCAAGAATTTTATTATATCAGAAAAATTTTTTTTTTTTCATCTTATTTGCTTTTCAGTTGGTAGAGTATTTGCCTAGGAATCATAAGGTTCCGGGTTTGATACTAGTCATCGCCAACACAGCACATGAGTAGCACAGCTTGGATCTGTTGTTGTGTTCCACCTTAGATGCAAAAAAGTATCTCACTGGTCTAGCACTAGTGAAAATGGGATAGACTCCCTTGCTGTTCAGGTGATACTGACAATAGGCCACTCTTCTGTTCAGTTGGTAGAGTATTTGCCTAGGAATCATAAGGTTCCGTGTTGATACCAGTCCTCGCCAACACAGCACATGAGTAGCACAGCTTGGATCTGTTGTTGTGTTCCACCTTAGATGCAAAAGGGATCTAACTGGTCTAGTGCTAGTGAAAAGGGGATAGACTCCCTTCCTGTTCAGTTGATACTGACAATAGGCCACTCTTCTGTTCAGTTGGTAGAGTATTTGCCTAGGAATCATAAGGTTGCGTGTTTGATACCAGTCCTCGCCAACACAGCACATGAGTAGCACAGCTTGGATCTGCTGTTGTGTTCTACCTTAGATGCAAAAAAGTATCTCAATGGTCTAGCGCTATTGAAAAGGGGATAGACTCCCTTGCTGTTCAGGTGATACTGACAATAGGCCACTCTTCTGTTCAGTTGGTAGAGTATTTGCCTAGGAATCATAAGGTTCCGTGTTTGATACCAGTCCTTGCCAACACAGCACATGAGTAGCACAGCTTGGATCTGCTGTTGTATTCTACCTTAGATGCAAAAAAGTATCTCAATGGTCTAGCGCTAGTGAAAAGGGGATAGACTCCCTTGCTGTTCAGGTGAGACTGACAATAGGCCACTCTTCTGTTCAGTTGGTAGAGCATTTGCCTAGGTATCATAAGGTTTCGTGTTTGATACCAGTCCTTGCCAACACAGCACATGAGTAGCACAGCTTGGATCTGTTGTTGTGTTCCACCTTAGATGCAAAAGGGATCTAACTGGTTTAGTGCTAGTGAAAAGGGGATAGACTCCCTTCCGGTTCAGGTGATACTGACAATAGGCCACTCTTCTGTTCAGTTGGTAGAGTATTTGCCTAGGAATCATAAGGTTCCGTGTTTGATACCAGTCCTCGCCAACACAGCACATGAGTAGCACAGCTTGGATCTGCTGTTGTGTTCTACCTTAGATGCAAAAAAGTATCTCAATGGTCTAGCGCTATTGAAAAGGGGATAGACTCCCTTGCTGTTCAGGTGAGACTGACAATAGGCCACTCTTCTGTTCAGTTGGTAGAGCATTTGCCTAGGTATCATAAGGTTTCGTGTTTGATACCAGTCCTCGCCAACACAGCACATGAGTAGCACAGCTTGGATCTGCTGTTGTATACTACCTTAGATGCAAAAAAGTATCTCAATGGTCTAGCGCTATTGAAAAGGGGATAGACTCCCTTGCTGTTCAGGTGAGACTGACAATAGGCCACTCTTCTGTTCAGTTGGTAGAGTATTTGCCTAGGAATCATAAGGTTCCGTGTTAGATACCAGTCCTCGCCAACACAGCACATGAGTAGCACAGCCTGGATCTGCTGTTGTGTTCTACCTTAGATGCAAAAAAGTATCTCAATGGTCTAGCGCTAGTGAAAAGGGGATAGACTCCCTTGCTGTTCAGGTGAGACTGACAATAGGCCACTCTTCTGTTCAGTTGGTAGAGCATTTGCCTAGGAATCATAAGGTTTCGTGTTTGATACCAGTCCTTGCCAACACAGCACATGAGTCGCACAGCTTGGATCTGCTGTTGTGTTCTACCTTAGATGCAAAAAAGTATCTCAATGGTCTAGCGCTAGTGAAAAGGGGATAGACTCCCTTGCTGTTCAGGTGAGACTGACAATAGGCCACTCTTCTGTTCAGTTGGTAGAGCATTTGCCTAGGAATCATAAGGTTTCGTGTTTGATACCAGTCCTTGCCAACACAGCACATGAGTCGCACAGCTTGGATCTGCTGTTGTGTTCTACCTTAGATGCAAAAAGTATCTAACTGGTCTAGCGCTAGTGAAAAGGGGATAGACTCCCTTGCTGTTTAGGTGATACTGACAATAGGCCACTCTGCCGACTTCACTTTAACTTACTATTACCACATGGTCGGTCAATGGCCGGCCCCCGTTGAGTGTTTATCCTTCCTAGGTTTATTGCCCAATGCCTGAGGGGGAATGCCGTTGGGATCAATGCGTTTTTTGCACCCACCACCATGAGTTTCGGCTTGTGGGTGGTCCCAAATTAATAGGGCCTTGTGCCAAACCCGTACATGTGGGGTGCGTGGTAAATATCCTAGTATGTAGATATTGTCAACAGTGTTAATAATGTAAAACAATTGTATTAATATTTGAGGTTTAACTCTTAACGTCCTATACTGCCTCATTCCACCCAGCCGGAAGTCACATTTGTTATCCTAATCCGACCCAAATGATTGCCTTTGTTTAAATGTAATATTAAACATATTTAGAAATCTTTAATTCAAGGGAAGTAACTCGGGTAACTTTAAATGAAAAGGACATTTTTTAATAAATCCTTATAGGAATGGGGCTCTGGACTTGGAAAATTCTGAACAGGATGTTAAGAGTTAAATAAAAATAAAATCACAGAGAATGTGACTTGAGTAGTGATATAGTTTTGGTTACAGGTAGACAAACATGCAATCTCCATTATAATAAGATATATGTAAAAAAAATAAAAAATATAGACCATGCTTTTTATCTATTTATACATATAAAAAGGGCAGTTGTGTGTATATATATGTCCAGAGGAAACTTCGAAAATAAGACAATTAACAACAAAGTAAATATATATACACATTAAATATCACCAGGGCTTGGTTTTTGAGCAAAAATAATAAAGATTTGATTGATATTTGTGAAAAGGATTAAAAAATAAAATTCAAATGATAACAGAATGGAATATTTTTTTGCAATTAATATTTTGAATAGTAGACATTAACATTTCTTTTCAGAGTAGCTGGATCAATGCAAGGTCTATTTTTTTTTCCATAGGGATTTAAATGGGGCATCCCATAAGGATTCAATTCACGATTCAGTAATAATGGATCTGCGGGACTAACTTTAAAAAATCCCCCTCTACCCAGGCAACGCTGGGAAGTCGCTGCTAGTATATATATATAAAGGCCAGTTGTATGTACAGAGGAAAAATTCGAAAATAAAAAAATTAATGACAAAGTAAATATATATACACATTAAATATCACCAGGGCTTTTTTTTTTTTGAGCAAAAATAATAGAGATTTGATTTATATTCGTGAAGATAATTAAAAAATAAAATTTAAATGATAACAGCATAGATTTTTTATTTTTTTATTTAATATTTTTTTAGTGATTTTAATGCGGCATCCCATAAAGATTCAACTCACAATTCAGTAATAATTGATCTGCGGGACTAACCTTAAAAAATCCCCCTCTACCCAGGCGATGCCAGGTAGCCGCTGCTAGTATTTGTTAATGCTTATAATCTTCAAGAGAATTATCCTAAGTCTTCTTATAAAGACTACCATTATTAATATCTTTTCTCTACAAGAAAAATCAGAAAGAATATCCTGCTGAGATTCCACTTACACTCTTTTTTCTTTCTTTCTTTCTTTCTTTAGTAGAACATAAAATTTTAAGTAGCCCAGTGTCTTAACTTAGCTGTGAACAATCTATGTTGGGACGTTGATAGGCAGAATTTCATCAGCTAAATTTACCTGAACATTTATTACAGGTAACGCCAAGGAAGGATATGCCAAACATTATGGTAATAATCAGCACATCCTGTAGGTGGGGAAACTCTTCCTATCTTCAATCACAAAAGATTTCCACTCTAGGAATAATTCCATTTTGAGTCAGAAAAAATGAGTTCAAAGAGGAGAACAACAACAGAGAAAGAATTTTATTTATAGTTGGTTGGTTGGTTGATGGATGGATTTTAATGGCACATCAACCCATTTAAGGTTATTTCATGCCATGGGCTTAGGAAATGATATTCGCTGTATATTTACTTATTACAATCCTTATTGTTTTCAAGCTTTTTTAAAAATCTTTTTTCTTACATTTTTTTAATGTTTATCATCTTGAGAGGCGTTAATTAATTTTCCGAAAGAGTTCAAGAATCTGACCTGGAGTGGTAGTACCTGTTAGGGTCCCATCCATGGGTTAAATAGAAAAACATGGGTTTATAAACAAAATTGAGTATCCATTAAGAATTACTTTATTTCAAAACTTTGTCGGCATTAAATGGCCCACTGAGGTTGAAATGCCGTAAAGCAAAGCAAAACAAAACAAACTAAATGATTTTAAATTCATTGTTCATTTTTTATTTTACATTTAAAACAATAAAGATAGTGTTTTTAACAAAAGTACATGATTGTTACAATAAAATTGTTACAATAAAATTACCATGAAACATGCAAAATATCTTCCTTCTTTAATTATTGTTATTGTGTCATTAACAATTAAAGAATTAGGAATGGTAAGAAAAGGAATGGAAAGATTACTGCATACCATTGGCTTATCATAACCTTCCATTGATTAGCGTTCAAATTGAATGTTCATGACGTGATTGGAATATGTGAAAACAAAAGTCAAATGATGAAGAGTTATGAACCTTTTCTACATATTTCCAAACTCAACTCCTTCAAAAACATCCATCACTTTTTGGACAACAAAATCTCTTTTCCTTTACTTGTTTCATAATGTCCTGGAGAAGGTTTTTATATGAACCAAAACGTTTGAACGTCGACATTATCACCAATAATACACTTCAATCCTGTGTAACATCCCGTGTTTGTCTACAGTTCTGCACATACTGTCGGGTTGATTTCCTCATTTTACTCCCATATATATATATTTTTTATTATTATTATTATTATTATTATTATTCCAAATTTTTAATTCAATAATCAAAAACCGTTCCTGATCTACGAAAATGTAAACAAGCGTTCCTCTACTAAATTTAAGTCCCATTCCAACGGGCATGTTTATAACACCAAAAATTAATCGTAAACTCGATTAATTTAAAAGTAACCCTGAAGAATCTATCAATGAAACTCGAGTAGGTTACTCATTTCCATTCTTAAATTAAATTTATGCTCTACATTGTATTGAGCACTTTGTATTTGTTTTTTCTCAACCTTAACCTTTGGATATTGTGCGCTTCCAACGATCGTTCTTATACCCACCGGTAAGTTAATACTTATACATATACAAATATATATATATATATATATATTCTTTGTTGGGGTACCAAGTTTTTTGGTACAAGGTGATTCTAGGCTGGTCCAATTCTCTAACAGTAGTTTGTTGTAGAGTTTTGGTTCTGTATGAGAGCTCAATGTTTAATTTTTATAAACAGAGCAAATTTATTTGTGAATAAAAAAGGCCTTAAATACCATGGTATCGTGATTATGGACCATTTCCACTCGTGGGTATTTGGGGCTCACAGAGCTTCGTCAGACCACGTTTTTATTTTATCAAAATTTTAATAGAATAATAAAATAATTAAAATTTTATTAAAATAATAAAATGTGGTCTGACAAAGCTCGGTGGGCTCCAGATACCCACGAGTGGAAATGGTCCATAATCACGATACCCATGGTATTTAAGGCCTTTTTTTTCACAAACATATATACATATATATAATATTAATTGGTAATTTGCTTGAAGCATTGTTAAGTATGTTATTATATATTAATGATTTGAAGGCAATTACAATGCATATAAAAAATAAAAACAAAAAAACATCTTTTTGTTTTTATTTTTATATGCATTGTAATTGCTCTCAAAACATTAATATATAATATATATATATATATATATATATAAGTCCCCGTAGTGTTGTGCGTAGTAAGTGAGTTCAAACTCCAGTTGCAGCATTACATTCCCTTTCAGACTAAATAACATTATGAAAAGTATGAACATTCTCATCCCCCAACTATGGGTTAGATAGTGCTACTACTGTCCCTCGACAAGGATGCCTTTTGTATTAAATAGCTCATGAAGGTATATATGCCATTAAACAAAGAAACCAAAGTCTTCATATATTGTTTTACACCAATATCCCTTCTATTGTGACTTTAATAATGTTCTTCAGAATATAGGCTCCTCAGTTCTGCGTCTTTTCATCAAATCTTATCTTAGAGGAGTTTCTGAAGGCAACAGCAACGAAACGACACAGTTCTTTTCTGAACCATTATCAAGTCTGTTTATATTTGTCTCAATTATCTCGCCCTGTCGGCTGGGGTGTTAGAATGTACCGACTGCACCTCTGCAGAGAGGTAAGTCTCCCCCAATGGGGCCACCTGTTGGCCGTGGGTGGTGACCCGTGATGCTTAAGGATAGAGCCCAGGTGGATGAGCAGTTCATGACTTGCAATACTCCACTTTGGCCCTATCTTGGGCTAGACGGGCGGTCGGAGGGTCCCCCCGATCAAAACGGCTGGTTATGTCAAGCCCTAGCACCTATATGATTTTCCCAACCCATTGCCCTTATGGCAAGCCCCAACCCCTTTTTATTCATATGGGTGCTAGAAGTGGTGACTGAGGGTCTACATGTCCTGGGAATGACATTAAACTCTATCTGATGGTGAGGTTCCAGTTTTGGAGGTTTGGGGAATGTGGAGCACCCCTTCATAACCATTGCTCCCTGGTTCACTCTGACCCGGAGTGGTAGTACCTGTTAGGGTCCCATCTATGGGTTAGATAGAAAAACATGAGTTGATAAACAAAATTGTATTATCCATTAAGAATTGATTTATTTCAAAACTTTATCGGCATTAAATGACCCACTGAGGTTGATATGCCCTAAAACAAAACAAACCAAACCAAACGTCTCAATTATCATATTGACAAAATATAAACCAATAGATAATATGAGATTGACAAAAATTAAAAGCTTTGATAACCCAAAAGAAAGGATATACATTGTATGTTTACTTATTACAGTCCGTATTATTTTCAAGCTTTTTTTTAAGCTTTTTTCTTACATTTTTTCTTACATTTTTTTATGTTATCATCTTGAGAGGCGTTAGTTAGTTTTCCGAAAGAGTTATTATTGGTAAACCAAGAAATTTTGGTTCTTTTCTGAACCATTATCAAGTCTGTTTATATTTGTCTCAATTATCATTATATCGACAAAATATAAACCAATGGATAATATGAGATTGACAAAAATTAAAAGCTTTCATATCCCAAAGGAAATGATATACGTTGTATGTTTACTTATTACAGTCCTTATTGTTTTCAAGCTTTTTTTATAAGCTTTTTTCTTTCAAGTTTTCTTACATTTTTTTATGTTATCATCCTGAGACGTTAATTAATTTTCATAAAGAGTTAACCAAGAAATTTCAGTTCGTTTCTGAACAATTATCAAGTCTGTTTATATTTGTCTCAATTATCATTATCATATTGACAAAATAATGGATAATATAAGATTGATAAAAATTAAAAGCTTTGATATGTATTCAGAAAAGATCCCAAAGTACATAGGAAATAATATATGTTGTATATTTACATATATTTACAGTTTTAATGATATTCAAACCAAAGGGGTCTCTATTCTTGTTAGTCAAAACTACTTTGAGAGCTCTCCCTCCTATCTCCCTAAAAAAAAGACCCAACAGTTCAGGTAAAATTATCCAGACATAAATTCCCAAGGACTTTTGGCCATCCTTATATATATTTACCAACCCCTCCACACGAGCAGGATGCGACACAAGGTCAATTTCTTAAGTGGAGTTCAACAGGTTCGAATTCAGAGTTTTCCTTCTTCTAGACCGGTTTCCTAACCAAGGTTAAAGAGCCCAGTCTGCCCTACTTTTTATCCATAGCTGGAGGGAGAGTAGGATTCATACCTTTCCCAAGGGTATTAGTGCTAAGTGAAATGCAATTACCACGTCCAGGACTTGAACTCTGGGCGACGAGTCCATTTCCCATGACTTTAACCATTACACCACGTGCTTCCTATTGGCCATCATCATAGCCTTGAAAATGACCAATGATGGTTGAAAGTACTTGAAAAGATTCTATAATTTATGTATAAAACCCTCTCCTAACTTTGAAAAAAAAAATTCTTGTGTATAATAATTCAGAATTTGTTGGTTGATTGTTTTTTTTTTATGGCATATCCACTCTTTTTGGGTCATTTAATGCCAAATCAGAGCAGAATTCCATCAGCTAAATTTACCTGAACATTTATTACACGTAACGCCAAGGAAGGATGTGCCAAACATTACGCCAATAATCAGCTCTTCCTGTAGGTGAGATACTTTTCCTATCTTCAATTACAAAAGGTTTACACCCAACGAATAAATGTTGCATAATCTATGGTAGCATAGATTATTGACAACACTATGTAGTGGAATACAAAGACCCAAATGGAAAGTTACAGACCATTTGGGAACTTTTGACCCCGGAGCGGGAACGAAAGTCGGAAGATGAGAGGGAAGGGGGTACCTGAGTGATAAGATTATGACACGTGAAAGGAGCAGTTATAAGAGTAGGGTGTTTGATAGGAAGTTGAAGAAAGGATGGAGTTAATTGTAGGATTATTATTTATAGCCTAATTTTTATGTCGGTCTATTTATTGCCTTTGAAAGAATTTGGATAAAGTCTGTCGCACAGTAAGTGTGTGATGACTGCTGTCGAAGTAAAGGTTTGTGGAGCTGCGGGATTGAATAAAAATCAATAGCAGACAAGGAAATACTGTTCTAAAATATTAATTCCAATGTTAATAAACTTCAAAGTAAGCACTCTCAAAGTAGCACCACACAAATTAAATAAACCCAAAGTTGAATAAAAAGGAAAAAAAAGAGGGAGGACGAATAGAATAAACAGATAAATTCATTAATCCTAATTTGAGATAGCCGACAGAAGGCAACCGGTTAAACCTATTTGACGACCCAACTTTTAAACTTTAAAGAAAATACCCGAACATAGTGACTAGATTTACAAACCAAAGTTAGGACCCTTACTCCTCATATGAGCTCAAGTATAATAAGATGCGTAACCGTCTTGCCTTATATTTCCAGCCAACTCCTGAAAAATGTACCATCTTANCCATACAAGGGTTTGATATGCCATAAAATCCAACCAACCAACAATCTGTATTAATTCCTTGTTCCCATTTAACAAAGTTCTATTTATGTTCTAGTAAATCTTAAAAAAGAAAAGAAACAAAAACGTTTTTCAACATTAAAATACGCCAACAAGGGTTGACATATGCCATAAAATCCAACCAACCACAATACATACTGTATTATCCTGTTCCTCTTCATTAAGTTAACTTTATTATGTCTATGTAAATCTTTAAAGAAGAAAGAAACAAAACGTATTTCAGCACAATAAAATAACCCAACAAGGGTTGAGTATGCCATAAAATTCCAACAACAAACATAATCTGTATTAATTCCTGTTCCCATTTAACAAAGTTCTACTTATGTCTATGTAAATCTTAAAAGAAAGCAACAACGTTTCAGCATAAAATAACCCAACAAGGGTTGACATGCCATAAAATCCAACCAACAAACTAATCTGTATTAATTCCTGTTCCCATTAACAAAACTTCTACTTATGTCTATGTAAATCTTAAAAGAAAGAAAACAAAACGTTTTCAGCATATAAAATAACCCAACAAGGGTTGACATGCCATAAAATCCAACCAACCAACATATCTGTATTAATTTCTGATACCATTTAACAAACTTCTACTAAAATCTATGTAAATCTTAAAAGAACAAAATGTTTTCAGCATAAAATAAACCCAACCAGGGTTGACATACCATAAAATCCAACCAACCAACATATCTGTATTAATTCCTGTTCCCATTTAACAAAGTTTTACTTATGCCTATGTTAAATCTTAAAAGAAAAGAAACAAAACGTTTTCAGCATAAAATAACCCAACAAGGGTTGATATTGCCATAAAATCCAACCAACAAAACATATCTGTATTAATTCCTGTTCCCATTTAACAAAGCTCTACTTATGTCTATGTAAATCTTAAAAGAAAGGAACAAAACGTTTTCAGCATAAAATAACCCAACAAGGGTTGACATGCCATAAAATCCAACCAACCAACATATCTGTATTAATTCCTGTTCCCATTTAACAAAGCTCTACTTATGTCTATGTTAAATCTCTAAAGAAAGAAACAAAACGTTTCAGCATAAAAATAACCCAACAAGGGTGATATGCCATAAAATCCAACCAACCAACATATCTGTATTAATTCCTGTTCCATTTAACAAAGTTCTACTTATGTCTATGTAAATCTTTTAAGAAAGAAGAACAAAACGTTTTCAGCATAAGATAACCCAACAAGGGTTGACATGCCATAAAATCCAACCAATCAACATATCTGTATTAATTCCTGTTCCCATTTAACAAAGTTCTACTTTATGTTATGTAAATTTTTAAAAAGAAAGAAACAAAACGTTTTCAGCATAAGATAACCAACAAGGGTTGACATGCCATAAAATCCAACCAACCACACATATCTGTATTAATTCCTGTTCCCATTTAACAAAGCTCTACTTATGATTATGCCTACTTATGTCTTATCTTAAAAGAAAGAAAATTGATGGACAGGAATTAGATAATCAAACATTGTCCCTTGGCTGTTTCATCTAACTCATCCGCGTTTCAATGGATTTTCGTTTGCAAATGGATTTTCTCACAACAAATATTATACGGATGCCAACATTCTAAACCTAAAAAAAAAAAAAGAGAAAGAAAAAAAAAAGTTGGATATTGTTCCAAATGATTGAAAGTTCCAATTTCAAATCAAACAGACATTTTCTCCATTTTTCTCCCGGAATCTTTTGATTCCTTGTCATCTTATGTTTGAAAAAAAAAATCTTTTTTTATTTGTCTTAATTTTTGATGAGGCTGATAATTTGTATTTGGATTTTCAGACTATTTTCATCGTCTTTATTAATATCTGCACATTTCTCTGAATTTTTGAGATGAGCTTGATAATTAGTATTATTGGATTTTTCAGACTGTGTCCTCATCTTATTGTTATCTGCACTATTTCTCCAAAATTTTTAGATGAGGTTGATAATTTGTATTATTTGTATTATTCAGACCTTTGTCTTCTCTTCATCTTTATTGTTATCTACACTATTTCTCTGAATTTTTAGATGAGGCTTGATAATTAGTATCATTTGATTATTCAGACTATTGTCCTCATCTTTATTGTTATCTACACTATTTCTCCAATTTTTGAGATGAGGCTTGATAATTAGTATATTGGATTATTCAGCCTATTGTCCTCATCTTTTATTGTTTCTACACTATTTCTCTGAATTTTTGAGATGAGGCTGATTATTTTTTATTATTTGGATTATTCAGACTATTCCTCATCTTTATTGTTATCTGCCCTATTTCTCTAAATTTTTTAGATGAGGCTGATAATTAGTATTATTTGGATTATTCAGACTATTGTCCTCATCTTATTGTTATGTACACATATTTCTCTAAATTTTTGTGATGAGGCTTGATAATTTGTATTATTTGGATTTTTTGGACTGTTGTTCTCATCTTATTGTAGTATGTAAAAATACTAACAGTCATTGCTATGCTCGAAGAATAATAAGAAACATCTGAAGAAGGCTGGAGCATACAGTAACCAAAATGTTGCGTTTTTACAATCCACATATAATATTACATATACAATGTTTGAACGATGTATCTCCGGCCTTCTCCAGGTGTTTCTTGTTGATTTAACTCGGAGGGTACATTGGCCGAAACACTGTGTATATAACAATAAAGCTGATGACAAAAGTCTGAATGATCAAAAAATACACATCAAGCCTCATCTCAAAAATTCAGGCAAATAATAAAAATTATTTGTCTTTTTTTTTATGAGGCTTGGTATGGCAAAATGTTTAAATTTCCAACTGAAATTTAAATTTCTGTTGGAGATTTTTTGATAACTGCTAACAAATAACTCTGGGTCAAATCAAACTATGTCAAATCATCCAGATAAAAATAAAATTGTCACCCACCCCCTTTAATTTTTCTGAAATTTTGTACAGCTGTGGGCTAGGTTAAAGTTAACAATCCCCAAAATTTGAACTTCCAATTCCAAAAATTGTCAGTTATGTTGGTTTTAAACTTGAAAAATGGCAACATTTTGTAATCTAATTTTGTCTATAAAATGAGTTCTAGAGCTTCCCTAATCATAAAAATTGGTTTATAGAAGCTTTTTGGCCTGAGGAATCCAAAATTGCTATCAAAATAAGCATAAAATTAACCCTTTTTAAGTTATTAATGATTTCTGATTTTTTCATTGAAAGATCAATAAATGGAAAAATCACAATGTGGCACTGCATATAAATTTTTTTTCTTTAAATTATCATTTTACATATATTGAACATTATTTGCACCAAAAATAGAGTTGGTTTTTGCTCACAAGCGAAGTTACAACATCAGTTAGAATTTTGCACTTTTATGTTTTGAGTGTTTCCGTTCAGCCATTGAATAAGGACTATATGGAGAATTCAATAGAAATTATCAGGATTATGTTGGTGGTTGGATATATTTAAAATAATATACAAACAATATATTTCCCTTGTATGGCCTGGATGCTTTGACATGTAATTACCCCTCTGTAGTTTGAAGACATTTCCGATTTATTCTGAAAACAAAATATGATATATATATATTTAGTATAAAATACTTGTGTGTTTTCTGCGTATGTTTTGTCAGAATTCTAGCAATTTTTACAGGACACTTAAAAATAACCACGAGGGTGTGAAGGAAAGTTACCCGAGCAAATGAAAAAAAAAAAAAAAAATCTTTTTGATCCGCAGAGAAATAAAAGAACCTGTTACTAAATGTTTGTTTATTGTCACATTCTTTTCAGGTCATATAAATATTACACCTGCTTATAATTTAGATGTAAAGGTGATCGGCAACGAGCCAAATCTATTAAACTTATGATGTAACCCCCCCCCCCCCAAAAAAAAAAAAAACATAATTTTGTTGATATATTTTAGCAAATGGGCATTGAACTTATGATGTGTCCTCCCCCCCAAAAAAAAATTGCTATCATGGAATGCAGGTTTTTTGTTCACATCAGAAACCTTTATTTTAATGCAAACAATATGAAAGATCTGTTTGAAAATGTCAACATAGAAGACGTTATGTCCTTTTTTAAGTATCCATTAAGAATGAAATTATTTAAAAAACTTGGTCGGCATTAAATGACCCACTGAGGTTGATATGCCGTAAAACAAACAAAACCAAACCATACACATGAGCACACCTCTCTATTCGATTTATTGTTTAAATTTTCATAGAAAAACACAGAATGTTTTCTCGTAAACTGTTGTTGTTGTTAAGCAAAAGCAAATAGTCATGTTCTTTTGAATCAAAAACCTGTTAAACCCTGTTTAAGAAAATTGACCTTGTGCCACATCCTACTCACGCATAGGGGATTAAAACTAGTAAGAAAATGCACACTCTGGATGTAAGTATTTACCATATTTTTTCCAAAATGTTGGCTCAAATAATTGCCCTGCATCTTATATATCGTAGGTGAAGTTTGAGACCTCCCGTAGACCTAGGGTAATCTTAATTTTATTATTATTATTATTATTTCCTGCTATTGAGATGTCTTGTGTATGCTTATTGCTTACCTGTACTGCCAAATTGCTTTTATACAGCTATGTTTCTGCTTGTGTAATGCACAGCTAGACTGTTTTCAACAATATATACTTAAATACACAAAATACTTTTTTTCCTGAATCTGACCTGCTGAAATGGGGGGTGTCTTATATGCCATCAAATATGGTAAGTTTTAATGTAATAAAATATATTAGATTAGAAAGACTAATGAAATTAAATAAGAACACATATAAACAAATTACACTTATTTTAATTATATTTTAATTGGTTTTTATATAAAATCATTCATAGGATTGATTTTTAAATATGCTGGATAATAAAACAATGATATTATAGATCAATAAGTAAAGTTGTTGGGGTGGCCTAAAGTCAGTATCAGCCAGATAGTGAGGGAGTCTATTCCCTTTTCACTAGCGCTAGACCAAGGAGATTGTTTTGTGTCTGAGGTGCAGTGCCACACCTGCCATCAGCTCCTTACTTTACCGCACAGATCCCTGTGCTACTCATACGCTGAGCTAAACTCTACCAGCTGAGCTAAACGGGCCCTTAACACCAAGTAATTATTTATCAAACTTATTTTTGTTAAAACCAGTATGCAAATTAACCATACCCTATCACGTAAACCTTTATTTCTCAGTGATATATAACACACATTCCAGGATTTTAAATGCATTAATAACATGGGCTGTTTTGAGGCAAATTTTCAAAGAGACATTGTTAATAAATAAGATTTATTCTATGTATTAATGATTTTGACTATAGATTAAATACTCATTGATAAAATTACGCAATTCTTGGAGGTATTGTGACATAAGTAGTGACATAGTTTTGGTTTTTGAAGGGTATCAGCATTATGTGAAATACAACCAGCCTCGTCAAGGATTTGAATTTTTATTGCCATGTCCTTTTCTTACGATGGTAAACCATTACACCCTAGGTGCCCTTGAAACTGTATCTGATGGTGAGGCTCCAGTTCTGGAGATCTGATGAGTTTGGAGTACCCCATCATTGCCATTACTCCAGGTCCACTCTGACCTGGAGTGGTAGTACCATTACACCCTAGGTGTCCTTGTTATGACACTAAACTCTATCTGATGGTGAGGCTCCAGTTCTGGAGATCTATGAGTTTGGAGTACCCCTTCAATGTCATTACTCCCAGGTCCACTCTGACCTGGATTGGTAGTACCATTTAGGATCACATATTTGTATTCAGTAGGACAGTGTGCAAGAAACAACTACACAAAAGATGTAACTATGAAAGTATAATGTGCACAATTCTCTAACTTCAAGGCATAAAATAACCCTAGACAAGTTGACATGGCGTTTAAATAATCAGTCAATCTCTCAATACATTTCATCCTGTCTACTGACATAACAGAAGTAATTTTATGTTATCTCTTTGTATGTCACTTCATTTTTGTCTGTCATATTCTTCAGACATCATAATCAAGTAGTCGTATAAATCTTACACCTGCTTATTATGATTTGCATGAAAAGAGATTGGCAACAAGCCAAATCTATTAAACCTCTGATGATAAACGTGTGCTCAGGAAAAACTTTTCTTATTTGCAGTTTTTCTTCATTATGTATATATAAAAGTAAGTAAGTAAGTAAACTCGTCGGGGCGGCCTAAAGTCGGTATCAGCCAGTCAGCAAGGGAGTCTATCCCCTTTTCAATAGCACTAGACCAAGAAGATTGTTTTGGCGTCTGAGGCGGAGCACCACACCTACCATCAGCTCCTTACTTTACCGCACAGATCCCTGTGCTACTTATACGCTGAGTTGGCGAAGACCGGTATTGAACTAGGAACCTTTCTTATTTGCAGTTTTTCTTCATTATATATATAAAAAAAAATTTTTTTAAATTGGACTCTCGTCGATTTTTCGACGCATGAGTGTTAATCCAGTGAACAACCAACACAGTGATTTGCTTATAGTGGTAAAGGCTTGTGTAGGACCATTCCACACTTTTTGGCACAGTCGATAGGAAAGAATTGGTGCATCAAGGAATGCCATGAACCCAATCAACGACTGACCTCAGGAATTTTGAATTCAGAGTTATCCCTCATCTAGACTGGTTACCTACCCAAGGTTAAAGAGCCCAGTCTGCCCTACTATTTAACCCATAGCTGGAGGGAGAATATATGGATTCACAACTTTTCCAAGGGTATTAGTGCTATGTGAAATGCCAACAGCTTCGCCTAGGAATTGAACTCGAACCGACTAGTCCATTTTCCACGACTCTAACCACTAGCCCACACGCCTCCATATTATATATATATATTATTATATATATATATACACATACTTATATATATGTATATAACAAAGAATAGAGGAAAAGGTGGACAAAAAATAGCAAACTCAAACAAGTAGATGTAGGAGATATATTTTGTTCTGCTTTGAGCAGGTCTTCATCATCATTTTATTAAAGCATCAGTGCAACCTCAGTGTAATGCTTTGTTGAGTGAGTTTTTGTCCATTTCTGACATTATGAGGTTAGAAGGGTTGGAGTAAATCCGACAGAATATAGTAAAGAATAGAGGAAAAAGTGGACAAAAAGAGCAAACTCAAACAAGTAGATGTAGGAGATATATTTCGTCCTGCTTTGAGCAAGTCTTCATCCGTCACTTTATTAAAGCATCATTGTATATATATATATATATATATATATATATATATATAAAGGATAATAAAAATAAAGAAACAAAATGTTTCTTTGCACAAGTCAAAATATTACTTATGAAATTAAAAATTCCCTTTTTTCAAATATCAACCCCCCCCCCCCAAATATTCTCTCACCGTAACCATCACACAAACATCACTGTTTTTCTCCAGCTGTTTAGTGTCTTTCAAATAATTTAAAAATATAATTTTTTTTGAACACTTCAAAATTCTCTGTATTTTGACTGTTTTAACTTCAAATATCAAACATTTTACCCTGATGAAGGCTGTTATTCTTTGTATGCTTAAATATTTTATAATTTTCTATTATTATTATTCTATGTTTAAAATAATAATAAATAGAATACATGTGTACATGAACAAACTCCTGGCCGAAACACATGTCAGTAAATCTATTTTATCCATTCATTTTCTTTCCTTTATTTATTTTTCCTTTCAACATATTGCCTGATTCATTTCCATTTCTAACTTACATATATATATATATAAAAGGATATGAAAACACACAATGCTCTTAAAATGAAAATGTTTTATATCATATTCATAGCTAATATTGAACAATATTTCGATTTATAAAAATCATCTTCAGAGCTAATATTGAACAATATTTCGATTTATAAAAATCATCTTCAGAGCTTGGTTTTAAACCACTCATTGAGAGAGAAGCTGAAAATGATTTGAATTCAAAACAAAAACATTGATGTTCCAAAAAGCGTACAAAAACTGTTACACTAAAGATATACAATTATGTTGTTGGCCGTGAAACGCGTAGTGGATGTGCTAATGATGAAACGATTGCATGACTTGCACGCTTTTTGGAACATCAATCTTTTCGTTTTGAATTCAAATTATTTTCAGCTCCTCTCTCGATGAGTCCGGATTAAATAACAAGCTCTGATGATGATTTTTATAAATCGAAATATTGTTCAATATTAGCTATGAATATGATATAAAATATTTTCATTTTAAGAGCATTGTGTGTTTTCATATCCTTTTACATATGATAAAAAAGGGTTGGGGTTTGCCATAAGGGCAATAGGGTTGGGGCAATCATATAGGTGCTAGGGCTTGACGTGACCAGCCGATTGATCGGAGGGGGCCTCTTCGACCGCCTATCTAGCCCAAGATAGGGCCAAGGTGGAGTATTGCAAGTCATGAACTGCTCATCCACCTGGGCTCTATCCTTAAGCATCACGGGTCGCCACCCACAGCCAACACGTGGCCCCATTGGGGGAGTCTTACCCCTCTGCAGTCGGTGCATTCTAACGCCCAGCCGACAGGGCGGACAGTTAGTAGAGAAATTCCTTGGGAATTGTAACCTTTTCATTAACCATTTTTTTTAAAAGTTTATTTGTCATGTGATTCTTTCTTGGAGAATCTGCTTCCTGAAATAAAAAAAAAGTTGACGCTTTGGCTAAACCAGTTCTAACTAGAAAGGAATAATTAGAAGGAGACGGGGGTGGAGAGGAGGTGAATCAAAATTTTTTCTTTTTTTTTTAAATCAAGAAATGTTCAGGAAATGACTGCTTTTAT
>CM042166.1:48429504-48464504 GCA_023376005.1 Doryteuthis pealeii | reverse complement strand
AAGATCCTTATGGTGAAACTCGAGTAGATTATTTCTGTACACACTATAATAATATATGTATATATATCTATATATCTGTGTAATAAAAGAATTAAAAAAAAAAGAACAAATGTCAATTATGGTGTTTCACGCTGTATAATGTACACTTCCTTAACAAATTTCAGCATCTAAATTAATATCTCTAAACTATAGGAAGAGTAATTTTTTGCTGGTATTCAAAACAAGCATCATATTACCATGGCAACAGGATTTTCTTTGAGTAAAGAAAATAATGACTTTTCAAAATTAGAAGATTCTAGTACTCTTATTACAAAACATCATCCCCCCACCACACCCCACTCATATTGTTATCAAGGCTGACTGTATCTCTTGTAGAGTGGTAAGGTGTCCCTCTGAAAAACAAGTGTCTTGTCTATGGCACTAGATTGTATCTGATGGTAAGGTTCCAGTTCTGGAGATCTGAGGAGAGTAGAGCACTCCTTCATTGCCATTACTCCCAGGTCCACTTTGACCCAGAGTTGTAGTTAGGGTCCGATATATGGGTGAAATAGATCTTTCTAAAAATTATTGGAATTCAATGGGACCGTGTGCAAAACTGTATCTAATGGTGAAGTTCCAATTCTGGAGATCTGGGGAGTGCGAAATACCCCTTCATTGCCATTCTGAACTGGAGTGGTAGTACCTATTAGGGTCCCATCTATTGGTTAAATTGATCAAAAAATTAGTATTCAAAAATGTGTTTAAAAAAAATTAAGTTTGAAAAAAAAAATTCACTACCCAACAAGAATTAATTATTTTTTTTAAAGTCTTCAGCATAAAATAACTCCATAAGGGTTGATGACATGAAAATGGACTTATTCTCTTGAAGCATTTTAATACTAAAGTAAAAATCGTCGGGGCGGCCTAATGTCGGTATGAGCCATACAGCGAGGGAGTCTATCCCCTTTTCACTAGCAATAGACCAAGGAGATTATTTTTGCATCTGAGATGGAGCACCACACCTACCATCAGCTCCTTACTTTACCGCACAGATCCCAGTGCTACTCATAACGCTGAGTTGGTGAGGACCGGTATCGAACTTGGAACCTTGTGGTTTCTAGCCGAACGCTCTACCGACTGAGCTAACCCAGCCCCTTTTATTTTAATACTAATTACCCTAAAATCTGTCCTTTCTGCTGTTATACAAAAATCAAATTTTTCTGAATTTTTTTTAGATGAGGCTTGATAATTTGTATTATTTGGACTATCATCCTCATCTTTATTGTTATATGCACAACATTTCAGCTGATATGCCCTCCAGTCTTCTTCAGGTTTTTCTTGTCGAACTCAAGAACCTTCTATTTGAACTGGGAGCCTTCATGTCATAAACGAGAGCCTTCATGATAAAGATGAGGACATTAGTCCGAATAATACAAAAAAATACAAAAATCAAATTATTGTGATATATATATATTTACCAACCCCTCTGCACGAGCAGGATGCGACATAAGGTCAATTTATTAAGAGTTTCACAGGTTTGAATTCAAAGTTTTCCTTCTCCAAGACTGGTTACCTAGCCATGGTTAAAGAACCCAGTCTGCCCTGCTATTTACCCATAGCTGGAGGGAGAATTGGATTCATACCTTTCCCAAGGGTATTAGTGCCATGTGAAATGCAAACAGCTTCGTCCAGGAATTGAACTTGCATCGACGAGTCCATTTCTTACGACTGTAACCATTAAACCACGTGTCTCTATTATTGAGATATAAACTAATAGCTCTCTTCCACCTGCCATGCTCCCCCCCCCCCAAAAAACTGAGGAATGAAGGAGGGGTTTAAGTATTTACCCAACCCATTTACCATGGGTAGGATGTGACACAAGCACGGTTCAAACTCACTATTTTGTAGTAATGGATCTGTGGGACTAGCTTGCTAACCATTACACTACAGTGGGATGCCCTAGGCCTACAGATTCTTCTTTCTTTCTTTTTTTCCTTTTCAAAGTCCGTCGCAGACGACAATGACGTCACTCCATATCTTCATCTGTGGACCCTATGGTGGCTCATTAGTCCAATTCTGGACTTGCTGATGCGGTCACACACATTGCAGTGGAAATTCCCATCTACATTTGGTTGTTCATGATGACGACTAACTGCGGGACTGCCAAGATAGGGCATTGTGGTCTGTGCAGCCTCTTTCCACTTAAAATATCTCACGCACAAGTTTCACTAGGCCTACAGATATTATGAAGGTATTTACCCAACCCGTTTGCTACAAGTAGGATGTGACACAAGGATGCATCTATGGGTCATCAAGTGAGGACCAAGAAGATTCAGTCATAATGGATCTGCAGGACTAGCTTGCTAACCATTACACCATGACTGGAGGCCCTTGGTGGGGGGGATGATCTGTAAATGCTTAAATTATTGATAAAAGACTGGAGGGTAATTTTCACCTTTAGTTGACTAAATTCGTAGCATAAAATTGTGCGTGCGCATTATCTGAAATGAACTTAATTGTTATTAAGAACACATTTTATGATATTTTTGTGTTAAAGCATGCAGTTGTATTGTTTTTGAAAAATTTTCAAAAATTTGTTTATTTCACACGGAGACTTTCAAAATAGCTACCAGCTTCTTTCAAAGTGAAAGTCAAGGGAGGTTACTCTAATTGCCTTATTTGCTAGGAATTTAGCCAACTAAAGGTGAAAATTACCTACTGGTGTAGATAAAATTGATTCAAAAATAACTTACCGGAATCATTTGTGTTTTTTGTGGTGACAGATCTTTTCTTGTTACATGGTAAAGTAAATCCAAGAATTTGAATGACTGTATAATCCTTGAATATTCAAAAAACACTTGGAAGGATCTTTTAAAGTATCATATGTCTGTGTGTATATATATATATATATATATATATATATGCATATATATATAAATATATAAAGTATTGATATGGATCCAATGGGAGAAAATTAGATATTTTATAAAATAGAAGATCGGCAAAATGGTTTGTCAGCGACACGTTTCAGATTTTTGTATCTTCTTCAGGCTTGCTTGATTTCTTTATATATATAATGCTCTCCCATAAGAGGGATGGAGCACTCTATGGCGGCCTTTACATACATACAGATGTGTGTATTAAAACAGTTAAAATCCCCTTCGCATTCTGTGGGTGATGATAGCTGAGCAGGTAAGCTGTCCGCCTGATGCTGAATCGATCTGGTTTCTGTCCCGACTGTAGGAAGCTCACAGAGGTCTAGCCACACTGAAGAGACTTGATAAGTCGAAACACGTGTCTATGGACGATTATATATATATATATATATATATTTATATTTATTTTTTTTCTTAAAGAGAAATTATAAATATTTTTTTAAAGTTCTTTATATATATATATGTATATATTATATATAATTGGTTTCTGTTGAAAAGACTTTATATATATTAGTAAGTTCCACGCAATGCTTCTCTCTCCTCTGTTTGTAATATTTTTTAAAACTGATATCACAAGATATCCAGTTTTATATTTCGCACCCTTAACATCTCAGTTGTTATATAAACATGTATGTGCGTGCACAAATTTGTGTATACGTGTGTGTCATATTTGTATGGGTATAAGGTTACCTGCAATGTATTTCTAGTTTGAGGAGGAGGGAGGAGGATCTTACGTTAAAATGGATGGGTGGGGTGTCAGGGTTATGAGGTAAGGGGAGTCATGGTGGTAAACAGGGTAGAGATTCTTTTTACGCTAGCTGCTGTTGCTATTAACCCGATGAGAAAAATAAATAAATAAACTAAAGAACAAAAGGTCGGTCATGTTTTTTTTTGCACAATGTTTTGACGCACATGTGACAATTTGGTTGGGTGTTTCTCTGGGTATGTGTCATTATTCTTGGTGTGACATCTTGTCGCGTAAATGACATACCCGAGCTAATTTGTTTTATGTGAAAATGAAGGTTGTCTTTGTGGAATTGGGTAAATAGGAGGTATGACATTGAATCCCGGCAGGTATGTCCTTAGAATCCTCTTCCGTTTCTAGTGGGTTGATGTTAATGGAGATATAATCACAACAATGAAGAATTTGGTGAAAAGGAATTTCTAAGATCTTAGAATTCTAAAAATAGAAGAATTAGAATGGTTTGGGATAGATAGAGTATTGCCTATAAATACATCTCTAAATATTTACCAATGTTCATATATCTATTCTTTCATTCATGTATGTGCATATATATATATATATATATATATCCCTCCCTCCCTCCCTCCCTATCTATATGGAGGTGCATGGTGTAATGATTAGGGTCATAGAAATGCATTTCACTGTTGGGAAAGGTATGAATCCAGTTCTCCCTCCAGTTATGGGTAAATAGCAGGGCAGACTGGGCTCTTTAACCATGGCTAGGTAATCAGTCCATCTTGTTTAAAAAAAAGCATGAACCCCGGATAATAGGAATATTATTATCGCATTGAAAGCGATAAAATAATAAAAAAAGAGAGCCGCTGTAGGTGAGAAAAATTATATTTGGCATAACTTGTTGCCAGAGATCTTTTTTTTTAATTAGTGTTTTCTAGACGATTTCGGCCATTTCATCTGATTCTGTGTTCAGTCGCAAGCTGTGATTTAAGAAGCTGCCTCTGCAAAACAACCAGATGCTATCTAATGTGGAGATATCTCCATCTTATTTAAAAAACATGAACTCCAGATAATGTAAATATTTATTATTATCGCATTGAAAGCAATATGATAATAATAATAATAATAATAATAATAATAATAATAATAATGGTTAAATAAAGAACTGAAAAATTGCTGGCACCCCATTGTGTGTTTACTCTTCCAAACTTTAATCTTTGTTCTTATTTCTTTTTCTTCTCTTTCTCCAGAAATCCGGTTACCGTTTTATTTTTCAATACTCGAATTCCCCATAGACCATAATAATTACGCTACATAAATAAACATTGATTTATATAAATGTTTAAAGATCTGAGGAATGATAATTAAGAATGAATTAGTGAAATGTCTAATTAGGCATTGGAATTTGGTAGGAAAGTACCTTAATCACCACAGGGAAAGTTTTTAAGGAAAGAAAGAAACAAACAAAAAAAATGGTGATCAGAATGAAAAGTAGTTAATGAATAGGTTAAAATATGTGAAAGTGGATTTATTTATTTTTGGAGGTAAACTTAATTGAAAAAAAAATTGATTAATAAATCAATAGACACACTGTTTTACGGAGCCTCCCCCCCCCTTGATCAATACAGTAAACTTTTGCAAAGAGATCACAAGAATTGTTCAAAGTTTTCAGTTCTTATTACAAAAAACAAAAACAAACAAACAAAAAAACAGGCCACCGCTTAATAATAATTAAAAAAAAAAAAAAGGGTAGGCCAAATCTGGAATGATAATCACACACACACACACATAAACAAAAAAAGAGAATCAGATGGTCCTGGAAATAAACAAAAGGTTAATGCTTAGAAGGTGAGCCAAACCTGGAATGATAATCACACACACACACACATAAACAAAAAAAAAAAGAGAATCAGATGGTCCTGGAAATAAACAAAAAGGTTAATGCTTAGAAGGTGAGCCAAACCTGGAATGATAATCACACACACAACACATAAACAAAAAAAAAAAGAGAATCAGATGGTCCTGGAAATAAACAAAAGGTTAATGCTTAGAAGGTGAGCCAAACCTGGAATGATAATCAGGATTGTCAGGACAACCAAGTTTTTTAAGAATCTCCCAAAGAGCTTTCCTATTTACAGTATCAAATGCCTTTCTTAAATTAATGAACACTTGATATAATCCCATGCGCTGTTCTACACATTTCTCTTGTAATTGCCTGGCTGTAAAGATCATATCTACCGTCCCATGACCACTTCTAAAACCACACTGTGACTCAGGTAAAACATCATTAGCAATGTGTTCCAGCATTCTATCAAGCATGATTCGGCATAGCACCTTGCCAACAACTGAAAGCAATGAGATGCCCCAATAATTTCCACAATCATCATTTTGCACTTTTTCCCTTGTATAGCACCACCAATAATGCATTCCGCCAATCCTGTAGAACATATTAATCATGCGAGGCAGTCTGCAACAAGTTCGTCAAGTGCTGCATCATATTGCAGCCTGCACACTGGATGATCTCTCCAATCCATACCAGGTGACTTTCCAGAGTTCAGTTTATAGACAGCTGCTTTAACCTCCAAGAGGGAGGGGACATCTGCCAAGATCTCCTTGACCGGGTTGCAGGGGATAGACTGAATGAACTCCTGTTCAACCTCAGAAGGCCTATTGAGAAGCTCATCAAAATGCTCTCTCCATCTATGAAGAATATTAGAAGGATCTCAAAGAAGTTCTTGACCATCCTTTGAGCGCAGTGGGGTGATAGGTGAGCTTGATGGTCCATACACCGCACGCAGTAAGGTGTACAAAACCTTGGTGTTGTAGGCAAGTTGTATTTCGTCGGCCTTCTTACTCCACCATGCAGCCTGCATGTTTTGAAGCTTCCTCTGCACCTCCCTTTTGATTGCCTTAAAATCTGTCAGCAATTGACCTTGCTCATCTTCTGTTCGACCACCCTTGAGATAAGCATGTAGGGACTTCACCTTTGAATCCAGTAGTGCTTGAATTTCAGTGTCATTCTTATCAAACCAATCCTGGTGTTTACGTTTGCAATGCCCCAATACTTTCTTACACCGCCCCCATAAACAGACGTCTTAAAATCATCCCATGTGTTTTCACACTCCAACTCTTCCATCTCCTTGACCAGTTCTTGTTTCACAACATCATTTTTTAGACAACGAATGTTAAGTCGCTTAGGGTCAGTCACACCTGGTCCCCTTATCTTCGGTTTTACAACAAACCTAAACTTAGCACGAACCAACCGATGGTCAGTCCAGCATTCTGCACCACGCATAACACAAACACTGGAGATGTCCCTTATATCTTGTTTTCTGACCAACACATAATCGATCATGTGCCTCTGTTTGGAGCCTGGATGCATCCAAGTTGTTTTATATTTGTTTTTCTGTTGAAAAATGGTGTTACCAACATAAAAACCCATCTCCGAGCAGAACTGCAATAACATTAGACCATTGCTGTTACATTTGCCCACACCATGTTTACCCATTACTGTCCAAGTTTCAAAATCCCTTCCTACCCTAGCATTAAAGTCGCCAAGAATGATGACTTTGTCAGCAAGGGGGATCCATCTATTTCCCGTAACGAAAGGTAGAAGTCAAGTTTTTCATCTTCTGCTGTATCTACAGTAGGTGCATCCACACTCACAAGGGTCACAATGCGACCGTTTATCAAAAGTAACCTCATGGTTATGATCCGATCACTCACTCCACATGGAATTTCTTCCAGGCTTGAGAGAAGTGTAGTCCTCACTGCAAACGCCACACCAGATTCCCTTCTACATCTCTCCTCCTTACCACTCCAGAAAAAGGTGAAGCCCCCAGACAACTCCGACAACTGTCCTTTATCAGCCAGCCTCGTCTCAGATAATGCAACTATATCCAAATCATAACGCTGAAGCTCCTTTGATACAAGAGCAGATCTACGTTCCGGACGTGTGATTGTCGACGGCAAAAGAAAAAATACCAAAATTCAGAGAATTAACCAAATATAATAAAATTTTCAGTGTTGATATATTAATGAATAAACAAAATAATGCACCAGTTATTTTATTTAAAAACTTTTACATTTTTTCAGGTCAGTTAACTTTGAACCACGTATCTTTGAGGTGTAATACTGATTCTTAAAGATACAGGATTCAATGTTTACTGAGCTGAAAAAATGTAAACGTTTTTAAATAAAATAACTGGTGCATTATATTGTTTACTTATTAATATATCAACGCTGAAAATTTCATTAAATTCGGTTAATTCCCTGATTTTTGGTTTTTTTTTTTTTTGGCAGGGTGACATATGATGGTAGAATTTAGGTCTGTTAAGTATGATTGCACCAATGTTTGTATGCAAACACTGCACTAGAGATTGCCATTCAAAAATTGGCCTGTTCAGCCATTCACGCAGATGCAGTTAAGGGGAAGAAAATTGGACACTATACCATCATCTTTAGCAGACGAAAGGATGCCAACAACATATTGAGTCTACCCTGGTGGCTGCGGCGTTAGAATACACCAACTGCACCTCTTCTAAGGGGTAAGACTCTCCAAATAGGGCCACCTGTTGGCTGTGGGTGGTGACCCGTGATGCCTAAGGATGGAATCCTGGTGGCTGAGCAGTCCATGACATGTAACACTCCACTTTGGTCCTTACTTAGTCTAGACGAGTGGTCGGAGAGGCCTCCTCCGATCAATCGGCTGTTCAAGTCAAGCCCTAGCATCTATATGATAGTCCCAACCCTAATGCCCTAATGGCAAGCTCCAACCCTTTTTATCACACGGGTGCTAGAAGGTGATGGTTGAGGGTCTTCATGTCCTGGGAATTATGTTAAACTCTGATGGTGAGGATCCAGTTTTGGAGGTTGGGGAACTTGGAGCACCCCTTTATCACCATTGCTCCCTGGTCCACTCTCACCCGGAATGGTAGTACCTGTTAGGGTTCTATCTATGGGTTAAATAGTAAAATCTGTTTATAAAAAAATTTGAGTATCCATTAAGATTTAATTTATTTTAAAACTTTATCGGCATTAATTGACCCACTGAGGTTGATATGCCATAAAACAAATCAAACCAAACCAAACCAAACCTTACTTCCTATCATACAAACCCACAGAGTAAGCCACCCTGTCTACCGGTTGCATTATCAAAGTTTAAGAGCCCAGTCTGCCCTATCACTTTTTATCATATGGGTGCTAGAAGGCAGTGGCTGAGGATTTTCGTCTCATGGGAATGACATTAAACTCAATCTGATGGTGAGGTTCCAGTCCTGGAGGTTTGAAGGAATGTGGAGCACCCCTTCATAACCATTGTTCTCTGTTAGAGTCCTATCTATGAGTTTAATAGACAAATGTGTTTATAAAAAAGAATATTGAGATTCCATTAAGAATACATTTATTACAAAATTTTGTCGGCATTAAATAACCCACTGAGGTTGATATGCCATAAAACAAACCAAACCAAACCAAACCAAACCAAAAACCAATGTGTAACTTCCGTACACACTTGAGATTTTATCTTTGGAAATTGTTGCACCTTTTTTTTTTTCTTGGCTGTTCTTTCAATCAAATTCCATCGGTCTTATCTCTTATGCTTCTGTGAATTCCAAATCTAGGGTGCCAAAATCTATGGTGCCAACAATATTCTTCTGGGATTATTGTCTTGAAATTCTACTTTCTTGGGAGAGAGTTTCACAGATTATCTTGATTGGTATGATGATTTGTGAATTGACAAATAATGTTAGATGATTGGACAGTTGATAACGAGGCCAGAATAAATCACACACATTGTTTTTTAAAAAGACAAAATAAAAAAAATAACTTGTAATATATATATTATGGACTCTCTCGTCGATTTTCTATGCATGAGGGTTCATACATACAATGAACACCCACACAGTGATTTGTTTATAGTGGTGAAGGCTTGTGTTGTACCATCCACACTTTTTGGCACAGTCGATAGGAAAGAATTGGTGCATCAAGGGTTGCCACAAACCCAATCAATGACGGACCTCAGGAATTTTGAATTCAGAGTTATCCCTCTCCTAGACTGGTTACCTACCCAAAGTTGAAGAGCCCAGTCTGCCCTACTATTTAACCCATAGCTGGAGGGAGATTATATAGATTCATACCTTTCCCAAGTGTATTAGCGCTATGTGAATGCCAACAGCTTCGTCTAGGAATTGAACTCGAATCGACGAGTCCATTTTCCACGACTGTAACCACTAGCCCATGCGCCTCCATATATATATATATATATATATATATATATATATATATATATAATATATATATATATATATATAATGTGTGTGTGTGTGTGTATTTGGGCAGCATTCTTTCACTTATACACGTAGAATTAAACAAAAGGCACGTCTCCTGTTTAACAATTTTATTAACAATCTTTTCGAGCCAACTTTTTTACATTTGGATGGAATCTGTGGATTAGTCCAAAGTTTTTATCCCAAGTACTTTTGGCACTTTGAAGTGCCATCATCATGGGTGATGTGTTTGTGTTCCAGTTTTTTTCAAGTTAGTAGTAGTGAGAGTAATTGGGAGGGGAACTTATAGAAATTATATTAAGGGGTGTGGAGGCTGGAGGGAGGAGAATTGGTAGAAAAAGTGTTATAGGAAAAATTTAGTTATTTCATGTTGTTGTTAATTCAATAGGAATTTTTTTTAAGTTTTAAAAACTTTATATTAAAGACACATTTTTATATTAAAATTGTTTTTATTTAATCAGAAGAGAAATTCAGATATGTTTATTTAAATGAAAATAGTTTTTATTTACAAATTACCTTTTATGTTTATTTAAATAAAAGGATGTTGTGACCAAGTAACCAATAAATGATTTTCTTTTTTCTTTTTTTTTTTTATAAAAATCGAAAACTATTTTAGTATAAATATGTGCCTTTGGGTTGTAAATATACATAAACAAACTTTAAAAATAATCTTACAGTGAAATTCTAAGTAAAAGGTGTTCCTTTCAAAACAGCTCCCAGCTGGGGTGCTTATTAGTTACTTGGTCCCTTATCTCCACTAACACTTGTTCCTAACCTCTAGGCATAAAATAAACCTATGCTGTTAGAAACCAATCAATCATTATGATGTACATATATTATATGACCCCTACTGATGTTTATGTACCAAATCTTAATTGTCCCTGTTCTTGGGATGAATAGGTAATCATGTTTACCTGTAAGATTCTATTCATCTTTTTCATGTTTACCTGTAAGATTCTATTCGTCTTTTTGTTTATTTGATTTAGATCAAAACATCTTTGATTTTTCTTCTTTGTTGTCGTTGTCTGGTTTTTCTTGTAAAGAAACCAAGAATCTTCCTTTTGATTGTCATATGAGAAAATGTCTGAGTCTACAGGTTGTTAGAAATGAACAAAAGACACAATTAGACAATAGCTGAAAACATCTGAAGGAATTGAATACACACATACACGTCGAGTTATACAGCTCAAGGGTAACTGAAGTCTCTCTCTTTCTCTCTCGATTATGCTGCAACTGGGAATTTAAATCCAGGAACATTTGCAAAGAAAATCTTGGAGTGATTGTTGATTTTTATTGTTGTCTATAGAAATTCTTCCCTTACACAGAGTTTAACAGATTTGAATTCAGATATTTTGAGATAGATATATACATTGATAGATTGAAAGATAGATTTACAGGAAGGGGCAAAGATAGATAGATAGATTTACAGGAAGGGACGGAGATAGATAGATAGATTTACAGGAAGGGACGGAGATAGATATATTGGAAGAGAATATCATATATATATATATATGTTGTATACCCTTCATTACTTCTTTACTTCTTACTTGCTTCTATATCTTGGACATCTATTCTTCTGGCCGGCTTTGCTATTCTGATCGTCTTTGGTATATCTTGGTCTGGTCTCTTCTAAGGTCTGGACTTTCTTGGGGACTTCGGGTCTGGTTTCTGTTAGGGATTTCTCCTTATCAGAAGCCCTGTGTCATTGTTAGTTTTCAGGTAATAAACACAAGACTTCGATTTACTTTGATGTTACTTTATTTGTAAATCCCCAAACCAGACATCTGCGCACATCCTACAAGCTCGGCTCCTACTTGCTAACTGACTGAGTTACTTACTATCCTTAAACCAGAAGACAGGGTCTTCTATGCCTTCCGGTTCTCACGATTTATGCCCGGAAGGCAAGGTGAGAGTGAGGTCAAGCATCGTCACTCACTCTCAAGGCCATCAGCTGCACTAATTGCCATTATGATTTCTACACTATTGCCATAAATATTAGGTATCTAATAATTATGTAACATATATATATATATATATATATATGAGTTAAGAGTAAGGAAATGAAATGTAGCAATATGTTCATGACGTTAGCGAAAAACACGCAGCGGATGTACAAAGATGAAGCAATCACATAGCTTACAAGCTTTTTGGAAAAACAATGCTTCCGGTTTGAATTTAAATTATTTCCTGCTTCTCTCTCGATGAGTCCAGATCAAAAACAAGCTCTGATGATGATTTTTATAAATCAAAATATTGTTCAATATTAGCTATGAAAATGATATAAAAATATATTCATTTTAACGATATTGTGTGTTTTCATACCCTTTTATCTATATATATATATATATATATATATATATATATGGGAAATTCCATGTGAAATCATCAGGAAAAAAATAAAATTGTCACCCACCACCTTTAATTTTTCTGAAATTTTGTACAGGTGTAGACTAGGTTAAAGTTAGACAAGCCCCCAAATTTGATCTTCCAATTCGAAATATTCGCCGAGTTATGTTGATTTTAAACTCAAAAAATTTGAGGGGGGCGGAGAAAAATGGCGACATTTTGTAATCAATTTTTGTCTATAAAATGTGTTCTATAGCTCTCCTACTCCTAAAAATCGGTTTATAGAAGTTTTTGGGCCTGAGGAATCCAAAAAAGTTATCAAAATAGGCAAAATAAAGTTAACCCTTTTCACGTTATTCACGATTTCTGATTTTAGAAAGTTTCTTCAGCTTAAGGAAATAATGGAAATTATAATTGAAAAACAATGTTTTCATTTTTGCACCGTTAAATCAACTAAAGCCTATTTTGATAACATTTTTCCTCAGGCCTAAAAACTTCTATAAACCAAGTTTTAGGAGTAGAGGGGATCTAGAACACATTTTATAGACAAAAATAGATTACAAAATGTCGCCATTTTTCTGGCCCCCCCTTCAAATTTTTCGAGTTTAAAATCGACATAACTCGGCAAATTTTATTGCTTAAAAATAGAAATTTCAAAATTGCTCGGGTTTTATTTAAGGCTATAAATTGAATTCTCTCTCTCTCTCTTTAATTTCTTTTTTTTAATACAAAACAAAAAATGTTTCAATTATAGTCCCATTTTGTGGACTCTTCTCATCTTCCTTCCCTGTTGGCAATAACAGAAACTATGTAATCCCCCCGCTCTCTCAAAATAATTTAGCATCAAGGTCTTCAAGCTGAAAATTTTAACTGATCTTTCACAAAATAAATGAATAAATATCCAATTGGAATATCCTTGACAAAAAGGTTAGTGTTAGGAATGTTTCTAAGGAAGACCTTTTTTGACAACAATTGGTATAGTTCAAGTTGAGAGCTCAATGTAGAATAATTCATGAATTATATACAGAGCAATATATTTGGTAAAGAAAAAGGCCTAGATCCCAGTCATATTAGCAGTTATAAATTTATTTCCATATATATGGACTTCATCAAACTGCTAATTTTAGCTGTCTGATGAAACCAATATATATCTATGCATGTGTGTATGTGTATGTGTATATATATATATATATATAGTTACATACACGCACCTGTTGGGAATGACCAGCATAGAATATATATCTATGCGTATGTGTATGTGTATATATATATATATATTGTTACGTACACGCACCTGTTGGGAACAACCAGCATGCAATAATAAAAAAACTGCAAGAGATCCCGAGTGTAAAAGAATAACACGAAGGGATGGGGAACTTTATTCTTCAGCTTTGATAAGTGAACGAGAGATCAATATGGAACACAGCGCCAGACAACAAAGAAACAATAGAATCTAATATTTATTTACATCAAATACAAGCAGTAAAAAAGTATTTAAAAAGAACAAACAATAATAAAAGAAAATATACATATATATACCTGTAGTAAGGGATATGGAAGGGTGTCTATATTGTCATATTATCAAGGATGGGTGGGCAAGCAATTGAACGTTTAACACACAGACAATCCTAAAAGACAGAATGTAAAACAAGAGAGATTTAACTCACTGTGATACCATGGATAATAAAAGAACGTCCTTTCATTATTCTTTCCTTATTTTTTTATATATATATATATAGGAAAGAATATATATATATATATATATATATATATATTCTTTCCTATTTTCTCATATGCATCAAATATGTGTTAAAGTTCTTTAAATGTTCAAACAATTTGAACGTTCTACATAATCCAATAAAAGAATGTCTTTTCCTTTATTTCTATTCAGTGTCCTTAGTTTTTCTTAAGTTGATTTTCTAGTTTCTTTCTTTCTTTCTTTCTTCAAGATGATTTTCTAGTTTCTTTCTTTCGCCGCTTCGTTTACCGTGGCGTTTCACAATTACGGAACGAGGCGATACACGTCTTGTCTCTCCGAGGTGTTTTCAACTTCTGTTGGGGCCTGGTCTTTTTGGAGTGAATCTGATCGTCATGGTAACCAAATAAATTGTTATCTTCACAGGGCATGAAAGTTCTAAAGTCGTGTGTACTTTAAATCCGATTGTCGGTCGAGACAAGGCGAGACCGAGAATTAAAGTTACTTATTTCCTCTCATCATTTCCGGAATAGAAAAGGGGTTGTTTGAAAATCATTGTCTGATAGGAGAATAGTATTATTTCACCAATACAATTTTTTTTTCTCTCTGCTCGCCCACATATTATATAGAAATTTATTATAAATGTACATATATATACAGTTGACATACTAGAGGCATGTCACAATATACATACACATACATATATGTCATGCCAAGCCCTAGCATCTCTATGATTGTCCCAATCCTATTGCCCTTATGGCAAGCCCCAACCCCTTTTTATCATATGGATGCTAGAAGGCGGTGGCTGAGGGTCTACATCTCCTGGGATTTATGTTAAACTCTATCTGATGGTGAGGTTCTAGTTTTGGAGGTTTGGGGAATGTGGAGCACCCCTTCATCACCATTGATCCCTGGTCCACTCTGACCCAGAGTGGTAGTGCCTGTTAGGGTCCCATCTATGGGTTAAATAGACAACATGAGTTTATGAAAAAAAAATTGAGTATCCATTAAAAATGAATTTATTTCAAAACTTTATCGGTATTAGATGACCCACTGAGGTTGATATGCTGTAAACCAAACCAAACCAAATGTACATATATATATATATCAAGGTTTTTTTTTAATAGTATGTTTGAAGCATTGTGCGTATGTGTAATATATAGATTTTTGAAGGCAACTGACAATGCAATATGTGTTGAAAATTATATTTATTTAACTTTTTTTTTTTTTAATTCTAAATATTTTTGGAATAAAATTCCATCATCAGAGTTATTAAATGTACTAGGTGTTTTTTTGTTTTTTTATAGTACTTATCCCACGGCGATGGTGTAATCATCTGTTGTCTGAAGTTGAGGAACGCCGTATATTTTAAAATTTTTTCTTTTTTGGTTAATTCTGTGATGTTAAGTCGGTTATTTCCGTGATGTTAATTCGGTTCGGCTGCTCCTGCGCTCATGGAGATTGTTCGAAATTCTTTTCATTTTTAAAAAATTTTTTTTTTTTTACTATGAATTTAGCCTCGCTCAGGCATAGGGAAATAAAGGTTTTTTTTTTTATAGTATGTTTGAAGCATTGTGCGTATGTGTAATATAAAGATTTTTGAAGGCAATTGACAATGCAATATATATATATATATATATATATATATATATAATATAATATATAATATAATAGAAAAGTTGCAGAAACACACACAACCTATCAAATATCGGACATATTCTGCCAAAATAATAACTCAATGCCTGAAGAAGACAACAGATCAGAAACACTTGTCGCATATGTAAGATAAAAAGAATTTAAAAATTTTTTCTGAGAACATAATACATTTTGCGGACCTTCTTCTTTTTTATAAAATATTAAATTTTCTCCTGTTGGAACCAGAACAACATTTTTTATATATATATATATATATTCTATTTGATAGGAAATATTGTTGTGATCATTTTAATAGTTTCTTTTGAGGTGTTTCCCTTTTGATATTCATCCTTTGTCATTTCTTTATTGTTTCTTCATCACTCTCACCTGTATTATTAATTAACCCCTCCTTTACTCCACCAGTCAAGTCTACCTCTTCACACCTGTCGGAGTACATACATCAAATTTAATCATCTACCATAAATCACCTGACCTCTTGACATTGCCCAACCTTTACAGTCAGCAATTTGCCTAATTTTATAAAGACTTTAATAAATGCAAACATATCCGTCTGTGTAGATCAAATCAGCAATTATTTCTCCTCTGTTTAGAAACACCATCTTGAATTGTTGTGCGAGTTTTACTTTTCATTAATTAGACGTGGACGGATTGGGATGGATTGGTTTATGACTTAATTGGATTCAACCAATCCTACATTTTATATCTAAAGTAATGATTAGTGACGACAATTGATTACGTACCTGGATTTATTCATCCGAGACAAGGAGCAGCTGGATAATCAAATTATAACACTTCCTCCTCATCATGTCGCACTAGCATGGATATGTTATTGGCATTTCAGTCTCGGAACACTATAATAAAGTGTTTATGTGCCCCTGAAGTTACAGCGCCTCCTGTGACTGTAAAGTCCAATGTTTGAAAAAACATTCTCGACTACAGTACAGATGTCACATGTGAAGGCTCTCCCTCAAGATGTTGATGTGCCAGTGCTTTGTTGCCACTGCTTTCTTCTGGACCTCTTGGTTTCATGGTGTTGCGTCAGGGTGACTTCAGACATGAACAGTCGTCTATGGAGAGCCTGCCACCACCGAGGGTGGTCCTGAGCCAAATTTTCCCAGCTGGAAGGGGCAATGCCTAAGCACTTGAGATTGTTCTTGCAGACATCCTTGAAACGCAGCTGGGGGCAACCAATCTGTCTCTTACCAGATGAAAGCTCTGCATAAAGGGTATCCTTCGGTACTCGTCCATCGTCCATTCAGTGGACATGAACCAGCCATCAGAGACGACGCTGTCTCACTAGAAAACACAAGCTGGGGAGTTTATCTCTCTCTAGAACTGCTGTGTTTGTGATCCTGTCCCTCCAGGTGATGTCCAGTATATGATATAAATAAAAGAAGTATTGACAAGAATGCCCAAACATTTCCCAACAGATAAAATACAAGCATATTTTTCAATGAACAAGCAGGATATGAAAGGGGTAAAAATGGTCAAAAGTCTTACTTGAGTGTGATGGTCATAGCCACATTGGCTTTAAGTTTCAATGATGGGGCAAGAAACAACATCTTTGAAGAAATAAAAACAAGCTGAGTATACCTTTACTATTCAAGGAACAGAGACAAAAGAGACCAAGATGGATTCTGGGATTCTCATGTAACCAGAAGGTTTTCAAAGGACATGCTGCCAATTTCCAAGGGACACAATTATTTATTACATCTCTGGTAAGCTGCAGAAAGAGAGAAATAGTATACGTCTAAGGCAGCGATTTCAAATTATAACACTTCACCATCATGTTGACTAGCACGGATATCCATGACATCCTCTTGCCAACTATTATTCATTGCTCTCAGGAGGTCCTCTACACAGCATCCAGGATCTGCGCAGAGCTGGTCAATGTAGGTCATTAAAATGTGAAATATAGCGAGAACTATTTCTCTGAATTTTTAAGATGAGGCTTGATAATTTGTATTATTGTCCACAATGTTTCAGCTGATGTGCCCTCCAGCCTTCTTCAGGTATTTCTTGTTGGTCTTGGGAACCTTCTCGAACTCCGGAACCTTCAATCCAATTGGACACATGGTACAATGGATATAGATGTTGTATTAATACAGTTTTAAGTGACAGTCATCTTTGGGGTGTAGGTTCAATCCTGGCCGAGGGCAACAAGAACATATAATAATTAACACAGCTTAACACTTGTACCCGGTCATGGTAAACAGATTGAATAAAGGGTTCAGTTTGAAGTTCCATGAAGTTCCATGAAGGCTTCCAAGTTTGAAGGAATTTTCTGAGTTCAACAAGAAACCCCTGAAGAAAGCCAGAGGATATATAACACTTCATCATCATGTCGACTAGTACGGATATCCATGACAATCTCTTGCCAACTGTCCCTATTATTCATTTCTCTCAGGAGGTCCTCTACACAGCATCCAGGATCTGCGCAGAGCTGGTCAATGTAGGTCTTTAGTGGATGGCTCACACTGGCATTCCCATGTGCTGGTTTCCATGGGGGAATGTCACTTATGAGTTCATCTTTCTGTCTGCAACAGTACCCAGCATATCTTGTTTGTCTCACTTGGATGGTCTGTGTGATAGGGGGCAAGTAACCATATAACTGCTTTCTTGCAGGTTGCTGTTTCCACAATTTGTTTTGCGGAGTATTTTTGTGCTGCTCTTATCTAGCTTATTCTCCATGTGCTTTGTTCAGGTGCAAGTAGAACATAATGAAAAAGATGAAAAGAAATAAATAAAAAGAGTGAGAGAGTTAAATCAAGATTATTCTACTTTTACATATTGAAGTATTTTAAAAATAGCTCTTAAGTTAACATATCAACCTTTGTAATAATTAAATTATCACACTGTGCTATATCCACAGGTCCTGTTAGTAATATTTAATTGTATTAAAACTTAGATACTTATGTCCGGAGGGCACATAATTTTGCTAGTATATATTATATTCATTTATATATATATATAAAGTGTTGGCATTAAATAACCCACAGGGTTGATATCCCATTAAACCAAACCAAGTTTTTATTTTCAATATGGGCCAGTTTTTTTAATTTTATTTAATTTTTCAAAGCAACATCAGATATTTAACCCTCTATTGACCACTGCCATCCACAATAGCCATGTCCCAAATCGTTGACAAGTTAGTATCTTATCACTGATCCTTTTCTACTGAATAGAAATATATTCATTTAATTTATTTCTCTTTCTTTAAACTCTAAACTAGGGGTTCCCAACCTTTTTCAGTTCATGGCCCACTTGGAAATCATAATTTTTTTGTGGGCCATGAAATTGTTTTAATAGAAAAAATATTTCCATTTTACATAAGACAATTTTGACAACAATTTGCAATTTTAACTAAGTTCATTATCTTTTCCAGTTGGCATATATAAAGTCAATATATATAAAACATAATATAGGGGCATATCAGGGGCGTAAATCTCTCCCCACTCTCCCCTACCGTAAATTAGTTGACATCTTACTTTCTAGAAAATATTAATTTCCCACATATATGATTGGATTTTGTATATAAAAAGTATGCTCTGAAATCATATAGAATAATAATATTTCCTTGGCCCACCTGAAATTTGCTGTGGCCCATTTTGGCCATAGGTTGGGAACCACTGCTCTAAACCATTTTCTAAGAGCTGGGGCTGTCTGTCATTTTGATCATCAGGTGGTTTGGGGTACTCTAGTAGATAAAGGTTTAATAAAGTTGGTCTGATTGGGTTACATATTCAAATGAGGCTGCGGATTGACCTTGTCTGACCTCTGTTTTAGTTGATTGGGTCACATGACAATTTGTGGATGACATTTTGGTTATGATTGATCATAAAGTCTGTAACATGTTGAAAAAGACGTTTGGTGTAATATGATACGTATTGTAGTTCTTCCTCTTTTTGGATTCCATTGGATTTCTAAATTAACTTATTCAGGAAAGAGTATTGTATCTTCTAGAACTCTCTGGATACTTATTATAAAATGTTAGAAGAATCATTTGTCATGTCAAGCCATATGTATGGAGGACAAAAAGGCATAAGGAAAGCAACTGACTCATTAAAATGTGAAATATAGCGGGAACTATTTCTCTGAATTTTTAAGATGAGGCTTGATATTTTGTATTATTTGTACTAGCAAATATATGCACCCTCCGGGTGCAAGTATTTAAGTTTTAATACAATAGAATATTGTATTAAATTAGAAAGGCTAACGAAACTAAATAAGAATGCAGATAAAAAGTTTTGAAACAGAGGGAGTATAATCGAAAAATAGAACAACTGAAACTTACTCTTCCATCAATCTCGTCTTTCATTGTTATTTTTTCTAATTTAAGTATTTAGTTAAAAGTGAAGAATAAAATGACAGTTATTTTTTCTTGTTAATGGATTTTATTTAAGATTCATTGAAGAGATTTTTGCTTATATTCATTAAAATAAAACCAAACAGTTAGAAATCAAGAATACCAAGCACATATTTATTAAAATCACATTTTTAATATCAATATGCAAATTAGCCTTCCCATTCACATTGTAAACTGCTATTTTGTTGTATATATAAATATAATTGCATGTTGTTAGTATGTAGATAAGGTTAACAGTATTAATAATGTAAAACAATTTTATTAATAATTGAGGTTTGAATAAAAAATAAAATCATTGAGAATGTGACGTTAATAACTAACGGAATTGTGACTTAAGTAATAATATAGTTTCGGTTACAGACAGAAAAACACACAATCTCCATTATAATAAGATTTTAGCCACTACTTCTAGCACATATATGATAAAAATGGCTTGGAGCTTGCCATAGGGTCAGTAGGGTAAGAACAATCGTATAGGTATTCTAAAGGCTCAGCCGACAGGGCTGTGAAGCACTGGAGATGAAGGGAAACTGTTCATGCCTTACTGCCACGCTCGGTCTTGGCAGCAGTTTCTGATTGAGCTCCCAAGTGACACTATCGCCAAGTGTAAAATTTGCACAGTTATTTATGACGTAATCAATTTAGAATGTTTCTCTTGTATTAATCGTTTTTAAAAAAACAAAACATTCTGCCCTGATGAGGACGTCTGTTTGTTTTTGTGATTTCTATTATTATTATTATTATTATTTTGTTTTATTTGTTTATTTAAAATGATCTTAAATAGAATACTGGGGTGTAAACTAATTTTTGTCGAAACACCTGTCGACAAATAACGATAATATATTTCATACATACCAAAATATACCTTTCTTCCAATTATCTGTTCAACATACCTGTCGGATTCATTTCTATTCTTTCTCGCTTACACACAACACACACACACACACACACACATATATATATATATATATATATATATATATTATATGTGTGAAATAAAATGGAAATTAATCCGACAGTATGAATAAGATATAATGAAAAAACAAAAGATGTTTACAACTGAAATAGGCTCATCACACTTTCTCTCCTGATGAGCCTATTTCAGTTGTAAACATCTTTTGTTTTTTCATTATATCTTATTCATATATATATATATATATATATATATATATATATATATTGTATTATTGTCCACAATGTTTCAGCTGATGTGGCCTCCAGCCTTCTTCAGGTATTTCTTGTCGGTCTTGGGAACCTTCTCGAACTCCGGAACCTTCAGTCCAATTGGACACATGGTACAATGGATATAGATGTTGTATTAATACAGTTCTAAGTGACAGTCATCTCTGGGGTGTAGGTTCAATCCTGGCCGATGGCAACAAGAATATATAATAATTAACACAGCTTAACACTTGTACCTGGTCATGGTAAACAGATTGAATAAAGGGTTCGGTTTGAAGTTCCATGAAGGCTCCCAAGTTTGAAGGAGTTTTCCGAGTTCAACAAGAAAGCCAGAGGATATATGGATAACAATAAAGACAAGGACAATAGTCTGAATAATCCAAATAATCCAAAATAACGGCAATTGTATAATGGGAGGGTAGTTGCAAAAGCCTTTTCAGTCTTTGTAGAAAGTTTCACCCCACCACTCAACTATTTTGTCTTATTCGTTTTTCCTTCTATTTTAGGTTTGAAAGAGACCAGGTCATTGCTGGTCAGCCATACGCTGGGCAGGATCGACATAATGGGGAAATTGCAGCTTTTCATTTAAGCAGGTCAGTTGGAATTCATTTTTGACAATTTCTTTTTTTATGTTGATTAATAAGAAATTCGGATTTGGAAACTTAAATGTTTTTAGTATTATTATTTCTTCATTGTTATCTGTACAATGTTTCGGCTAATGTGCCTTCCAGTCTTCTTCAGGTATTTCTTGTTGGACTGTTTTTAATGAATTTATAAGCATATCTGAATCTTGCTCGAACCTCAAAGCAAAAAATTGACCAAGTGACAGTTCTTAACTTGGAAAACTCATAAACTTGGGCACTTGTAATTCTAGATAGCACTGTGTGTATATGTGTGTGTGTGTGTATATATATATATATATATATATATATATATGCAACACTCTCCTATAAAAGGGCTGGAGCACTCTGTGGTGGCATTTACAGACATGTCTATTAAAACAGTTAAAATCCCTTTCCCATTCTGTAGGTGATAATAGCTGAGCAGTTAAGCTGTCTGACTGATGCTGAATCAATCAGCTTTCTATCCCGGCTATTAGACAAATGTCTAACCATACTGAAGAGACATATGTCGAAACATGGTGTCTGTGGATGACTATATATATATATATATATATATATATATATATATATATATTTTTAGTTTTGTATTTATTTTCAAGGAAGTAATATATTTTAGATTCTTCAAAATAATAACTGTGGGATTTCCATAGGTATGGATACTACACTCTAATCTGTCCATTTTTTTAATGATTTTAGGAAACATTTCTAATACTTAGTATCATTTGAATTATTTGGACTATTGTCCTCATCTTTATTGTTATCTGTACAATGTTTCGGACGATATTTCTTGTTGAATTGGTCAGAATAATCCAAATGATACTAATTATCAAGCCTCATCTCAGAAATTCAGAGAAATAATTTCTAATCCTTATTGCAAATTTATCATTCATTTTCTTATCTGAAGATTATATATATGCCTGTCTGTAACCAAAACTATGTCACCACCTATGTCACAATTATTAATTAATCATAATTTAATCTTATTTAGCATCTTATCTATTAATGATGTCTCTATGAACGTCTAGCTGAGTTAGCAAAACAGCCTATTTTATTAAGGTATTTGCTTCTCATCCCACTCATGAGGGCGTGACACAAGGACATTGTTATGTGGGCCCACCCACAAGCTGAGACTCATGGGTGGTAGGTGCGTTGATCCCGTCGGCATTCTCCCTCAAGGGGGGCACTTCAGGCACTGGGCAATAACCCCAGCCCTGCCCCTCTAAATCAAGGGGGCAGGTGTTGCCTGGGGGATAGCCCCCTGGGATCAAGGATATTAACTAATAACACAGGTCCAATGACTGAAGCACACCAGACTCCCGCCCCGAAGGCCGGATTATTAATGTGTTTAAAATCCTGAATGGGTATTATATATTACTAAAAAAAATAATGGTTTACATAATATATGGTGTGAATAATTTGCATACTGGTTTTAACAAAATCGATTTTAATAAATAATTACTTGGCATTATTGATATCTAATATTATTGTTTTATTTTCAGACATTAAATCAATCTTATGAATGATTTTATACTGAAATCAATTAAATAAAATAATGTTGCATAGCGCCTTCTTCACTGGCACTAAATAATTATAATGTTGCATACCTCTTTCTTTAATTCTATTTCTTGTCCGTCTTTAGTATTCTGATCGTCTTTGGTATTTCTTCATCTTGACTTGGTATGGTCTAGTGTCTGGAGTTGACTTGAGGACCTCGGTCTGGTTTTCTGTTAGGGATTTCTCCTTATCAGAAGCCCTGTGTCATTGTTAGTTTTTAGATAATAAACACAAGACTTCGATTTACTTTTAATCTTATTTTATTGTTAAATCCCCACCAGACATCTGCTAACTAACATAGCGTGCATATGCAGAATGAGTCCCAGTTCACATCTTCACTGCCTGACGTCCAACCGCAAACTGGGGACCGAACAGGTCCCATGTGACTTCACATATTTTGGCGGGCTTCTGTAATTTTCCATGGAAGGACCCGGCCATGGTATGAAAAGGGTCATCCCCTCAGAATTACAGGGGATTGACAATAATCTTATGCCACCGCATAGATTATATAACAATAAGTTTAATACTTTTATATGCGTCTTTTTTCAGTTTTTTTCTTTTTTTTTTTTTTTTCAAGATGTATTAAAAAATTAAACTTATATTATGAAATGTCACATTACTGAATAACGCAATAATAAGTGAGTAGCAATAAACATACATTTCCACATAGGTAAATGTATATAATTGTATGAATTGATGTGATGCAATGAAAAAATAATAAATGAATAATAATTGTCACTTCCCTTATATGCTTCAAAAACAATGAATATATCGATAATTCATAGGGTGGCAACCCCCCCCCCACATCTGTTTAAATTCCTTTACCTTGATTGGTTGCCCATCTAGGTTAAATATTCCACTCTACCTGATCAATTGAATGAATGATATGCATATTTACCAACCCCTCTGCCATGAACATATATATATATATCTGTGGGAGATTATGTGCTTAATTAAAGTCATACCTAATTTTGTTAATTAATTAATTATGACTAAATGAATTAGGTGTGCATATTGGTTTAAATGTAAAGCGTAAACAAATCGAGAAAAAGTCATCTCTGTATGTACATTTCAGCCCATTAGGCCTCATCAGCAGAGCTATAGACAGGGCAGGGCTTTGTGTGTGATTTGAACCCTACAACCTGTCAGGCTGACAGGCGGACATTCTAACCACAACACTAGCTGGCTTCCCCAGATGTACATACAGAGATGACTTTTTCTCAATTTGTTTACGCTTTACATTTAAACTGATATGCACACCTAATTCATTTATTTATAATTAACAAAATTAGGTATGACTTTAATTAAGCGCATAATCTCCCACAAATTGTCGGCCTTCGCCATTTTCAAACATACTGTTTGACTACTTCATATATGTATATATATATATATATATATATATATATATATATATATATATGAAATGTGACATTACTGAATAACACAATGATAAAAATGGTTAAAAACACATCTAACGGTTAAGATTTAATTAAAAAATAACATAAATAGTGTCCTTAATAATAATTAAATTCATTAAAATCTATACGCAAGCCAAATTTTTCCGTTTTAATTTTGATGACGATTTACAATTTAAGAAAAAAGTTTCAATATCTTAACTGAATGATTTAAGTGGGGTTTTTTTTGTTTGTTTTTTTATACAGAATTCTTGGTTTCCGGAAAACTCCAATTGCTGTGGGTCGTTACCTTAATTTGGAAAGAGAAGTAATTCCAAATGCTGCCCCGAGATTATTGGAGACATTTTTTATGAAAGGTTAGAAGAATTTTGTTGTTTTTTTTTGTTTTGTGGAAGGTGGTTAAAAGTATAATTGAAAAAATTTGAGGTTTAAATTAATACTTTAATGTTTCCATATTGCAAATTTATAAAATGTTTAATCTTCATCTGTTAATCCTGACTGTTGACCTCATGGGCCGGGTTATCTCAGTCGGTAGAGCGTTCGGCTAGAAACCACAAGGTTCCTAGTTCGATACCGGTCTTCGCCAACTCAGCATATGAGTAGCACAGGTATCTGTGCGGTAAAGTAAGGAGCTGATGGTAGGTGTGGCGCTCCACCTCAGATGCTAAAAAACAATCTCCTTGGTCTAGCGCTATTGAAAAGGGGATAGACTGCCTTGCTGACTGGCTGATACTGACTTTAGGCTGCCCCGTCAACTTTACTTTTTTTATTGACCTCATTGCAAATGTTATGTACCCATATACCCTCGTTGGGTAGATATACAAGAGTGATAGAGTCTTCGGATGATAGAGAGAGTAGAGACATTAGAGATAGACAGACAGATAGACAGATGGAGAGTCGTGTGACTTACTTGGTTGTTACTTTCTATCTTCTTCCTTTCCACTTTGGCCATGATGTGAACATCTAGGTTCTTGCTTTACTTCTTTGTATCTTCGTTGTCTGGTCTTCTAATTTGTTGCTGCTTCATTTTCTAACTAAGGGCTTATTTTCAAGTCATGCACAATCAATCAACAAGACTTGTAGTTACTTTGATCAAAGGTTTATTTTAGCCCATTCTAACTCATCGCATGGAGTCACAACCAAAGTAGGATACGTCTATCCCACTTGAGGTCTGGTTGTAAACTGACTTAACTAAGTCTCACGTGACTTGCGAGATTCTAACTGTCCAGTAATTTTCCATTCAGTGACCTGAAAACACTGGCTCCTTAGAATTCTCCTACAGGGTGTTGCCAATAACCTATGCTACCACATAGGTTGTGCAACACAAACTCCCAACCCTTTTTATCATATATGTGCTAGAAGGCGGTAGCTAAGGGTCTTAATGTCCTGGGTATGTGTTAAACGACATCTGATGGTGAAGTTCCAATTCTGGAGCTCTGCGCTTCGTAAATGTTTGTATGTAGAAATGTTCTTATGTTGCATAATTGTGTAGTAGCGTGGGTTTTTGACAAGCCCTGTGGCGAGAATTCTAAGGGGCCATTGTTTTTCAGATTTAGGGGATGGAAAAATACCAGTAAATGGTTATGGCCCCAACTGACCACCAAGGTGCAAATCTCGCGAGTTATGTGATAGAGTTAGTTAGGAAGTCAGTTTTAAACCAGACGTCAGGCAGAGAGAATCTCTCTGCTAAGGGTGTAACTTCCGCGTGGTGAAAATGGGCAATGCAGAAATAAATCTTTGATCAAAAGAAAAACAAAGTCTTAAAAAAGAAGCCCTTAGAGAATGAAGCAGATAGAATCTAGAGACAGAATGAGCGGCCAAAAAAAGAAGAAGGAAACGAAAACATGGTGACTAGACAAAGAAGCAAGTAAGTCACAGTCTTAACTTTCTGTCTCTCTCTATATAACACCAGACTCCTCTCTCTTATGTATATACCCAATATTCGACAATGGGGTATACAACACTTATTGCACGTATAAGAATATGGAAGTTTGAGAGAGACTTACATATTTGAGAAAAGGTCCTTATTCATTTGTTGTTTGTAAGCAAATAAGTGAATGCCCTTAATTTTTAATTCTTGTTTTGTTGGAAATTTTTTGTATATAAAGTGTGCTCTAGTTCCCTGCCTGGATTTATCGACTAGGCGAGATTATGTGGTCTATTCCTTAGCCAATCACTGGCCATACTGCATGGCTGATACATTACTTAAGCACTGATTCTTTCACAGTATACTTGCGACCATTGACGAAGGAACTTAGGATTCTCTACCTGAGAGGATTACCAAAGGACTCTTTACCAAGGATCCGATTCCACTGAACAATTATTAGTGCGTTCAAGATCCTGCAATGTGTCTTATATATCAGTAAGGAATATAGGTTTACATAATATATGTTGTGGCCAATTTGCATAATGGTTTTAACAAAACTGGGTTTAATAAATAAGTATGTTGTGTTATGGATCTCTAATATCATTATTTTATTTTTCAACGTATTAAAATCAATCCTATAAATGATCTTATAAAGAAACCAATTAAAATACATGTAATCCTTTTTTATGCATTGTTATTTAATATCATTAGTCTTCATTAAAATTTACATACTTACATTCGGAGGGTGCATATCCTTGCTAGTATATATATATATATATATATATATATATTTATGTATGAGTAGTGGCTTACCGGTGGGTATGGGTGCGATCGTTGGAGAGCACAGAATCCAGGGGTTAAGACCGTGAAAAAACAAATACAAAGTGCTCAATACAATTTAGAGCAAAATTTATTTAAGAAATGGATATAAAGTAACCTACTCGAGTTTCATCATCTGAATCATCAGGGTTACATCCGCTGAATTAATATATTAATCGAGTTTTCAATTAATATCAGTTGATACCACGTATGTCTGTTGGAATGGATCTTATTGTAACGATAAGATCCATTCCAACAGACATACGTGGTATCAACTGATATTAATCGAAAACTCGATTAATTCAGCGGATGTAACCCTGACGATTCAGATGATGAAACTCGAGTAGGTTACTTTATATCCATTTCTTAAATGTATGTATATATATATATATATATATTATATATATATATATATATTATTATTATTATTATTATTTATATTTTTTGCTTGAAGGCAATTACAATGCATATATATTTTTAATTCTTGTTTAACATCTTTTTTTTTTTTAATCTGTGCGTTCAATTTCTATCTCTCTAGATAACAACACTTGCTTTTATGGTAAGTGTTACTACTGTAAGGGAAAAGAAAGTGGAGCGTGTGGTAAGAAAAACATAATGGAAGGAACAGTGGTGCTGTGGATCTCTCACAAAATGCAACTCTTCCGTCATCCATGGAGCCGAACATATATTCAAAATAAAAAAGCCAAGTAAGTCTATGTCTTAATTAAACACCAAACATTTTACTCTGATGAAGGCCGTTATTCTTTGTATGCTTAAAGATTTTCTAGTTTTTTATTATTAGTATTTTATTTTATATTTAAAATAATAATAAATAGAATACATGTGTACATAGACAAACTCTTGGCCGAAACACGTGTTAGTAAATCTATTTCATCCATTCAGCATTTTCTTTCCTTTGTTTATTTTTCCTTTCAACATACTATTGGATTCGCTTCCATTTTCAACTTAAATACATGGTATTTACCTCGTACCCCACTTGTACGGGTTAGGCACAAGGCCCTATTAACATGGGACCACTCACAAAACTGAAGCTCATAGGTTGCGGGTGAAAAATTGTGTTGATCCCGTCGGCATTCCCCCTCAAGGGGGCGGCTGAGGCATTGGGCAATAAACCCAGGTCTGACCCTTTAAATCGAGAGGGCATGACCCCCTGGGATCAACGCTATTGACCTGTAAAGATCCAGGGCCGAAGTCACTGGACCCCACCATGAGGGCGGGTCTACATACATGTCTTAATTATATATTTCTAGAGAGTTGTTTCCCCTTAGAGTTGTTTCCCCTTAGAGTTATTTCCCTTAATTCTTTGCCCAGTTTTCACAAGTGATACGATCTTATCTCAGTACGACTGCTGCTATAACGCTTTAGTCGTCCATGATTTGTTTAATAACAAAATTCAAAGTAAACGTAATATTATATTACTACTAATTAATACTAGTGTTCCTTAATTGTACGACCGTTATCAACACTCTCTGGTTAAAAAATGAGACTGTCCAAATCATCCAAGATGAAATGCCAAAATGTAAATCCTGATTATATGGTGTTGCTTATCCGCCGCATTCTTATTTCTTATGAGTGTCGTCACCTCAGCTAAATAATGGACCATTCCGTTTTTAGGTAATTTATGAGGAAGTGCGTCCCGGTCCCCTGCCTCAAAAATTGCTACCCGGTGACTATTAAAATAACGACCCCAGCTCAGTCTATTCAAAACTATCCATCTATCTATCTATCTATCTATCTATCTATCTATCTGAATTTGTTCATATTTATCTATATTACTTTAAATACTAAGATTTTTTTTTTTATTCATGTTTGTTTAATGTCTTGTTTTTAGTTTAAATAAACAAGAATTACAACCAAAAAAGAAGTGACCCCCCCCCCAAATACATTTACTTGTCGAAAATATCTATCTCCGTTTGTTCATATCTATCTATATTTTGTTTGTTTATCTATCTATCTCGGTCTATTCCAAACTATATATCCATCTTCATATCTAAACAAGAATTACGACAAATTACGATAAATAAACAAGAATTACGACGAGCTGGGGTTGTTATTTTGATAGTCATCGGGTAGTAATTTTTGAGGCTGGAGACTGGGACGCACTTCCTCATAAATTACCCGTTTTTATTATAAAGACAAAAAGGGAAGAAAAAGAACATGCTACACAGAAAAAAATATAAGAAAGAGTGATGGTGAAGGGGAAAGACAAAGAGAGTTGGTGAGTGCGTGGAAGCAGTAGCACTATTCTGTTTCAATTTGAAAAGAAGGAGAAAAAAAAAATCAAGATTATTATACTTTTTACATATTGAACTATTTTACAATAACTCTTAAGTAAACATCTCAAATGTTGTAATAATTAAGTAATCATAATGTTGTATATCCACAGGTCCTGCTAGTTTATATTAATATTAGACTCATTTTGATATGTCTTTTTTTTTTAACCTATTGAAGTGGTATTCAAAAAAAAAAAAATGAATACACTGATTTGAATTTTTTGTCTTCTTTCAGGTGGGAGGTCGATGATAAGTTCTGTGATAAAGTCCTCCAAATTGATATGTACAAAGGCCCAGGTGTTCGTTTGTTGGACATAATTGATACAGCCATATTTGATTATCTTATAGGAAATGCTGATAGGCACCATTATGAAATATTTCAATATTTACCTGATAGTATGCTCATCATGTTAGACAATGGAAAAAGGTTGGTAAAAATTGGTGCATTTCATTTATTAATCAAACTGCATATTAGTAGACCTTTTAATATCTGCTCTTTGTTAAATCTGTATACTACTAAGCTGTTTTTATAACTTGTTTTTATTTAAAAAAAAATTTTTTTAATTCAATTAATGATTGCAAAATGTGGGTGCTTATGTTTATTGTTAAAGTCACTTCCTATTTATGGAATTTAAATTAAAATTATTTGAACAATAAATAAATAAATAAATAAATAACAGTTGCTAAAAGCTTCATTCTAAAAGAACAGAATTTACTTAAGATGATTTTGGTTCATTCTTAAATTTTACGATTTTGCTTATTTTAAAAATTTACCTTGAAACTAAATGTATAATGAGTGTTCAATATTTACCTGATAGTATGCTCATCATGTTAGACAATGGAAAAAGGTTGGTAAAAATTGGTGCATTTCATTTATTAATCAAACTGCATATTAGTAGACCTTTTAATATCTGCTCCTTGTTAAATCTGTATACTACTCATCATCATCATCATCAAAAAAGAAAAAAAGAAAACGTAAACCATGTGTAAATCTTACGACCCTGGCCCCCCTCCCACGTAAACTCTTAGACAAAAAAATGCTATATATTTCTGTATGCTTTGAAATAAAGTTAGCTTTGGCAAAGAAACCTGAAAGCGAAGAGCCGAAATAAGGTTTTTTGTCTCTAGCTAACAAGACTTGTACTATTATTTCAATGGTCGAAAAGTGTACTTTGGAACGAACGAAATAGCCAAAAATGAAATAGAAAACAAAAGCTGACCCTCAAAATCTCTAAAAGGTATGTGGATTTAAATTGGAAATTGTTTAGAGTTAGTTTAAATGTATATTTAATTAAGAAATTGTCTAGTATAATTTATATTTAAATGTATTAGGAAAAAGAAAAAAAAAAAAAAAAGAAGAAAATGTAAACCATGTGTAAATCTTATGACCCTGCCCCCCCCTCCCACGTAAACTCTTAGACAAAAAAATGCTATATATTTCTGTATGCTTTGAAATAAAGTTAGCTTTGGCAAAGAAACCTGAAAGTGAAGAGTATACTACTAAGCTGTTTTTATAACTTGTTTTTATTTTTAACATTTTTTTTTTAATTCAATTAATGATTGCAAAATGTGGGCACTTATGTTTTTATTGTTAAAGTCACTTCCTATTTATGGAATTTAAATTAAAATTATTTGAACAATAAATAAATAAATAAATAACAGTTGCTAAAAGCTTCATTCTAAAAGAACAGAATTTACTTAAGATGATTTTGGTTCATTCTTAAATTTTACGATTTTGATTATTTTAAAAATTTACCTTGAAACTAAATGTATAATGAGTGTTCAACAATATATTTTGTAACTGAGGACCCAACCAGGTCCCACGTGACTTCACGTATTTTGCGGGCTTTCTGTAATATTCCATGGAAAGTCCCCCCCCCACCGTGATATGAAAAGGGCCATCCCTTTAGAAATACAGGGGATTGACAATAATCTTATGCAACTGAAAAAAAAAGAAAAGACTAACACACCTGTACTTTCTGTAATTATCAGTATTGTATGTAGTGGCCAAAAGGGAAAAAAAACACTGAAGGATTGGTTTGGTTTGTTTTGTTTTACGGCATATCAACCTCAGTGGGTCATTTAATGCTGATAAAGTTTTGAAATAAATCAATTCTTAATGGATAATACAATTTTTTATAAATACATTTTTCTATTTAACCCATAGATGGGACCCTAACAGGTACTACCACTCCGGTCAGAGTGGACCAGGGAGCAATGGTGATGAAGGGGTGCTCCACATTCCCCAAACCTCCAAAACTGGAACCTCACCATCAGATAGAGTTTAACGTCATTCCCAGGACATGTAGACCCGCAGCCACTGCCTTCTAGCACCTATATGATAAAAAGGGGTTGGGGCTTGCCATAAGGGCAGTAGGGTTGGGGCAATCATATAGGTGCTAGGGCTTGATGTGACTAGCCGATTGATCGGAGGGGGGCCTCTCCGACCGCACGTCTAGCCCAAGATAGGGCCAAAGTGGAGTATTGCATGTCATGAACTGCTCATCCACCTGGGCTCTATCCTTAAGCATCACGGGTCGCCACCCACAGCCAACAGGTGGCACCCCAGCCGACAGGGCGGACATTGAAGGAGTTTGCTCAATATCTCTATCATAAATTACTTAACTGTTTTAAATTGTACCTCATATACATTGTACCTCATATACATATAACTCATTGTGCATAGTTATTGCTTTTTGAAAGTTGTATATAGTGAAGAAAAAAAAATAACTGTCATACTGGCACTTCAAAGGTGCTACACTAGAATTTACTGTAATTTACAGTAACTTAATTTGTACTCATGCATGTACATATAATTTAAATAAATGAATAAATTGACTGTAACATCAACACTTTTGTATGACTGATGATAACCTAACAGTTTAACTTCCAAAATTATTTCATAAGAGAAGAAAAATTACAAAATGTTGGGAAAAAAACAGGGTTCCTAGTTCGATACCGGCCCTCGCCAACTCAGCGTATGAATAGCACAGGGATCTGTGCGGTAGGTATGGTGCTCCACCTCAGACGCAGAAACAATCTCCTTGGTCTAGCGCTAGTGAAAAGGGGATAGAATAATCTTAATAAAGTTTATTGTATTAAGAGTTATCTACCTTACATTCTAAATGCTAAATGTTGTAGATATTTTTTAATAAGAGAGTTATCTCCCTTGCATTCCCTTAAAATGTTTTGACTTATTTATTTTTTCTTTCTTTCTTTCCAGTTTTGGCAATCCTTACCACGATGAACGTTCAATACTTGCGCCACTTTATCAATGTTGCTTGTAAGTTGATATTTTATAAGTTACATCAAGAATAATCACAGTTCAACAAAGTTATCATCAATTTACTACAATAGTAATCATTTGCTTAAATATTTTATTCATAATCTATAGGTACCACCAATTTTCCCTGTGAAATTTACCCCACCCTATATTTAACACAATGAAACTTGCATAAAACATAGGTATCACCAAAATCGATTCACGACATATTGAATAAACGCAAGTAAATATTTTTGAACTTTTATTTTAGAAATCTCACATAAAAAAATTAAAAAAAAACGATCATAAAGATTTTTTCATTATTTCCACAAGCTGAAAAAAAAAAATCAGTTTTTTTTAATGTCTCTTCTTTCGAATGAATAAATTATGCAAGTTTCATTGTGTTAAATAGGAGGTGGGGAGGAATTTCGCAGGAAAATTGGTGGTACCTACATAAAAGTTAATATTATCTTGAAAATTTTTGTACATTCAAAACAAGAAACATTAAACAAACTCCTGATGATTTTTAAGAAATTTTTTTCAGCTTACAGAAATATGAAATTTATAAACGAAAAACAAGGTTTACATTTTTCCACTGTTAAATCAATTGAAATTTAACGTAGCCAAAAACAAGTTATGACTAGAGGCTTTTTTAAAAAATTCTATGAAAAATCAATTAATGGTCAGATTTTCACGAAAATTTCTATAATTACTTACCTTCAGATAAAAATCTGTCTGAAATAGTTTTTTCCTAAAATATATTAGAGGAAATAATTTTTTTTATGAGGTCTAACCCCCCATCCGTATTTTTTTTTTTCTATAAAGATAAGAGTCTGAATAATTATATCAGAAGATTTTTATAAATTTCAATGCGAGAGCTTTTTAGTAAAAGAACCATGAATACAGAATTCTGTGAAAAAAATATCAATAAAGAAACTGACCGTGTTGTAAATAAACGGACTGTTTTACTTATTTTTCAAGATAACGATGAGTAATTATTCCCCAATTGGATAATTTGATCTTTGAAATGATTGTTTTTCTTTGTAACAACTTTATGTTCATTATTTCTTTTTTGCGAGATTTAAAAATAAAAAGTTCAAAAATATTTACATTTCCTCCTTCAATATGGCCTAAACTACATTCTATTCATCTCAACTCTTAAAGCTCACCTAATAAAAACATGTGTAAACCACAAGATGATGGCTCTACTAATATCTAGTATAACAATCATACAATAGGTGGTGTTCACTTCCGCTTGTGTCTTTGGAATAAAGGTATTTCAAATTTTTTATGGAATTATTTCTGTAATATCTTTTATTGCTATAAGAATAGCTACAAATGAACTCTTATGGCTCACCCAATAACAACCCCCGCCCTGTTGGCTGGGGCGTTAGAATGCACCGGCTGCACCTCTGCAGAGGGGTAAGACTCCCCCAATGGGGCCACCTGTTGGCCGTGGGTGGCGACCCGTGATGCTTAAGGATAGAGCCCAGGTGGATGAGCAGTTCATGACTTACAACACTCTACTTTGGCTCTTTCTTGGGCTAGATGGGCGGTCAGAGATCAATCGGCTGGTCACGTCAAGCCCTAGCACCTATATGATTTTCCCAACCCTATTGCCCTTATGGCAAGCCCCAACCCCTTTTTATCATATGGGTGCTAGAAGGCAGTGGCTGCAGGTCTACATGTCCTGGGAATGACGTTAAACTCTATCTGATGGTGAAGTTCCAGTTCTGGAGGTTTGGGGAATGTGGAGCACCCCATTCATCACCATTGCTCCCTGGTCCACTCTGACCCGGAGTGGTAGTACCTGTTAGGGTCCCATCTATGTTTAAATAGAAAAATGTATTTATAAAACAATTGTATTATCGATTAAGAATTGATTTATTTCAAAACTTTATTGGCATTAAATGACCCACTGAGGTTGATATGCTGTAAAACAAAACAAACCAAACCAATAACAACCCATGTAAACTACAAGATGGAGGCTCTAATACTAATATTTATTATTACAATCA
>CM042166.1:48392004-48427004 GCA_023376005.1 Doryteuthis pealeii | reverse complement strand
GTTTGAGAATATAACAATAATATTAGAAATTAAATTTATTAAACACGGTTTTGTTAAAACCAGTATGCAAATTATTCACGCCATATATAATGTAAACCTTTATTTCTTAACGATATATAACACACATTGCAGGATTTTAAATACCTTAATACCACGGGCTATTTTGAGGTAAATCTATCTCTTTTATCAACAAAGACTCTATTGTCTAGCTGAGATGCTAATTAAGATTGAATAATGATTATTTAATATATATTAATATATAATATAAATAACTAAGGGAATTGGGGCGTTGGTGGTGATGTAGTTTCAGTTACAGACACACACATTATCTCCATTATAATAAGATCATATGACATTGATTTTTCTGAAACCCCCCTGTATATCAGAGATATATTTACATACGAGATTCCACCAGACGTAGGTATAATCTCTGATTCAATATTATGTTAACATTTTAAAATCTCAGAGCCAAAAATCAAAAAAAAAAAAACCTAAAGGATTAACCATGTTTTATTGTTTTGAAATGCATGAATTAGGTAAGGGGTGGGGGAGAGGGATGCAATTTTAGAAGTGTGCCCTCAACCCCCCCCCACTCCATTTTTTTTACTCCTCTTAATATTAAAACCTTAGAATAATTGTAGAGTCAGTGTGGTCCAGTTTAGTTACCTGGAGTTTTGATTCTACTGATCAAGAGGGCTCATTCAAATTTGAGAGGCCATGTTGCTGCAAAATGCAAAAACATGTGCATCTTTTAAGCTGTGATCATCAGGTGGTTGGCTGTCATTGTTTTACACATGAGGCAATAACACCCTTTTCTTGGTTATTTCCTATAAGTCTAGCATAAAGGGGAACCACTCTTGACTGATAAATTACCTATTTATTTATTCATTGATTTACTAAGAAATAAGAAGACGGGTTAGGGTGAGAGTAATAGGAAAATAAATAAATAATTTATCAGTCAAGAGTAGTTCCCCTTTGTTTATGTTAGACTTATAGGAAATAACCCTTTTCTTTATGTAATGTTATACATACATACATACATACATGCAAATATAATATTACACTAGGTACCACCAATTTAAAAAAAAAAGTTCAAGAATATTTACGTTTCTTCTTTCAATATGGCCTAAACTGATCACATGACCTATTTTGGTGGTACCTATTGTACACATGAGGCAATAACACCGTTTTATTTAATACACACATACATACAGATACACAAGATATTACAAGCACATACAGATACACCTGTATAATATTACACACACACACACACAGATACACACGTATAATATCACACACAGGGCCCGGGTTAGCTCAGTTGGTAGAGCGTTCGGCTAGAAACCACAAGGTTTCTAGTTCGATACCGGTCCCCGCCAACTCAGCGAATGAGTAGCACAGGGATCTGTACGGTAAAGTAAGGAGCTGATGGAAGGTGTGGCGCTCCACCTCAGATGCTAAAAACAATCTCCCTGGTCTAGCGCTAATGAAAAGGGGATAGACTCCCTCGCTGACTGGTTGATACCGACTTTAGGCCGCCCCGACGACTTTTACTTTACTTTACATACATACAAGTATGATATTACACACATACACTTCTGTTAGGGACCCTTCTATGGGTTAAATATAAAAAGTTGAGATTTAAAAAATTGTGTTCTTTTTTAAAAAAAAAAAGAGGATTTAAAAAAAAAACAGTTTAAAAAATGTTTAATACCCACATCAAGAATGAATAAAACAATATCTTCAGAATAAAATAACCCAACAAGGGTTGACATGCTGTAAAATCCAACCCACACACACATACACAAGTATAATATTACACATATACAAAAGTTATAGTTTTAAATCACCATCTCTCTCGTAAACAATCTCTGTTAACCATCTACTTTAACCCGCTCACACCGGCTCTCCCACTACTGCGATCCTACCATAAACCATTGGCAGTGTCTCTTGCATGAGCTACTTGTTTACACTACCAACCCTAAAACTGGCTCTTGATCCTTTTGCAATAGGGAACCAGTTGAATGGAATAAGTTGGTTGGTTGATTTTAACGGCATATCAACCTGTCTGGGCTTATGTCATGCCTAACGGTTAATAATTTGGTACAGTTGTGAAAGAAATTTGGGAGTTAAAGAGTGTAGACAAGTTTTTGTTTTTCCCATCTTTGTTGAAGATTAAGAATTTTTTTGGTTCAGGCTTGCATAGAAAATATAAAAAATTCCCTTTCAACAATTATCGGTCAATCTCAAGGCTAAAGTTGAGATGTTATTACTTTTGAATTCAGAGGTACAAATATTGGGTTGGTCTCAGTGTTACTCGGATAAGTCAGCGTTATAACAAATAAAGTGCTCAATACGTAAGTAGAGTGGATTTAGTATTATAATATGTACAGAAGTAACCTACTCGAGAACTGTAATTAATCAATATCTTGATTAATTCAGTGGATTTAACCCTGAAGATCCTTTTGGTGAAACACGAGTAGGTTATTTCTGTATACATAATACTATATATATATATATATTTTTTTTTTTTTGAGCATTTATCAGAAAATGGTGCCAAAAAAAGCTGACATTGAAGTTAAGCAGCAATGTGACTGCTCAATACTTAGACGGGTGACCAAGTTATACGTAATGTTTCACTTGTTTCTTTGTTTAATGGCAGATAAACCTTTGTGGGTTATTTAATGCCAGCCTTCTAGAAGGATAGTAGTGGTACATATTTAACCCGCAGGTTGGGAGTTTATAACATTCCCAAGGGTATTAGTCCTAAATTGAATGCAATAGTGTAATGCGGGAGGTGCTGTAAGGAACCTCCAGACTTTGTAGCAGACTAAGCAAAGCTTTGTAAATAAACTGTAGAATGTTAAGCTAGCCTTGCTGGCCAGTAATAGGGAATATCTATTCTCTATGGGTTCTCCTTTTTTGTGGCCATGTGCCTGACTAAGCTAATTTGGTAAGTACCCACCACAACTAAAAATGAAAAGAATATCCACTTAAATTAATGTTGTTCTATATGATTATGGCTTTCTAGTCTTATCACTAGGTTTTTGTGAGAAAAGAGAGAATTATCTTTGTGCCTTTTCTTTTATACCAGGATGGGTTACTGTAATAAGTGTGAATTTTCCTACTGGTTCTCTGAAAAGTCTGTTACAGGCAAGGGAGATAATCCCCATAGTATTAAGATGGGTGATCACTTGGTAACAGCAATTACTATAAGCAACCTGAGGTCTATGTGTTAGACCAGGGATCACCAAACTTCTTTTCACGGTGAGCTGGATAACTGAAAAAATAACGAGTGTGGGCCACATTATTATTGTTCAATACTTACTAGCCAGAACAAAAAGTCGGAGAAAAAGATGCAAAAGCAAAATTTATCTTTCCATGTTATATTCATGGAGGAGATAAACTTTAGACGTATTCGTTGCTTCACAGTAGCTCTTTGAAAATTACCTATATTTTTCAAGCAGTCGTAGCAAGTGAAAATTCGGGATCGCGTAAGTAACAAGTGAAATGCTCACACGCACAGAATTTTGTAACCTACCTACAGTAGTCAAGTCCCTGAAGATTTAGTAAGTTTAAAATGATATTTAAATGGTATCAGAACGTCTTGCATTCTGTACATTTTAACAAACAAATTCAAGTACCCGCAGTTTGGTGACCCCTGTGCTAGACTAAACAAAGCTTAATATTTAACAACATAGAATGCTAGGTCATTTTTAAAACAAATTCCTACTTGACAGATATTTGTAGACAACATAATAAGAAAATAACCTCAGCCTATAACAATACATTGTAAACTTTCAAATTACTTTATGAACAACCTGAACTCATATCCAACTGTAGACATGAAAATAAATACCTATTAAGTCACCTAAAAACTAAGGACTCCAAAGACTAGAATAGATTACTAAAACTATATATATATATATATATATATATATATATATTTAGGTAATCTGAACATTAGTTACATAAATGAGAGTAACCTCCCCTTGTTTCTTTCACTTTGAGGAAGCCATCTGTTTGGTCGGCCATCTTCATTTCACCGTAATCAATACAACTGCATGTTTTTACACGAAAATATCATAAAATGTGTTCTTGATAACAATTAAGTTCATTTCAAATAATGCACAAGCACTATTAAGAACACATTTTATGATATTTTCGTGTTAAAACTTTCAGTTGTATTCAAACAAATTTGTATGTTCAGATTACCTATATATATAAAGAAAATTACATTTATAAATAAATAAATCAATACAAAATAAAAACAATAATAACAATAATAAAAATAAATATAACAATAGTATATTAAAAAAATCCAAAAAACACCAAAATAAATTAAATCCAATATAAGAAAAGTAAAGTAGTATATAAAAAACAAAATCTTAATATTTAACAACATAGAATGCTAGGTCATTTTTTTATTGCTACTTGTTGAACAGTTAATAGCACCAGCATTAACAAGACACTGTAACCTTTCAATGAAAAACCTGAACTCATATCCAAATGTAGGCATGAAAATAAATTCTTATTAAGTCAACTAAAAATAATGACTCCAAAGAGACTAAAAATATTTGCAATAAATCTTTATAAAAAATCTCATATTATAAATAAACAAATTTATTTCTCTGAATTTTTGAGATAAGGCTTAATAATTAGAATTATTTGGAATATTGTTCTCATTTATTGTTATCTGTACATCATTTCAGACTCAAGAGCCTTCTTGAACTCGGGAAGTATAGAGATGAATGTTCTTATATTATATTCATCTTTATACTTCCAGAGTTTGAGAAGGTTCCTGAGTCCGACAAGAAATACCTGAAGAAGGCCAGAGGGCACATCGTCCAAAACATTGTACAGATTACAATAAAGATGAGGACAACAGTCCAAATAATCCAAATTAACACGTAGAAAATAATAAAACAAAATAAGGATAATAACAGTAAGAATAAATATAACAATAATAATGATATATATATATAAAAAACACTAGATAAATTAAACAAATAAATCTATACATATATAAAGGGCAGTTGTGTGTATATGTATATCTGGAGGAAACTTTGAAAAATAATTAACTACAAAGTAAATATATATATATACATTAAATATCACCAGGGCTTGGTTTTTGAGTAAAAATAATAGAGATTTGATTTATATTTGTGAAGATAATTAAAAAAATTAAATTTAAATGATAACAACATGGATTTTTTTAATTTAATATTTTAGATAGTAGACATTAAAATTTTTTTCAAAGTAGCTGGATTAATGCAAGGTCTATTTTTTTTTTTTACATAGGGATTTAAATAGGGCATCACACGAGGATTCAACTCACGATTCAGTAATAATGGATCTGCGGGACTAACTTTTAAAAATCCCCCTCTACCCAGGCGACGCCGGGTAGCCGCTGCTAGTAAATAAATAAAGGAAAAATGAAGTAGCAAATCAAACCCAATAAAGTAAAGTTACATATCACCAAATTGACACAGTAAATTAGAAGTTCCTTCCTTAAATCCCACACAAAGCAAACTTGTTAATTTCTAAGTTTAACTTAGTTAAGGGACAAGGCCATAAGGGTAATCTGAACATTAGCTACATAAATGAGAGTAACCTCCCCATGTTTATGTAACTTTGAGAAAGCCATATGTTTTACTGTAATCAATACAACTGCATGTTTTAACATGAAAATATCATAAAATGTGTTCTTAATAACAATTAAGAACATGATATTTTCCTGTTAAAACATGCAGTTGTATTGATTCAAACAAATTCATATTTTCAGTCTAGATTTACGATGAAATGAAAATGGCCAACCAAAACATATGGTTTCCTCAAAGTGAAATAAACAAAGGGAGGTTACTCTCATTTATGTAGCTAATGTTCAGATTACTGCCAGAAGTATGGGGCACCAAATGAGAATCAAACTCACTAACAATGGTTCATGAATCTAGCTTGTTAACCATTACACCACGTGAGGTGCTTACACACAAAGAAAACCACAATTCCCAGCATTCACCACAAATTAAACCAAAATCAAACAAGTCAATCCTTCCCACTATGCACCAAACATCAGTATTATAAAGGGAAAAAAAAACATTATTATAGAATATAAATTGGAAAACACAAAAAAACTAAATTAAATAAAATAATTTTCAGAATAGGAATTGGGATTCACTAAATTTTATGATTCACTAAATGTTTGTTCATACTAGTAAGACTTATCTTGTTTTTCCGAACCCGTGTCCAGTGGCTTTGGCCATTGGACTGGTAAGATATTTAATATCAGCAGATCCCAGGGGGCTATCTCCCCAGGCAGCACCTACCTCCTTGTCTAAAAGGGGCAGGGATGGGTTTATTGCGCCTCAAAAGAGGAATGGCAAGGGGGTTTCATGCAATTTTTAAACACTATCCATGCATGATCTTCGTCTTGTGTGTGGTTTTCCACTCTGTGTTTAACTGACATGGTGACATACTTACTAGTAAGACTCCACCCTTTTTTTATCCTTGATTTAACCAAGCAGGTAAATAGTAGGGCAGACAGGGGTCTTCAACCTTGCCTAGCTAACCAGTGTAGGAGAAGGAAAACTCTTAATTCTTAAACTATGCTTAAGAAATTGGCCTTGTGTTATAACCTGCTTGAGCGAAGGGGTTAGTAAATATATATATATATAATATATGACGGACTTCCTAAATAAAATCAATAGAATTAAAACAACAAGAAGCAATTTTGGTCAATGGATGTCAGAACCCTATACTCTAACATCAAGCACAGCGAGGGACTTTCAGCCTTGGGCGAATAACCCAACAAGAGTGCGACAAAAATACCTTTCACTGAAGGGATTGTTAGGTTCATGCCTGAAGGACTTGAACTGTATTAAGCCAAGATTGATTTTAAGAAAATGATAAAAAAATGATAAAAATCAAAAAAAAATATCACAGTAATCTGATCATTAGCTATATATTTGTTTCCCCCCCCAAAAGGAGAGAATATCCTCCATGTTGACATTTTCAAAACGATCTTTCATATTGTTTGCTTTAAAATAACGGTTTCTGATGTGAGCAAAAAACCTGCATTCCATGAATAAGTGTTTAACTGTCAAAGGTGTTAGACATGTTCCACATTGTGGTTGTTGTTCTTGTTTGAGTATATAGGAGTGTGTTAGTCTTGTGTGACTAATGCATAATCGGGACACAATGACTTGTTCCTTTCTAGACTTTCTTAAATTTGGTCTCCAGTCTCCCAAAGTGGGTTTGATTAGGAAGAGTTTGTGGCGGACTAAGTAAAGCTTTATAAACATGTAACAGTTATTTCCTAGAACTCCAACCTAAAAAAAGGGGAACCACTCTGAATGAATTTTATAATTTATTTATTTATTTATCTATTGATCTACTTGGAAAAAAGAAGATGGGTTAGGGTTAGGGTTAGTTTAATGTGTAAATTAATTAACAGATAAAATTCATTCAGAGTGGTTCCCCTTTTTTAGGTTGGAGTTATAGGGGAGTTTTTTAGAGGTCCCCCATGACAGTTTAACTACAGTCTATGAATCAACTTTTTGCGAATTGGGTTATGGTTTAGGGGTTTGGGGATTAAGGTTGTTTTTTTATTATGTATTGCTTTTAAAAAAAAAACAACAATAAAAAAAAAACAAATTACTATACATTTAATGTTGAAAAAATAAGACGGTTTTAGGGTTAGTTTAATGGGAAAATAAATAAATAATTTATCAGTCAAGAGTGGTTCCCCTTTGATCATGTTAGACTTATAGGAAGTAACCCAAGTAACTGTAAAATGATCAGCTAACCTTGCTGACCACGTAAAAGGGAATATCTTTTTGGCATACATGTCTGGTACATAAACTACCGTACAAATTTTAACATTTTTCAGTTTGTTTCCCTCCTGCCTTTAAAAAAAAATATTTTTAAACAAATTCAAAGTGAAAATATTTAGTAATTATTCTATTCGTACCCGATAAACTTTGAAATTATTTCAGTTTTTGTCAGTTGAGTCAGATGTTTATAAAAAAGAAATCTATTAGATTGTAACGTCAGAGTTACCTCCCTTAGATCATTTTTCGTTTTCAACAATTTGCAGTGAGAATTCTGTAGTTCAACTTTAGTTTTTATTGAATCTCTTTTTGTGGATTTGATTTTATCGACATAACGTTCACATTTCACGGCTTATCCTTTCTACGACCTTCTTTTTCTGGTAATCTGAACATTAGCTACATAAATGAGAATAACTTATCCTTGTTTTTTTCACTTTGAGGAAGACGTGTGTTTTGTTTTGTAAAAACACGGATTTTTTGACAAATTGGGTATACCTATACTTTTCTAATATACAGGTACTCTCATAGAAATATTAACATTTGTTTTATCAAGAAAATATCATAAGATGTGTTCTTAATAACAATTAAGTTTATTTCAAATAAGGCGCAAGCACAATTAAGAATACATTTTATGATATTTTTGTGTTAAAACTTTCAGTTGTACGGATTCGAAAAAATTTGTATTTTCAGTGTAGATTTACGGTGAAATGAAAATGGCTGAGCAAAACAGACAGCTTCCTCAAAGTGAAACAAACAAGGGGAGGTTACTATCATTTATGTAGCTAATGTTCAGATTACCAAGAATCTTGCCTCACAGATCCATTACTACTGAATAGCAAGTTTGATTCTCGCTGGATACCCAATATTTGCGATCTTGTGTCACATCATACTCGTAGCGAATGGGTTGGGTAAATACAAATAGAAATATTGATAAAATCAAATAACACAAATGGAAAGATTTTGAAATTGTAGGAGGATATTTACAGTCAAAAAAAATAATAATAATAATATATATATATATATATATATATATATATATATATATATATATATATATATAAAAAGTAAAGTCGACGGGGCAGCCTAAAGTCGGTATCAGCCAGTCAGCGAGGGAGTCTATCCACTTTTCAATAGCGCTAGACCAAGGAGATTGTTTTAGCATCTGAGGTAGAGTGCCACACCTACCATCAGCTCCTTACTTTACCACACAGATCCCTGTGCTACTCATACGCTGAGTTGGCGAGGACCGGTATTGAACTAGGAACCTTGTGGTTTCTAGCCGAACGCTCTACCGACTGAGCTAACCCGGCCCATTATATATTTATATATATGTATATATATATAATAAACATCATACTCACTGTAGAAGCAATATTCCAATTACCGTTGAATTGGCAAGACAAGGCAACAAGCAAGCCATAACTCAACACAGATCTTGCACTGTCACAAGCCTACTGCAGAATGGTGATTGGAATATTGATTCTACAGTGAGTATGATGCTTATTTTACAATATATATATATATATATATATATATATATATATATATTAAAGTGTTATTATGGGTCCAATGGGAGAAAATTAAATATTATATAAAAAAAGAAGGTCCGCAAAATGGATTATATTTTTTTTTAAAATCTTTTTATCTTTATCTTACATTTTATCTTACATTCTTCAGGCATTCATTAGTCATATGATTAATCAATACCTGAAGAAGATATCAGAAGATCGGAAACACATGTCGCAAATGTAAGATAAAAATAAAAATATAAAAAAAAAAAATATCCATTTTGCGGACCTTCTTTTTTATAAAATATATATATATATGGCTGGGTTAGCTCAGTCGGTAGAGCATTCGGCTATAAACCACAAGGTTCCTAGTTTGATACTAGCCCTCGCCAACTTAGCATATGATTAGCACAGGGATCTGTATGGAGCTGGTGGTAGGTGTGGCACTCTACTTCAAGCTATAAAATAATCTCCTTGGTCTAGAGCTAATGAAAAGGGGATAGACTTCCTTGCTGTATGGCTCATATTGACATTAGGCCACCCCGACGACTTATATATATATATATATATATATTATATATATATATAATCAAAAATAATGATATTATGGATATTATAAACTCATAACTATAAGTTTCATGCTTGTGCAATCTTCAGATGAGTCAAATGGTTGAGATTTTAAAAACCAGTAGTTTTTTAGCGTTTATATAAACGTGTTCACGCGATGGAATGTTATAATGCTAAAGTTTTTGTTTTTTTTAAACTGTGGCTTGTTTAGCTTTTTGTATGACGTGAAGCATGTTCACGCGATGGAATGTTATGACGCTAATTTAAAATCTCAACCATTTGACTCATCTGAAGATTGCATAAGCATGAAACTTATAGTTTTGAGTTTATGATATCCATAATATCATTATTATTGATTGTAAATCTGCTCTGCTTTATTAGCGTTGAGCACCCTTTTATTCCAATACTTTTCTCATTTATTCTCTATTATATATACTAGCAAATATATGCACCCTCCGGGTGCAAGTATTTAAGTTTAAATGTAATAAAATATTAGATTAAATCAGAAAGGCTAGTGAAACTAATTAAGAATTCAAATAAAAAGATTTGAAACGGAGGGGGTATAATCAGAAAATAGAACAACTGAAACTTACTCTTTCATCACTTCCGTTTTTCAATGCTAAATTTTCCTAATTTAACTATTAACTATTAACTATTTAGTTAAAATAGGAAGTAAAGAATAAAATTACAGTTATTTCTTCTTGTTAATGAATTTCTTTTAGGATTTATTGAAGAGATTTTACTCATATTCATTAAGATAAAACCAAACAATTAGAAATCAATAATACAAGCACATTTTATTAAAATCAGTTTTTTTTTTAATATCAATATGCAAATTAGCTTTACGTTTACACTGAAAACTGGTATTTTGTTGTATATATAAATACAATTGCATGTTATTAGTATTTAGGTAAGGCCAACAGTATTAATAATGTCAAAAGTTTTATTATTAATTGAGGTTTAAATAGAAATAGAATCATGGAGAATGTGACGTAAATAACTAAGGGAATTGTGACTTGAGTAGTAATATAGTTTCGGTTACAGACAGAAAAACACAACAATCTCCATTATAATAAGATATATATATATATATATTATATATATATATATATATAGTGTATTTAAGCAGCATATTTTATTAAAAAAGGGACTGACAATGATTTGGCATTCAGTTTTTAATGTCGTTTTTCTTGTTGTGATGAGAGTGTCGCAACGGTGAATGAAGGTCGTTTAAAAAATTGTCCAAAGTCTTTAATGTCACAATCCAAGTACGTGTACTTTCGACCATTGTTAGTCATTGTCAAGTTTGTAGGTATATCTATGTTCAGAAGTTATGGATGTTTTTCTGTGATCAAAGAATTTTTTTTAATAGGTGCATTAATCATGTGTAGTTGACATCATCCTTCATCCACTGTTGGTGACATCTAACACACCTACAAGAAAAGATTAAGGTTTGGTTTGTTTTACGGCAGATCAACCTCAGTGGGTCATTAATGCCAATAAAGTTTTGAAATAAATTCATTCTTAATGGATAATTAATTTTGTTTATAAAACTCATGTTTTCTATTTTAACCCATAGATGGGACCCTAACAGGTACTACCACTCCGGGTCAGAGTAGACCAGGGAGCAATGGTGATGAAAAGTGCTCCACATTCTCCAAAACTGGAACCTCACCATCAGATAGAGTTTAACGTCATTCCCAGGACACAAAGACCCTCAGCCCACCACCTTCTAGCATCCATATGATAAGAAGGTTGGGGCAATCATATAGGTGCTAGGGCTTGACATGATCAGCCGATTTTCAGAGGGGGCCTCTCTGACGAACCATCTAGTCCAAGTAAGGAAAAGATTAAGAAAAAAAAAAAAAGAAAAAGAAAAACTATACTAAGTCCTTGTCTGTCATCTTTAATAGAATATTATAAAGAACGGGCCAGCTAGCTGAGTCGGTAGAGCGGTCAGTTTGGAATCACAATTTTTAAACAAATACAATGAAAAATTTAGTAATATTCTATTTCGTACGCCGAATTAAACTTTGAAATTATTTCAGTTTTTGTCAGTGAGTCAGATGTTTACTAAAAAGAAATCATTAGATTGTCAAACGTCAGAGTTACTCCCTTAGATCATTTTCGTTATTCACCAATTGCGTGAGAATTCTGTAGTTCAACTTAGTTTTTAATTGAATCTCTTTGTGATTTGATTTATCGACATAAACGTTACAATTCACGCTTATCCTTTCTACCGAACTTCTTCTTTCTGGTAATCTGAACATTAGCTCACATAAATGAGAAAACTTATCCTTTTGTTTTTTTCACTTGGGAAGACGTGTGTTTTTGTTTTGTAAAAACACGGATTTTTTGACAAATTGGCATACCTATACTTTTTCTAGTATACAGAGTACTCTCATAGAAATATGATAACATTTGTTATCAAGAAAATATCATAAAGATGATGTTCTTAATAACAATTAGTTTTTCAAATAAGGCGGCAAAGACAATTTAAGAATTACATTTTATGCATGATTTTTTGTTAAAACTTTCAGTTGTACGGATCGAAAAATTTGATATTTCAGTGTTAGATTTACGGGTGAAATAAATGGTGAGGCCCCAAAAAAAAAGACAGCCTTTCCTCAAAGTGAAACAAACAAGAGGTTACTATCATTTATGTAGCTAATTGTTCAGATTACAAGAATCTATGCCTCACAGATCCATTACTCACTGAATAGAGCAGTTTGATTCTCGCTGATACCCAATATTTGCGATCTTTGTGTCACATCATAACTCGTAGACGAATGGGTTGGTAAATAGCAAATGAAATATTGATAAAATCAAATAACACAAATAGGAAGATTTTGAAAATTGTAGGCAGGATATTTACAGTCAAAAATAATAATAATAATATATAATATATATTATATATATATATATATATATATATATATATATAAGTTAAAAATAAGTCGACGCAGGGCCAGCCAAAGTCAGTATCAGCCCAATCAGCGAGGGAGTCACTATCCAGCTTTCAATAGCCGCGTAGACCCAAGGAATGTTTTTAGCATCTGAGAGGTAGAGTGCCACACCTACCATCAGCTCCTTACTTACCACACAGACCCTGTGCATACTCAACGCTGATGTGGCGAGGCCGGGTATTCGAACTAGGAACCTTTGTGGTTCTAGCGAACGCTCTACCGACTGAGTAACCCGGCCCTATATAATTTATATATATATATATATATATAATAAACTATCATACTCACTGTAGAAAGCCAATATTCAATTCACCGCTTAGCATTGCAAGACAAGGCAACAACAAGCCCATAACTCAAATACAGACTTGCATTCACGAAGCCTCGCAGAATTTATTGGAATATTGATTCTACAGTGAGATGATGGCTATTTACAATAAATATATATATATATACATATCTATATATTACTATATAATAACAACGGTAATATTAATAATAATATATATATATATATATACACGGAATATATATATATATAAATAAAGTGTTATTAGTTCCAGACTGGTAGAAAATGAAGTAGCAATCAACCATAAAGTAAGTTTACATATCACAAATTGACACGTAAATTAGAAGTTCTTCCTTAAATCCGCACACAAAGCAACTTGGTTTAATTTCTAAGTTTAACTAGTTTAAGGGACAAGGCATAAGGGTAATCTGAACATTAGCTACATAAATGAGAGTAACTCCCCATGTTTATGTACTTTGAGAAAGCCATATGTTTTACTGTAATCAATACAACTGCATGTTTTAAACATGAAAATATCATAATAAAATGTGTTCTTAATAACAATAAGAACATGATATTTTCCTGTTAAAACATGCAGTTGTATTGATTCAAACAAATTCATATTTTCAGTATAGATTTACGGTGAAATGAAAATGGCTGACCAAAACATATGGTTTCCTCAAAGTGAAATAAACTAAGGGAGGTTACTCTCATTTATGTAGCTAATGTTCAGATTACTGCCAGAAGTATGGGACACCAAATGAGAATCAAACTCACTAACAATGGTTCGTGAATCTAGCTTGCTAACCATTACACCACGTGAGGTGCTTACACACAAAGAAAACCACAATTCCCAGCATTCATCACAAATTAAACCAAAATCAAACAAGTCAATCCTTCCCACTATGCACCAAACATCAGTATTTAAAGGGAAAAAAAATATATTATAGAATATAAATTGGAAAACACAAAAACTACATTTAAAATAATTTTCAGAATAGGAATTGGGATTCACTAAATTTATGATTCACAAAATGTCTGTTCATACTAGTAAGATTTTATCTTGTTTTTCCGAACCTATGTCTAGTGGCTTTGGCCATTGGACTGGTAAGATATTTAATATCAGCGGATCCCAGGGGGCTATCTCCCCAGGCAGCACCTACCTCCTCGTCTAAAAGGGGCAAGGATGGGTTTATTGCCCAGTGCCTGAGGCACCTCAAAAGAGGAATGGCAAGGGGGTTTCATGCAATTTTTAAACACTATCCATGCATGATCTTCGTCTTCTGTGCGGTTTTCCACTCCTGTGTTTAACTGACATGGTGACATACTTACTAGTAAGGCTCCACCCTTTTTATCCTTGATTTAACCAAGCAGGTAAATAGTAGGGCAGACAGGGGTCTTCAACCTTGCCTAGCTAACCAGTGTAGGAGAAGGAAAACTCTTAATTCTTAAACTATGCTTAAGAAATTGGCCTTGTGTTATAACCTGCTTGAGCGAAGGGGTTAGTAAATATATATATATATAATATACAAAGGACTTCCTAAATAAAATCAATAGAATTAAAACAACAAGAAGCGATTTTGGTCACAATGAATGTCAGAACCCTATACTCTAACATCAAGCACAGCGAGGGACTTTCAGCCTTGGGCAAATAACCCAACAAGAGTGCGACAAAAATACCTTTCACTGAAGGGATTGTTAGGTTCATGCCTGAAGGACTTGAACTGTATTAAGCCAAGATTGATTTTAAGAAAATGATAAAAAAATATTAAAAATCAAAAAAAATCACAGTACTCTGAACATTAGCTATATATTTGTTTCCCCCCCAAAAGGAGAGAATATCCTCCATGTTGACATTTTCAAATAGATCTTTCATATTGTTTGCATTAAAATAATGGTTTCTGATGTGAGCAAAAAACCTGCATTCCATGAATAAGTGTTTAACTGTCAAAGGTGTTAGACATGTTCCACATTGTGGTTGTTGTTCTTGTTTGAGTATATAGGAGTGCGTTAGTCTTGTGTGACTAATGCGTAATCGGGACACAATGACTTGTTCCTTTCTAGACTTTCTTAAATTTGGTCTCCAGTCTCCCAAAGTGGGTTTGATTAGGAAGAGTTTGTGGCGGACTAAGTAAAGCTTTATAAACATGTAACAGTTATTTCCTAGAACTCCAACCTAAAAAGGGGAACCACTCGTAATGAATTTTATAATTTATTTATTTATTTATTGATCTACTAGGAAAAAAGAAGATGGGTTAGGGTTAGGGTTAGTTTAATGTGTAAATCAATTAACAGATAAAATTCATTCAGAGTGGTTCCCCTTTTTTAGGTTGGAGTTATAGGGGAGTTTTTTAGAGGTCCCCCATGACAGTTTAACTACAGTCTATGAATCATCTTTTTGCGAATTGGGTTATGGTTTAGGGGTTTGGGGATTAAGGTTGTTTTTTTATTATGTATTGCTTTAAAAAAAAAAACAACAATAAAAAAAAAACAAATTACTATACATTTAATGTTGAAAAAATAAGACGGTTTTAGGGTTAGTTTAATGGGAAAATAAATAAATAATTTATCAGTCAAGAGTGGTTCCCCTTTGATCATGTTAGACTTATAGGAAGTAACCCAAGTAACTGTAAAATGATCAGCTAACCTTGCTGACCAAGTAAAAGGGAATATCTTTTTGGCATACATGTCTGGTACATAAACTACCGTACAAATTTTAACATTTTTCAGTTTGTTTCCCTCCTGCCTTTAAAAAAAAATTTTTTTTTAAACAAATTCAAAGTGAAAATATTTAGTAATCATTCTATTCGTACCCGATAAACTTTGAAATTATTTCAGTTTTTGTCAGTTGAGTCAGATGTTTATAAAAAAGAAATCCATTAGATTGTAACGTCAGAGTTATCTCCCTTAGATCATTTTTCGTTTTCAACAATTTGCGGTGAGAATTCTGTAGTTCAACTTTAGTTTTTATTGAATCTCTTTTTGTGGATTTGATTTTATCGACATAACGTTCACGTTTCACGGCTTATCCTTTCTACGAACTTCTTTTTCTGGTAATCTGAACATTAGCTACATAAATGAGAATAACTTACCCTTGTTTTTTTTTCACTTTGTGGAAGCCGTGTGTTTTGTTTTGTAAAAACACGGATTTTTTGACAAATTGGGCATACCTATATTTTTCTAATATACAGGTACTCTCATAGAAATATTAACATTTGTTTTATCAAGAAAATATCATAAGATGTGTTCTTAATAACAATTAAGTTTATTTCAAATAAGGCGCAAGCACAATTAAGAATACATTTTATGATATTTTTATGTTAAAACTTTCAGTTGTACGGATTCGAAAAAATTTGTATTTTCAGTGTAGATTTACGGTGAAATTAAAATGGCTGAGCAAAACGGACAGCCTCCTCAAAGTGAAACAAACAAGGGGAGGTTACTATCATTTATGTAGCTAATGTTCAGATTACCAAGAATCTTGCCTCACAGATCCATTACTACTGAATAGCAAGTTTGATTCTCGCTGGATACCCAATATTTGCGATCTTGTGTCACATAACTCGTAGCGAATGGGTTGGGTAAATACAAATAGAAATATTGATAAAAATCAAATAACACAAAAGGAAAGATTTTGAAATTAGGCAGATATTTTACAGTCAAAAAAAAAAAAATAATAATATATATATATATAATATATATATATATATAATATAAAAAGTAAAGTCGACGGGGCAGCCTAAAGTCGGTATCAGCCAATCAGCGAGGGAGTCTATCCGCTTTTCAATAGCGCTAGACCAAGGAGATTGTTTTAGCATCTGAGGTAGAGTGCCACACCTACCATCAGCTCCTTACTTTACCACACAGATCCCTGTGCTACTCATACGCTGAGTTGGCGAGGACCGGTATCGAACTAGGAACCTTGTGGTTTCTAGCCGAACGCTCTACCGACTGAGCTAACCCGGCCCATTATATATATATATATATATATATATAATAAATATCATACTCACTGTAGAAGCAATATTCCAATTACCGTTGAATTGGCAAGACAAGGCAACAAGCAAGCCATAACTCAATACAGAACTTGCATTGTCACAAGCCTACTGCAGAATGGTAATTGGAATATTGATTCTACAGTGAGTATGATGCTTATTTACAAAAAATATATATATATATATATATATATATATATATAATATATTACACGGTAATATATATATATATATATTATATATATACACGTAATATATATATATAAAAAAGTGTTATTATGGGTCCGACGGGAGAAAATTAAATATTTTATAAAGAAAGAAGGTCTGCAAAATGGATTAAATTTTTTTAAAAATCTTTTTATTTTTATCTTACATTCTTATTTTTATCTTACATTTTATTTTACATTCTTCATGCATTGATTAATCATATGATTAATCAATGCTTGAAGAAGATATCAGAAGATTGCAAACATGTGTCGCAAATGTAAGATAAAAATAAAAATATTAAAAAAAAAAATCCATTTTGCGGACCTTCTTTTTTATAATATATATATATATATATATATATATATATATTATGGCTGGGTTAGCTCAGTCGGTAGAGCATTCGGCTATAAACCACAAGGTTCCTAGTTTGATACTGGCCCTCGCCAACTCTACTTTAAGCTCTAAAATAATCTCCTTGTCTAGAGCTAATGAAAAGGGGATAGACTTCCTCGCTGTATGGCTCATATCGACATTAGGCCACCCCGACGACTTTTATATATATATATATATAATATATATATATTATATAATCAAAAATAATGATATTATGGATATTATAAACTCATAACTATAAGTTTCATGCTTATGCAATCTTCAGATGAGTCAAATGGTAGAGATTTTAAAAACCAGTAGTTTTTTAGCGTTTATATAAACGTGTTCATGCGATGGAATGTTATAATGCTAAAGTTTTGTTTTTTTTAAACTGTGGCTTGTTTAGCTTTTTGTATGACGTGAAGCGTGTTCACGCGATGGAATGTTATGACGCTAATTTAAAATCTCAACCATTTGACTCATCTGAAGATTGCATAAGCATGAAACTTATAGTTATGAGTTTATGATATCCATAATATCATTATTATTGATTGTAAATCTGCTCTGCTTTATTAGCATTGAGCACCTTTTTATGCCAATACTTTTCTCATTTATTCTCTATTATATATACTAGCAAATATATGCACCCTCCGGGTGCAAGTATTTAAGTTTAAATGTAATAAAATATTAGATTAAATCAGAAAGGCTAGTGAAACTAATTAAGAATTCAAATAAAAAGATTTGAAACGGAGGGGGTATAATCGGAAAATAGAACAAACTGAAACTTACTCTTTCATCACTTCCGTTTTTCAATGCTAAATTTTCCTAATTTAACTATTTAGTTAAAATAGGAAGTAAAGAATAAAATTACAGTTATTTCTTCTTGTTAATGAATTTCTTTTAGGATTTATTGAAGAGATTTTTTACTCATATTCATTAAGATAAAACCAAACAATTAGAAATCAATAATACCAAGCACATTTTTTATTAAAATCATTTTTTTTTTAATATCAATATGCAAATTAGCTTTACGTTTACACTGAAAACTGGTATTTTGTGTATATATAAATACAATTGCATGTTATTAGTATTTAGGTAAGGCCAACAGTATTAATAATGTCAAACAGTTTTATTATTAATTGAGGTTTAAATAGAAATAGAATCATGGAGAATGTGACGTAAATAACTAAGGGAATTGTGACTTGAGTAGTAATATAGTTTTCGGTTACAGACAGAAAAACACACAATCTCCATTATAATAATATATATATATATAATATATATATATATATATATAGTGTATTTAAGCAGCATTTTTTATTAAAAGGGGACTGACAATGATTTGGCATTGAGCTTTTTAATGTCGTTTTTCTTGTTGGTGAGTGAGATGTCGCAACGGTGGATGAAGGTCATTTAAAAATTGTCCAAAGTCTTTAATGTCACAATCCAAGTACGTGTACATTCGACCATTGTTAGTCATTGTCAAGGTTGTAGGTATGACTATGTTGAGAAGTTATGGATGTTTTCTATGGATGTTTTTCTGTGATCAAAGAATTTTTTTAATAGGTGCGTTAATCATGTGTAGTTGACATCATCCTTCATCCACTGTTGGTGACATCTCACGCACCTACAAGAAAAGATTAAGGTTTGGTTTGTTTTACGGCAGATCAACCTCAGTGGGTCATTTAATGCCAATAAAGTTTTGAAATAAATTCATTTTTAATGGATAATTAATTTTGTTTATAAACTCATGTTTTCTATTTTAACCCATAGATGGGACCCTAACAGGTACTACCACTCCGGGTCAGAGTGGACCAGGGAGCAATGGTGATGAAAAGGTGCTCCACATTCTCCAAAACTGGAACCTCACCATCAGATAGAGTTTAACGTCATTCCCAGGACACAAAGACCCTCAGCCACCACCTTCTAGCACCCATATGATCAGAAGAGTTGGGGCTATCATATAGGTGCTAGGGCTTGACATGATCAGCCGATTGATCAGAGGGGGCCTCTCTGACTGACCATCTAGTCCAAGTAAGGAAAAGATTAAGAAAAAAAAAAAGAAAAAAGAAAAACTATACTAAGTCCTTGTCTGTCATCTTTAATAGAATATTATAAAGAAACGGGCCAGCTTAGCTGAGTCGTTAGAGAGGTCAGTTAGGAATCACAAGGTTCTTGGTTTGATACTGGCCTTCACCAACTCAGCATATGAGTAGCACAGGGATCTGTGCGGTAAAGTGAGGATCTGATCGTAGGTGTGGCGTTCCACCTCAGATACTAAAAATAATCTCCTTGGTCTAGTGCTAGTGAAAAGGGGGTATACTCCCTCGCTGTCTGGGTGATACCAACCTTAGGTCACCTCGACAAAAAGGAACCAAAACATGTGACCTGTTGGCTCACCCATTAAGCTCTGGGTAGATAATTGTGATCAAGAAAGAATTAAGTTTGCAAAATGAGTTAAATTTAAAAAAAAATAAATATGTCTGAAGAATTTTTTTTTTAAATGTTAAAAACATTTTCTAAGATCTCCAAGAAAGGGAATGTTTGACCTAATTTAAATTTAAATGGACATGATTCTTGGATGTTCAATATCCCTCTCAAACTCACAGAGAAACTAATATGTATAAGGTGTAGTAGTTCAAGATATATATAGAGAGGGGGAAAGTGACAGGCAGAAGGTGAAGTTAGAGACGGGTGAGTTTTTGACTTAATTGCAAATTACAACTAATTAGAATCAATTAAAAATTTTTTTTTTTTCCAAACATAACTCAATCCCAGATCTAAGGAATAATTTAACATGTATTTTGTGTCATTAAACTAAATAGGAAAAAAGCTTTTTGGAAACAATCATTGATTCACTCAAATTTAGTATAATAATAGATGTCTACAGGAACGAAAATATTGGTTCGTACAACAGCACCTCCCCATTTAAACTTTAGTAAAAGAAATTCAAATTGTAAAATGTCACTTATTCTAATGTTTTCCCTTAAGAACAGAGTGTAAACTTACATGGTGAGGATTCATGGAATATTGTCAACAATTTTCAAATCTTTAGATATAACATGAAATAACAATAAAGATGAAGACTGCTCAATTTTTATTGAATATTAAAATTGTATCTTAAAGTTCTCATTTTGATTGAGACAACAAAACTACAAAATATTTGCAATGAAGATTAGGCTACAGTCAAAGAGACGAAAAGTGCTTTATTTTTTAAAATCCATCGGATGTAAAAGATGGCTCAATAATTTTTACATAATGATTAAAATAAAATCACAAAAAGAGTATACTTACTTTTCGCACATAGGTTTCTTGGTTTCATAATTAATTAATTAAGTTTTAAATGAGTAAAACATGCAAAAAAAATTACTTGGTTCTGAAATAAAAATTAGCCAATCTTAAAGTTTAACTTTTTTTTTAGTCTAAAAACAAATTGTTCGCAGATCATTTTTTGCAATTAAGACTTTTCAACCTTACAAATTCTATTTATCTTGACATATTCTACAAATTGTGAGATTTTGTATTTTTTCGAAGGGAAAAACACTTTTTGTTTGTCTTATGTAAAACGATTTTAGTTTTGTCTGCTTGTTTCGTAACCGCAATTCTGATTGGCTGATTATAAAATGGCAGATAAAATCATTAATCTCATTGGCTAATTTTTATTTCGGAGCTAAGTAGTTTTTTTACGTATTTTACTCATTTAAAACTTAATTAATTATTGAAACCAAGATACCTATGTCCGAAAAGTAAGTCTACTCTTTTTTGGGATTTTATCTTAATCATTACGTAAAAATTATTGAGTCATCTTTTACATCCAACAAAACTGAACAAAAATCGCTTTTGGACTGTGGCCTAGATGAGGATAGTCTTAATATTCAATGAAATATTAAGACTATCCTCATCTTCATTGCTGGCATTTTATACATATCTCAAAACTTTAGATAAAAATGAAATAAAATAACAATAAAAATGAGGATAATGTACAATTTTCATTAAATATTAATAACACATCTCAAACTCTTCAACAGAGATATTATAAAATATCAACAATGAAGATGAGAATAGTTTTAATATTTCATTGAATATTAACAAAATCTCAAAACTTTAGATAAAAATAACAAAAAAAATTTCACTGAATATTAAAATTGGATAGATATGAACATATTCAGATGGATAGATATTAACTTTACATCTCAAAGTCTTTGAACAACAATATTATAATATATCAGCAATGATGATAATGATAAAAAATGAATTTCTTAAAAATAAATTCTGTTAGAAAAGAGTACCATGATGATAAAAAATGAATTCTTAAAAATAAATTCTGTTAGAAAAGAGTACCATGATGATAAAAAATGAATTTCTTAAAAATAAATTCTGTTAGAAAAGAGTACCATGATGATAAAAAATGAATTTCTTAAAAATAAATTCTGTTAGAAAAGAGTCCATGATGATAAAAAATGAATTTCTTAAAAATAATTCTGTTAGAAAAGAGTACCATGATGATAAAAAATGAATTTCTTTAAAAGAATTCTGTTAGAAAAGAGTACCATCTGCAAGAGAGGGGAAAACCACCATAAAAAAACCCAGCAATAATGTGCTATTTTGACAAAGATTTTAAATTTATAAAATTCTCTCGTTTTAAAGACTAAAAACAATTTTTACATGTGCTTTTCATTTAATCCTTACTTTTTATTATACAGAAAAAAATTATTTAAAGTTTTATTAATCTTTTTTTCAGAGTGTTGTTGAATTTTAATTCCTGTTAAAAAAAAAAAAAATTAAAGTGAAATTATATATATTTTATAAAAAAAAGAAGGTCCATAAAATCAATTTTGTTTTTCAAAAGTAAAAGTAAAGTAAAATTTTTAAAAAACAAAAAAATATCAAAAAGAAATCAGTGCTCTTCCATTATGTGATCTACTGAAGGTTTGTGATCTACATTCATGGCATGTGATCTACTAGGAATAACTATTAGAAAAAAGAAGTTAGGGTTTAGGGCTAGTTTAATGGGAAAATAATGGGTAGATCACATATTGGATTAGAAACCATTAGGTAGATCACATATTGGAAGAGCACCGAATAAAGAGTCTGGTTCAGAATTCAAACAATTAGTGCTCTTCCAATATGTGATCTACCGAAGGTTTGTGATCTACTATTCATGGCATGTTAGGGTTAGGGTTAGAGTTAAGGTTTAAGGTTAGTTTAATGGGAGAATAATGGGTTAGTTAATGGGTAGATCACATATTGAAATGTAGACAACTCAGTAGATTACATATTGGATTAAAAACCATTCAGTAGATCACATATTGGAAAAGCACCCAAAAATCTTTTGAAAAACAAAATTAATTTTACTGACCTTTTTATAAAGTGTCTAAATCCTAATTCTTTTAACACTTAATCATATATATATATATATATATATATATATATATATATATATATATATATATATATTAAAAAAATTACATTTTATGTAAAATATGAATGGTGTAAGGGTGTATTGGGATAATGTGAAATTTAAATTTGTTACGAAGGGTATATCTAAAATGGTTATGTGAAAGGGATTTTATGATTTCTGAGTACAAGTGTCGCTAAATAAGGGGATATATTAAAAAAGCCTTGTCTTTGGGGGATGTTTTAATGTGTGAGAATAACACAAGATTCCATAATTCTATGTAGTGTTCTATTGTGTATGTGAGTTAATATTTTGGCACCTTTAAAATTGAAGGTATGGTTATTGTCTATAATATGTTTAGCTGGGGCGTTGTTTAGAAAATCTTGTTTAATATGATATCTATGTTCAGATCCCTTCCACATAACCACTTCCTAACAAATTTAAATTTCACATTATCCCAATACACCCTTACACCATTCATATTTTACATAAAAAGTAATTTTTTTTAAATGATTAAATAAACATTTCTTTAAATATATATATATATATATATATATATATATATATATATCAATGTGTATGGTTGGCACTATTGCACTTAAAGAGGCAGTAGTGATCCAATATCAGTATTATTAGAAGAGTGCTCAATATCTGTGATAGAGCATTGATAAATAAATATTTTAGTAATTATATGTATAAGCCAATAGAATTTCTGTTGGCATTGAAAAAAAAAATGGTCGTTTTTTTTTTTGTTTTTGTTTTTTTGTAATTAGTACTGACAGATACTTAGTAAGGTAATCTTGTATTTTAAGTGACTAAATTTCTACCATAAAATTGTATTTGTGCATTATTTGAAATGAACAACGGGACTTAACTCTCGTTTAAGTCTTAAAAGGACTTATCTCTCAAAGGAATGAGAGTTACGTCCCTTTGTTCTTTTTCCAAGAAGAAGCTTGTAAACAATGGCAGCCATCTTTGATTCAACGTAATTTCCACAGAGAAAAAACAACGCTTTTAAAATCCATTTTAATGCATGTTTTTAACTCCAAAATATCATAAAGTATCTTTTAGTAACAATTAAGTTCGTTTCAAATAATGCGCAAGTACAATTTTATTATAGGAATTTAGTCACTTAAAGTTCAAGATTACCCTTAGTAATTATTACGTCTTAAACTGGTTCTTATAAAAAAAAGCACAAAAAACTGTCTTGCTCTTTTTGATTTAGTTATTTCAAAAAGATTTTTTCGGACCATATGACCCTTAGGCACCCCTTTTGTGATCTCGATTCGTGGGAACATTTTTTCCATTTACACGGTCAAAATCCGGTTAATTGTTAACAGACGATTTTTAGAGTTTTTTTTTTAATTATAAAACTAACCCCTAACCCCTAACAAACAACCGGATTTTGACGGTGTAAATGAGAAAAGTGTCCTTGTGAGTCGAGATCGCGGAAGGGGTGCCTAAAGGTCATATGGTCCGATTTTTCTTCTAATAGAAAAAAAAAATGCTCAGATTTTTTTTGAAAATTGTTTCCTTTCAATATAATGAAGAAAAAAAAAATTACTAACGTTGTTTCAATTGTTTATAAACAAAAAAATGAAAAAAAAATCTTGCTTGCTGTTATTGGGGGGGAGGGTGAGAATGAAAATGAAAAAAAAAACAAAAATTTTCATGTCTGGGGTGGGGGTGGGGGGTAAAGTTATGAAAAAAAATTGAAGAGGAAATTATCTGTTAAATAAAAAATTTATCTTTTGAAATTTGTTTTTTTTTAATGCAGTCAAAATTGCATTAAATGTGAAAATAAAAAAATGTAAAAAATAATTCAAAGTGTTTGGTTGTTTTATTTTTCAAATGATCATTTTAAAGAAATCAGTCTTGTAAAACATCGCCGAGATGCACTAAAGGAGGTCATTAGTGATGTTACACAGTACCTTACAGATTTCGGGTTTCACAACATTCCAAGTGTTGGTGCTTTTATTTTTTAAATGATCATTTAAAGAAATCAGTCTTGTAAAACATCGCCGAGATGCACTAAAGAGGTCATTAGTGATGTTACACCAGTATCCTTACAGATTCGGGTTTCACAACATTCCAAGTGTTTGGTGCTTTTATTTTTTAAATGATCATTTTAAAGAAATCAGTACATTATTGTGGCGAGAGAAATCACGCACGTAGTGGTTCAAAGCGTGCACGACTGTGTTTGGCATGTAGAATGAGATCAAGGGCGATTGGTGAGATTGAACTCACATCCTCCTGATCGTGAGTTGTGGCTTGACGCATGTAAATCACTAGACTGTACGATGGACCCGGATGTTAGTGTCACTATTTAAGGCCTGTTTTTAACTCACGGTGCAGTCGCGTTTTTTTAGTTTTGTGACGAAGGCAGTGACGTACGACACGAGCGAAGAAGTAACTACGAGAGATGAAAAATTCATTGGACTGCTAGGATTTTGTTGAGTGAAGGAAGGAGAGAAGAAACTGATTATCCCGCTTGCAAACAGACCATTACACGAAAGGAATTACTGGTGTCAATTGAACGGACTCCAGTTGAAGAAAAAACAAAACAAACTGAAATAATTATATATTCGTGGATTTCCGTCCCGGCCACCTGCCTCAAAAACCGCTAGCCGGTGGCTGCTGAAAAAAAAACACCAGCTACGATTGAAGTCCGTAGTCGACTCGGTGTCACTTAATAAAAAAAAAATTAGGGTTAGGGTTGGGATTTAGGGTTAGTTAAATGGCAAAATAAATAATTTAGGCTGTATACAGGGTGACCCAGAAAAAACAGAACCCTTAAATTTTGTAAAACTGTTAATTTTAACTTGTGGTTTAGGGTTGGGGTTGATTTTCGGGAAAAACGCCCTAAGTTGTTTTTTTTTTCAAGTGACACCGCTTCGGCTACGGACTTCAATCGTAGCTAGTGTTTTTTTTTCAGCAGCCACCGGCTAGCGGTTTTTGAGACAGGAGGCCAGGATGGAACTCCGCGAAGAGTACCTATCTTAGTCTTGTAAAACATTGCCCAGATGCACTAAAGGAACTTGTCATCCGGTGGATTTTGCAGTTGTGTCAGACCAGAGTGAAAATGAAAGAAAAGATTAAATACTTGGACCTTGCCAGAGAACTAAAAAAAATGTGGGTCATTATGGTAAAGGTCATATCAATTGTAATTGGTGCCCTTGGAATGGTCCTCAAGGTTTGGAAAAGGTTCAAGATGAATTGGACATCAGAGGAAGAACCAAGAACATCCAAATATATGTACAATCGGCTAGAATACTCAGGAGAGTCCTGAAGACTCATACTCCAGTGAAAGACTAACAGCTAACGTTGGTGAGAAAAAACTTGGAAGGAGGGATATAATGATAGGCCACGAGGATTCCGTCCTTAAGCATCATGGGTCGCCACCTAGGGTCAACAGCTGACCCTATTAGGGAGAGTCTGACCCCTCTACAGATATCCAATTGGCGTATTCTACAGAGCGGCCAACTGATTTGGAGGGGTTGGATAAATGCATATAGATTGTTTATTTTATTGATTTTAACGGCATATCAACCAGTCTGGGGTTATGTCAGGCTTAACGGTTAGGAAGTAATATATGTTGTGTATCTATATTTATACTTTTTAGTAATTGGTTTTAACAATGTGTTAGCACCATTGGGGATCATTGTTGTATGGTATTGATTAAGTTCATGTCTATATTCTATGTTATAATTCTATTTCCTTTAAAAAGGACAAAATGTCCTCCATGTTGACATTTTCAAATAGATCTTTCATATTGTTTACTTTAAAATAACGGTTTCTGATGTGAACAGAAAACCTGCATTCCATGAATAAGTGTTTAACAGTCAAATGTGTTTGACATGTTTCACATTGTGGCTGTTGTTCTTGTTTGAGTATATAGGAGTGCGTTAGTCTTGTATGACCAATGCGTAATCGAGATACAATGACTTGTTCCTTTCTAGACTTCCTTAAAGTTGGTCTCCCAAAGTGGGTTTGATTAGGAAACTCTTCCTAATCAAACCCAACGTATTGTGGATGTTGTTATTCCAGCGTTGTTGCCATTTTGTATGAAGGAATCTATTAATTTTAGGTTTCAAGTCTGTATATGGAATCTTGAACTTGTCGGGGATCAAATCTAGAGCAGATTTAGCTGTAAAGTCAGCTCTTTCATTCCCCGTCACTCCTATATGGCTTGGGATCCTGCATATCGGAATCTCCTTAGAGTTAGACGTCGAGTCTAATCTATTCAGGAGTTTAATGATAAAAATAAGAGAGCCTTCCAGTTTTTTAAATTTTTTTGGAATTGATAAAATAGTGGAAATAGTTAACTTCCTGTGTATTAATAAATACTGGTGGTTGAATTTCAGCTTGCCCCTTTTTATAGATAAAAATATATAGAGAGAAAATAATATATATAGATAATATATGATAAAATAATAATGATAATATAATTTATATATATAAAAGGAAGTTTGGTATGTACATGTCGACGTTATACAATTTGGAGAGAAAAAAAATTAAACCTTTCATTTCATTTTGTATTATTTGGATTTTTCGGACTGTTGTCCTCATCTTTATTGTTATCTGTACAACGTTCCGGCCGATGTGTCCTTCGGCCATCTTCAGGCATTTCTTGTAAAACTTGGGCACCTTCTTGTCAGTTGGACACATGGCGCAATAGATGTAGGGGTTGGGCTAATACGGTTCTGACAATCACCTGTAGGTTGCAGGTTCAATTCTAACCTAGGGCGATAATAACTGAATACCTAACATAGCTTAACACTTGTACCCGGTCATGGTTAACGGAATGAGCAACCCCCGTGGATTAAATAAAGGGTTTGGTTCAAAGTTTTGTGAAGGCTTCCGGATTCGAAGAGAAGGTTCCAGATTTCGAGCTGAAGGTTCCCGAGTTTGACAAGAAACACCTGAAGAAAGCCATAGAGCACATCGGCCAAAACAATGTGTACATAACAATTAAGATGAGGACAACAGACCGAAAAATCCAAATAAAAATTATCAGACCTTATCTAAAAAAAATAATTTAAAAAAAAATCAAACAAGAAACACCTGAAGAAGGCCGGAGGGTACATCGGTCAAAACATGTATATAACAAAGATAAGGACAACAGCCCGAAAAATCCAAATTATCCGACCCTATCTAAAAAAAAAAAAAAAATACAATAAAAAAAGAAACGCCTGAAGAAGACCGGAGGGCACATCGGCCAAAACCTGTATATAACAAAGATAAGGACAACAGCCCGAAAAATGCAAATAATACAAATTATTAAGCCTCATCTCATAGATCCAGGCAAATACTTTCAGACCATATTTCATTATATATTATCCAAGACTGAATCTTTTTGAGAGAAATATCTAAACCCTTAAGAGAGAGAGAGAGAGAGAGAGAGAGAGAGAGAGAGAGAGAGGGAGGGAGGGAGAGAGAGAGAGAGAGTGTGTGTGTGTGTGTAAGGATCATGATGGGGGTGGGGCGGCAACGTATAGTTTTACAATTTGCATAAAAGGCGCACCTGTTCTCTGCATTGTTTGAGGTTTGCCAAAGAAAAAATAAATTCTTACGAGAAGTTGCTTGACTTGGTTGTACAATATTATTTGATAATTTCCTTTTTTTGACTTTCCACTCCCCACCTCTTTCTCCCTCCCCTTCCATATCCCCCCCCCCCAATGGATTTTGGAATTTAGAAAAGAAATGTTGTTATTCGGTTTGAGTTTCATTTCCGGACTCAGCGACAAAACAGAAATAAATTTGAAATTCGAGAAGAAAAATCGATGGAAATATTGAGCAGTTCATATTAACCTACATGGGGGGGGGGGGTAGATAGGAAGTACAAAGGCTTAAAAAAGGTATATATAATGAGAGAGAGAGAGAGAGAGAGAGAGAGAGAGAGAGAGAGGGGGGCACAAGTTAAAAAAACAATCTATAAAAAGTGTATATTGAAAGGCTAAAAAAAAAAGACAAAGGACTGATTATATTTGCTATACCCAAAAATCTTCTGCTGCAGTTTTTTAAAAAACGAATTAAAATCAATTAAATCTATTATTCAAGGTCAAACTTTTGTCTAAAACGATAAGTAGTAACATCATGACCATAAAAAAAGAAAAATATCATTACATATGCAATTTATTTTTAATACATTTAAAACGATTTGTTTTGGTCAATTTCGATCCGTTCGGCCATTTTGGCTCTTTTTAAATGGCTTGTTTAAAAATGTAATGTAACATTCGCGATTGCAAAAAAAATTTACCAAAAATCAGGGAATTATCCAATTTTAATGAAATTTTTAGTATTGAATTATCAATTAATGAATTTTATAATGGGGGACGAGAGAGAAGTCACAAAGGCTTTAAAAAACTTTATGAAATGAGGGAGAATGCCGAAGGGATCGACGCAATTTTTCTACATACCACCCATGAGTCTCGGCTTGTGGGTGGTCCCACGTAAAAAGGCCTTGTGCCGTATCGTGTACAAGTGGGGTACATGTAAATACCAGACATCACCGACCCGCTCTTCAAGGCGGGGGTCCGGTGTGTTGAATTAACAGCGTCGATCCCAGGGGGGGGGGGTATCCACCCAGGCAATACCTGCCCCCTCGATTTCAAGGGGCAGGGTTAGGTTTATTGCCCAGAGCCCTAGGCGCCCCCTTGAGGGGGAATGCCGATTGGATCGACGCATTCTTTGTGCCTACCACCCATTAGCTTCAGCTTGTGGGTGGGCCCACATAAAAATGTCCTTGTGTCTAGATAGGCTAAAATAGCTATAGAATAAGCGAGACAGAGGTACATAGAAAGTCAGAGGGGGGAAATAGAGGGGGGAGAGAGGGGGTGATAGAAAGAGAAGAGGTGAGAGAAATCACCTATCGAAATATTACAAAACTTTTGATTCACCATTGTATTAAAACTGCGCACTGCTAGAACAATTTTAATTGCGACTCATTGAACCTAAGAGTAATGATACGAAACTAGCGAGAATCGTGAATATAACACGATATGATAATTTGACTATTACATTTGATTTGTTTACTCAAGAATTATTAAAAAATAATTCAATATGCAAAAATGTATAATAATCTCTGGCGAAATTTTTTCTTTCTCATTTTCTCCTTTTTCATCTATTTCATTGAAACAGACGATACGTACTATCGCTTCCTATCTCTCACCTTTCTTTTTTTTTCTATATTTGCTTTCTATTCCCTCTGACATATAGCATGTGCTTTTTCTTCTTTTTCTTTCCTTACAATTACAACAATATGATTCATTATTGATCTAAAGTGATGACAGGGCATAACATTTTAACACATTCATTCATATCTTATGAATCAAAACGGAATGGTCCATTATTTATCTGAAGTAATGACTGGGTGTGATAGGTAAGTACTAGCGTATTAACATATAGATGAGTTAATCAAAGAAACGCTGTTCACTATTTTCCATTATTTAGTATTGATATAATCTATGTAAATTAGATAAGGAGGAAAACTACGATTACGATTTTTCTACACAAGATGGATGGCATAAAAGGTAAAGAAAGAACGTGTAGATTTGGTTTGGTTTGGTTTTGTTTTATTTTACGGCATATCAATCTCAGTGGGTCATTTAATGCCGATAAAGTTTTGAAATAAATCAATTCTTAATGGATAATACAATTTTTTTATAAATACATTTTTCTATTTAACCCATAGACAGGTACTATCACTCCGGGTCAGAGTGGACCGGGGAGCAATGGTGATGAAGGGGTGCTCCACATTCCCCAAACCTCTAAAACTGGAACCTCACCATTAGATAGAGTTTAACGTCATTCCCAGGACATGTAGACCTTCAGCCACCGCCTTCTAACACCCACATGATAAAAAGGGGTTGGGGCTTGTCATAAGGGCAATGGGGTTGGGAAAATCATATAGGTGCTAGGGCTTGACGTGAACAGCCGATGGATCGGAGGGGGCCTCTCCGACCGCCCGTCTAGCCCAAGATGAACTGTGTAGAATAATCATACTAAATTACAATTACCGTCGAAGGCAACAAGTAGCTGTAACTCAATGCAGATCTAACATTGTTGCAATCGTACTGCAGATTGCCAGAGTATTTATGAAGCCTCATAACATCATAGAAACCAATCAGGACTCAAGGAATGGAATCACACAAATACATGAATTGACTATTCTTGAGTTCCATAAGTACCAGCTATCTTGGGCACTGGTTCAGTTGTACTTAGCCAGTTGCTGTTGCCCAAAACAATAGTATACTGACTGTTTCAATAAACCGGGAAATTTTCTCCTTGCAATCGTTTTCGTGACTGTGAGTGTACATTAATTTAACTAAACCAAAATTAGGATGCATTTATTTTAATTTTAGAGACAACTTCTTTCTTAAAATTTTCGTAACCTATTTTTACTTCACGACCTACTGAAGGGTCAGGATCCATAACTTGAAAACCCCTGAGATAATGAATCGGCATAGCCTATCATTTTTAGCAAGAACGATAAATTAAATACTATTGCCGAGGTCGTGAATGTGACAAACTACATTGGACTGTGAGGTTGGTTGGATTTTATGGCATGTCAACCCTTGCTGGGTTATTTTATACTGAAAACGTTTTGTTTCTTTCTTTTAAGATTTACATAGACATAAGTAGAGCTTTGTTAAATGGGAACAGGAATTAATACAGATATGTTGGTTGGTTGGATTTTACGGCATGTCAACCCTTGTTGGCTTATTTTATACTGAAAACATTTTTGTTTCTTTCTTTTAAGATTTACATAGACATAAGTAGAACTTTGTTAAATGGGAAGAGGAATTAATACAGATATGTTGGTTGGTTGGGTTTTACGGCATGTCAACCCTTGTTGGGTTATTTTATGCTGAAAACATTTTGTTTCTTTCTTTTAAGATTTACATAGACATAAGTAGAGCTTTGTTAAATGGGAACAGGAATTAATACAGATATGTTGGTTGGTTGGATTTTACGGCACGTCAACCCTTGTTGGCTTATTTTATGCTGAAAACGTTTTTATTCATTCTTGATATGTATTCTTTTTTTTTCAAACTCAATTCTTTTAAAACATGTTTTTTTTTCTATTTAACCCATACATGGGACCCTAACAGGTACTACCACTTAGAGCTGACCAGGGAGTAATGGCGGTGACGAGGTACTCTCCCTAGAGCTCCAGGATTGAAATTTCACCATTAGATGTAGTATAACGTCATACCCAGGACAAAATATATGATAGGAATACTTGAAACCATACAAATGTATGCAGACAGTATATATATATATATATATATATAATATATATGTGGAATTAAAATAAAAAAAGATTCAATGGAGTACTGTAAATAAGAATATGATTGAACATCGGCGTTATATAACCCATTAGGTGTTTATATGCCGTTAACAAAATAAACCATCAACCTCAAGTATTACAAATACTGTTTATTTTGATCTTTGCAAATACAAAAAAAAAAACTGAAACAAAAAAACATCACATATCTTTTCGACTGTCACAAGACGTGCTATTTTGGCAATATCGACCCGTGGCTGTCCCAGTCTCGACGGCTAACCAAGATATCTAAGCACGTAGTGTCTATTTAATTATATATATATATATATATATATATATATATATATATATATATATACCGTTAGGTTAGGGTCAAAACTGTAAGCCACATGTCAAAGAAAGAAAAAGAGAAAGAGAGAAAGGAGAGAAAGAGAGAAAAAGAAAAGAAATAAAGAAAAGAAAAAAAAGAAAAAGAAAAAAGTGAAAAAAGAGAAAAAAGAAAAGAAAAGAGAAAAAAGGAAAAAGGAAAGAAAAAAAGAAAGAAAAGAAAGAAGAAAAAAGAAAGAAAAAAAATAACAAAAAGAAAAGAAAAGAAAAAGGAAAAAGAAAAAAAGAAAAAAGAATTAGAGAAAAAGAGAAAAAAGAGAAAAAGAAAAAAGAGAAAAAAAGAAAAAAAAGAGAAAAAAGAAAAAAAAAAAGAAAAAAAGAAAAAAAATAGGAAAAAAAATTTAAAGCTTCGGTTTAAATTTCATGATAATTAAATATAATTGAATATTTAAACTGAAATTTAATAAAACATTATATTATAAAGTTCATTGTAAAGTAATTAAAATATGAAATGGAATGCAGTAGGTTACATGGTATCAGCCACAAGAAACGAGTCGAACTCGATAGTGATTGATCTGCGAGACTAACTTATTAGTCACTACACCACGACAAGGTACCCTCATACTTTCTCAAGAATACACGGAGGGTTTTCGAAGTTCCCATGAGCACACAAAAAAGGGTTTCCAAGAACACAGAGGAAATAGCTATATAACATGGCTAGCCGATAGATAGCACCGCCCGTCTAAGCATGTTACGTGACCATTGTTACTCGGCTCATGGGGCACTCAGCCACCAGTACACCCCATTAGGAGGAGGGGGCTTAACCCTCTACAGAGGTGCAGTCGGAGTATTCCACAGTTTCGTGGGTGGTGGGTGCAAAAAATGCATTGATCCCGTCGGCATTCCTACTCATGGGGGCACCTCAGGCACTGAGCAATAAACTCATCCCAGCCCCTTTAAATCGAGGGCAGGTGTTGCCTAGGGGATGGCCCCTTGGGGTTAACGATGTTAATTTATGCGGTCCAGGGGCCCGAAGCCACTGGACCCCCCCGGTCGAAACCGGGGTCTTATTCATTCTTGATGGGTATTCATTAAAAAAAAACTCATTTGTCGTTTCAAACAATAGATGGGTCCTAACAGGCACTACCACTCCGGGTCAGGGTAGATCTGGGGGTAATGGTTATGAAGAAGTACAAAACACTCCCCAGAGATCCAAAATTGGAACTTCACCATCAGATAGCATTTAACTTCATACCCAGGACCCTCAGTCACGGCCTTCTATCACATATGATGAAAAAGGTTGGGGCTTACCATAAGGGCAATAGGGTTGAGACAATCATATTAGTGCTAGGGCTTGACGTTATAAGTTGGTAGACAAGATTCCTGTGAGTAGCTAATCAAATTGATAGAAATTATTCAAGGCAGTTGAACTCTTTCATCTATAAACTAAAACAACTGACTCTGCCAACCGATATTCTGTACGAACTATTTTAAACACTTGTTTCTTCCATCCCCAATTGAGTTTTTATCATAAACCATAGAGAGAGAGGCTGAATCTTATTATAATGGAGAGTGTGTATCTGTCTCTCCGTAACCGAAATTCCGTCACGACCAACGTCACAATTCCCTTAGTTATTTAAGTGATATTCTCAATGGTAATTAAATAATCAATATTTAATCCTAATCAGCACCTTATCTATTAATAACGTCTCTATCAAGGTCTAGCTGAGATCGATTTGCCTCGAAACAGCCCATATTATTAAGATATCTACCTCGTACCCCACTTGTACGGGTTAGGCACAAGGCCCTATTAATGTGGGACCTCCCACAAACCGAAGCTCATAGGTGGCGGGGTAAAAATTGGCATTCCCCCTGGGGGGGGGACACTCCAGACCCTGGACAATTAACCCAGCCCTACCCCTTTAAATCGAGGGGGCAGGTGTTGCCTGGGGGGATAGCCCCCTGGGATCAATGCTGTTAATTAATTAACAGTCTCTTATTATTAATTTGTTTAAAATTCTGCAATGTGCGTTTTATATCATTATGAAATAAAAGTTTACATAATATATGGTCTGAATAATTTGCATATCGGTTTTGATAAAACCGTTATTAATAAATAACTACTTGGTGTTATTGATTTCTAATATCATTGCTTTATTTTCAGAAAATCATGGGACAATCAGACCCAAAACAAACTTCATGAGATACAAGATGGAGATTGGCCTACGGACCACAGAAAAATCAGAAGAGAAATAA
>CM042166.1:48382004-48389504 GCA_023376005.1 Doryteuthis pealeii | reverse complement strand
GAAAAAAATAAAAAAGAAAAAAAGAAAAGCTAAAAAAAGAAAAGAAAAAAGAAAAGAAAAAAGAAAAGAAAAAAGAAAAAAATGGTCAGAGTGGACCAGGGAGCAATGGTGATGAAGGAGTGCTCCACATTCCCCAAACCTCCAAAACTGGAACCTCACCATCAAATAGAGTTTAACGTCATTCCCATGGCATGTATACCCCCTCAGCCACCGCCTTCTAGCACCCATATGATAAAAAGGGGTTGGGGCTTGCCATAAGGGCAATAGGGTTGGGAAAATCATATAGGTGCTAGGGCTTGACGTGACCATCCGATTGATCAGAGGGGGCCTCTCCGACCGCCATTCTAGCCTAAGTAAGGGTCTAAGTGTTGCATGTGTGTTGCATGTCATTGACTGCTCATCCCCCTGAACCCCATCCTTAAGCATCACAGGTCGCCACCCACGGCCAACAGGAGGGTCTTACCCCTCTGCAGTCGGTGCATTCTAACGCCGCAGCCGACCTTAGTCGTCAAATACGGACAAAAAGGAATGAAAGAGAACCACATTCAATATCAAAATGTTATATAGGATGTTTTGGTTGAATACGATGCGTATTTCCAATTGCGATTGAAGAAAACAAAAAAGAAAGAAAAGAAAAATGTGGTGAACGAGATGACTTACTTATTGCGAAATACATTTGTTGGCATGTCAGGTTTTAGAAAAAGAACCTGGTCACCATTAACGGGCGGATTTATGGGGTGTAGTCTCGTTTTTTCCCCTTCATGGTGTGATTATATCAGCGCCTTGAGGTTTGAATTCAGAGTTTTTCCTAGACTGGTTACCTAACCAAGGTTGAAGAGCCCAGTCTGTCCTGCTATATACTCTTAGCTGGAGAGAGAGAGAGTAGTTGGATACACACCTTTCCCAAGGGTATTAGCACTATCTGAAAAGCAAACAGCCTCGTCCGGAATTTGACCTCGCGTCAATTAGTCCATATCCTACGACTAACCATTACACCATGCGCCTCCATAGTTATAACGTGATTGGTTTGGTCATTTAGACAGTTGTGACATCGACACGAATGGCTGGTTGGGATTTTGACTTTGGGTTCTTGTTGTGCAGTGCATGTACCTTGTTGGTATTTTGTTGTTATACATGTACCTTTTGGTGGGTTTTTGTTATATATGTGGCTTGCTGTTTTTAGTTATGTATGGACCTTGTTGGGTTTTTGTTGCTATATATATGTACCTTTTGGGGATTTTGTTATATATATGTACCTTTTGGGAATTTTGTTGTTATATATGTACCTTTTGGGAATTTTGTTGTTATATATGTACCTTTTGGAGGGGGTTGTTGTGCATGTACCCTTTGTTGGGTTTTATTGTGCATGTCCCCTTTTTGGGGGGTTTGTTGTTATATATGTACCTTTTGGGGATTTTGTTGTTATATATGTACCTTTTGGAGGGGGTTGTTGTGCATGTACCCTTTGTTGAGTTTTATTGTGCATGTACCCTTTTTTTGGAGGGGATATATATGTACCTTTTGGGGATTTTGTTTAACATTCACCCTTTTGGGATTTGTTGTACCTTTTTGGGGTTTTGTTATGCTTGTACACTTTTGTTTTTTTTTTGTTGTGCACGTACCCTTCTCTCAGTCGGTAGAGGAATCGCCAGGTTCCTGGTTCAATACCGGCCCTCGCCAACCCAGCGTATGAGTAGCACAGGAATCTGTGCGATAAAGTGAGGAGCTGATGTGCTGAGGTGTGGCGCTCCGTCTCAGACGCGAAAAAAATCTCCTTGGTCTAGCGCAAGTGAAAAGGGGATAGACTCCCTCGCTGATTGGCTGATACCGACTTTAGGCCACCCGACGACTTACTACCCTTTTGGGGTTTGTTATATATACGGCTTATTGTTGTGCCTTGTTACGAATATGGAAAGTTTGAGTTTTTGTTATGGGCGTGGCTTGTTGAATTTTCTTTGTTATGTGGCGTATTTTTTTTGTGTGTTTTTTCCCCAAATATTTTCACCATTTCGAGAAAACGTAATCAATACCAAACATTGTTTAAGCCCATAACTTGACAAATTTATCATTTTTTGAAAATCGAAGTCCTAAGACTTAATACGAAATCCATACACGCGGAGGCGGTTTTGTTGTTGCGGGATTTTGTTAGTGGTTTACAGATTGTTGAATATTTTTGTTGGTTTTAAAACTTGTCTTATTTTAGTTTACTTTTTTTTATCTCATAGCTTGTTGAGTTTTGTGATTTATTTTTTCTGATAATATTCGCGCCATTTTCTAAAAACCCGCGAAACTGATTCCACTTAATCGATACCAAACATTGTTAAGACCATTACTTGACAAATGTCTTTTCTAGGAAATCGATGACCTAAGTTTTTATACTAAACACATACACATTCTTAACGCCTTAATACGATGTGTTCTTATAATTCTAATTCCCTTATTTTTTTAAGAAGGTCAAATTAATAAAACACATGTACAGAAAATGAATTAAGGAAAAGAAAAGACATTTAGAGTTAGACTTTTATTCGTAGGTTCACAACTACTTTTTGGAGAGGGAATATTCTCCTGAGCCAGTAAATAGCATGTGTATCCGGCGAAATTCCCAGTCAGGATCTGCATCCGAATGGGCGAGGGGGCTTTTCTCTATGCATACCCAGACGGTTCTTCCTGTCTGAGGGCTCCTGTTAGATTTTTTTAAAAAAGTTTTTATTAATTTTAATTTTAATCCCCACAATTTTTTTAAATTCATAATTAATAAAAAAAACCCAATACAAATTCTTAATTTATTTTAAAAAATGATAAAAATAAATTTAAAAATTAAAATTTTCAAGTGATTTATTTTTATTAGAACTAGAAAAGTGATTTTTCTTTGTTGTTTGGGATTTGGTGTATAGAAAAATGTAAAAGGTTTGAAGGTTTCCAACATCAACAGCCGATATTTAAATGCCCTAATGAAGATTGTAGATACATATTTGAGATGTATTTAATAATCGAAACATTTTAAACGTCGAAATAATTTTCAAACATTAATAAACGATCCTCATTCGATTGTCCGCCACCCCCCATGTTGGGATGGACATGGGAAAGGGTTATCTTCCTTTGTCGCCTGGTTTTCGCCGATAGGTGGCTAGAGTATTCAGGCAGTTCTGAGTTCTCTTTCTCTGGGTCCGGCAACCACTGCACATGGGTTAGACCCTTTGTACCTTTGCCCCTTAAGTAAGGAGTTTTGCAACCCAGCAAAATTTTAAACGTGGAAATAATTTTCAAACATTAATAAACGATTCTCATGACTTAGTTTTCATATTTTTCATTACTTTTCCACAATGTCGGATTCATTTCTATTTCTTCCTAACACACACACATGTTCCTCACCTCTGGGGAGAGAAAACTGTCGGGGGCTGCGAATTACGCCAAAATTGCAAGGATCTCCTTAAAGCGGATAGGGATCTCTTGTAGCCTTTTATTTATGTATGTATATACTTATATCAGTAAATATTAAACTGTGTTGTGTTGATGTCCCGGTTGGTAGAGATTCTGACTCAGTCGAGTTTCTATCCCAGCCTGAGGCAGCCTGCAATGTCTAGCTGCACTGAAGAACTGTGATACAGTTTCTCGAAATAGCGCGAATCTTCGGGAAGAAGGTTCGCGCTATTGCAAGAAACTCGAGTTGGTATATTTTAAACGATCCGTAATTTAAACCATTCAATTTTAATTGTGTATTTAGCTCTTTATATTGAGCACCTTTTTTAATCGATTTTAGTGGAAAAAGACCCTTTGAAGTAAATAAGGTTGTATACTTATTCGCTTTGTGGACTTTTATTGTCACTGCGGTATATATATATATATATATATATATATATATATATATATTATATATAATTTAATATACCAAACTTGTTGGTAAATCCTCGCGGTGAGAAAAACCCCAGCAAATAGTTTGATTGTAAAAATATACTACCAAATATTACCCGGGTTAAAAAAAAATTTGGGAAAAAAGAAAAGACCAAGATAATCGTACCAACCAAAAATAATCCATTGGTACATTATTTGGCCAAAAGAAAAACAATTTATATGTATATATATAAGATATATATATCTATACAAAACCGCCAGGAAACTAAAGCTAATAAGTAAAAAGTGCTCAATACCTAAGTAGAGCAAATAATAAAGATAAATCTAATGAGTCAGACAAACCTACTAAAAGTTTCGCTTAATGCTCTTCAGGGCTAAGACCCGACTAAAGAGACGACTAAAGAGAGCATTAATGCGTTTGCTCCATGTCTCTTTAGTCGGATCTTAGCCCTGAAGAGCATTAAGCGAAACTTTTAGCAGGTTTGTCTGACTCAATTGATTTATATATATATATATATATATATATATTATACTTTTCTGTGAAGCAACTTTTTCAATGTATTTCTATAGTAAAATCATTAGCAATGCGTTTATATTATAATTCTATTCTTTTGCTAATGTATGCATTTATTCCTGGTCACAATCTTCTCCTTCCATGATTGACTAATTTAAATCTTTTTGAACGCTTAGCTCTCAAATAAAATGTCCGAATTATAATTTTCTTTTTTCTTAAAAACAAACAAAAAAAACTTGCACAAAACACTGTCAATTTTCGCCTGTATGTAGCCATCGGTTTAGATCAGTCGGTAGAGCGTCCACCTAGGAACTATAAGGTTCCTCTTTCGATACCAGCCCTTATCAACTCAGCATATGAGTAGCACAGGGATCTGTGTGGCAAAGTAAGGATCTGATGGTATGTGTGGCGATCAACCTCAGACGCAAAAACAATCTTGGACTAGCGCTAGAGAAAAAGGGATAGATTCCCTCGCTGTCTGGCTAATACCAACTTTAGGCTATCCCAACGACTTTATTCCAGTAAAAGACCTTTTTGCCTTTTGTCCGTAATATTTGATACCTGATCTATGCGAGGCCGATATTGTGACACAATGGTCATGACGTGGAACCATGATGGTGGTTTGAGTGATTAGTTAGGGAAAAGTTTGAGTGGTGGTGTGTGTTGTAATGGGAAAAATTGAATGATGATGTCAACAAAGACGCGTGGCATTGTTTTTGATTGGACAAGGAATGATACGCGGCGAAGGGAAGAAAGAAAGAGTGAGTTTTGGAGATTCAGACTGACCGTCAAAGAGTACAGACAGGCTGAGGCTAGTCTCCCTTCGCGGTGATATGGGCATAAAGATAAAATAAAAACTTGATCAACTAACAAAAAATGTCTTGTAGTTCATTTAATTAGACACAAGCAAAGCCCAACAGAAGCCCTTAGAAGGACTCAACTTCCTTGGTTAAAAAGAAGTTAGTTAGAAGTTAACACAACTAGACAACAAGATGGCAGCCGGAGGAGATGGTAGAAGGATCAGCAAGAAGCGATTAAGATCTCCTCACCAAGTAAGTCTCTAATCTGTCTCTCTCTAATATCTCCCTCTATCACTGAAGAACTCTCTTATCTGAGAACTCTCACTCTCACACACACACACCAATTAGCGATGTCAATATAGAAATGCAATAGTACCACATTTAGTACCGTGCATGGATGCACTACCAACATAGTTTCACAAAATATCACCGCCATATTTTTTGTCTGAGTTTTGTTCCTTCATTCCTTATTTTACCTCATTCTCTCGGATTCATTCCAATCCCATTTTCCTCATATATATATATATATATATATATATTATATATATATATATATATATATATATATATATATATATACTTTGTCGTTAATTGTTTTATTTTCGATATTTCCTCCGGACATACACATACACATACACACAACTGCCCTTTATATATGTATAGATTAGCCAGAAAATAGAAATTGGGTACATAATTAGGATCCCCTATAAAGGACATTTTTACATTAGCGAATATCGATTGCAATTTCCTAGTTTGATAGATGATCAGATAACGATTATTGTTTTTTTTTTGGTGGGGGGGAGGTCTCAAAGGTTGAATTGTTTCGTTGTTAGCGATTTCCAAAATGGTCGCTCTTTTTTTTTTCGCGCTGTCGCGTGTAGATAGGCATTTTTGATGGACAGTTTAACTGCTTTTTCTCTCCGATGAATATGCGTTCACGCTTTAATATGCTTACCTATTTATCTACATAGTCGTTCAAACACTGTAAATGCGTGCATGTTTATCATCAAAGTATTTTTTTTCATCTTTTAATTTCAGTGACTTTTTATCGCAATTCACGCAAGCCGTTAATTTGATTGCTTATAGTTTTGACAATGTGCTGATTTACAGGGGATTTTTATGCTGGCATTATTCACGGGTAAGAATTTCTTTACTTTTTTGTGATTTTTATATATACTAGCAAATATATGCACCCTCCGGGTGCAAGTATTTAAGTTTTAATGTAATAAAATGTCATATTAAATTAGAAAGGCTAATGAAACTAAATAAGAATCCAGATAAAATATTTGAAACAGAGGGGGGTATAATCGAAATATAGAACAACTGAAACTTACTCTTCCATCACTCTCGTCTTTCATTGTTATTTTTTATAATTTAAGTATTTAGTTAAAAGAGGAAGTAAAGAATAAAATGACACTTATTTTTTTCTTGTTAATGGATTTCATTTAAGATTTATTGAAGAGATTTTTGCTTATATTCATTAAAATAAAACCAAACAATTAAAAATCAATAATACTAAGCACATATTTATTAAATTCGATTTTTTTTATATCAATATGCAAATTAGCCTTCCCCTTCACACTGTAAACCGCTATTTTGTTGTATATATAAACATAATTGTATGTTGTTAGTATGTAGAGATGGTTAACAGTATTAATAATGTAAAACAATTTTATTAATAATAGAGGTTAAAATAAAAATAAAATCATTGAGAATGTGATGTCAATAACTAAGGGAATTGTAACTTGAGTAGTGATATAGTTTCGGTTACAGACAAAAAAGCACACAATCTCCATTATAATAAGATATATATATATATATATGTGTATATATATATATATATATATGTGTGTGTGTGTGTGTATAAATAAAAGTTAGGTTGTCCTTCACATTTTATAACCCTTATTCGGTCTGTTCATGATGATATGAATGCTTTGGTCACGTATAATGGTACCCTTGCAGAGTCTCAGTCATGAATGGTGTGAAACAAGGCTGTGTTCTTGCACCACAACTATTTGGAATATTCTTTGCAGTGGTCTTTAAGATTGCTTTAAAAAACAATATTAATGGAATTTATGTTCGTTACAGATCATCTGGTAACGTATTTAATATATGACGACTAAAGGCAGGTTCAAAAGTGTTCACAGCCATTGTGCAGGAACTACTATATGCAGATGACTGTGACTTGGTAACAGGATGAGATGCAGAACCTAATGGATTGTTTCTCCGAATCATGTACAGCATTTGGATTAACCATCAATATAAAAAAGACTGTTGTCATGTATCAGCCTGCCCCGAACACATGCTTTTGTATATGGTGAACGCCTCAAAGTT
>CM042166.1:48362004-48379504 GCA_023376005.1 Doryteuthis pealeii | reverse complement strand
TAGCTGGAGAAGGTTGATAAACTCAGCTTTAGTATAATAATAGATATATAAGACTTTTATAATTTGCTTGAAGCATTGTGTATATATTGGTTTGGAGGTTGATTTAGAAGGCTATCACAATGCAGGTGTAAAGAAAAAAAATAATACGGTAACAATGATGTTGTGTGTTAACCTGTATTTAATTCTTGAATTTTCGAGATAATATCTCTTTTTCAAAAGATCACTGGAACTGAAGCAGTATAGTTATGACATTTCTTTTTAAATGAATTTATTTTTTTTTTAAATGATGGTATTTTTATATAACTGTATTCTCGTGTTGTATGTTTACGTGAATGCGGTTTTTTCGTACTTGTGCGTATGTTGTTGAGTTAGGGAATGTATTTAGAGATAATTAAAAGCTATATACTAATAGCTAATACTAATAAAATACTACTAAAAGCTATATTAACATACTAATAAAAGCTTATAATAATAATTATTAGCTCTTTTAGTATCAGTTTACAAAAAATTGAGGAAAAATGCTCCTTCTTCATGTTGTTTATATAGTGAGGTTTGAACTACCTGGGAAGAGAAACCTGCCGGGGGATGCGAATTACGTCAAAATTCCAAGGATCTCCTTATAGCAGATAGAACTCTCTAGTAGCCTTAAATTTAAATTTGATTAGAATTAATCAAACTTTAATTAAAGTATTGGCTCTGTAGTGATTGTCCACCTCTGTCGGGATGGACGTGGGCCCAAAAGAGTTATCTCCCCTTGCCGCCAGGTTTTCGCTGATAGGTGGCTAGAATATTTAGGCAGTTGCCCGGGAATTCTGAGTTCTTTTTCTCTGGGTGCGGCGACCACAGCACATGGGTTTGGCGCTTTGTGCCTCTGTCTCTTAAGGGCCTTTGCCCCCACGAAGTGCCAAACCCATGTTCAGTGGTTGCCGTACACAGAGAAAAAGAACTCAGAATTCCCGGGCTACCCGCCTAAATACTCTAGCCACCTATCGGCGAAAACCTGGCGGCAAGGGGAGATAACTCTTTTGGGCCCACGTCCATCCCGACAGAGGTGGACAATCACTACAGAGCCAATACTTTAATTAAAGTTTGATTAATTCTAATCAAATTTAAATTTAAGGCTACTAGAGAGTTCTATCCGCTAAAAGGAGATCCTTGGAATTTTGACGTAATTCGCAGCCTCCGACAGGTTTCTCTTCACAGGTAGTTCAAACCACCAGGGGTAGAGAACGTGTGTGTATGTTTGTGTGTGTATGTTTGTGTGTGTTAGGAAGAAATGGAAATGAATCCGACACTGTGGAAAAGTAATGAAAAAAGAAGAAAACTAAGAATCATGAGGATCGTTTATTAATGTTTGAAAATTATTTCGACGTTTACAATGTTTGATTATTAAATACATCTCAAATATGTATCTACAATCTTCATTAGGGCATTTAAATATCAGCTGTTGATGTTGGAAAACCTTTTCAAACCTTTTTACATTTTCAATATTAGCGACACCAAATCCTATCTATAAAAACAACATGAAGAAGAAGGAGCACTTTCCTCATTTTCTAGTTCTTGTAAAATACGTGACGTTTACTGATGCTCTAAAAGAGCACTACAGACTAGCCTTAAAAAATATTTCTGAAATCATTTTCTATCAAAACAGAATGGGATGTCGCCATGTTTGATTTAATTGAAGCCAATTCTTTTATTAAAGTTTGATTAATTCTAATCAAATTTAATTTCCAAGGAATGGTTTGTTGTTAGTGATAATCAAAAAGAGAAAAAATAAATCAAAATTTGTGGATATTCTAAAAAATTAATTAGTGTGAATTGTAATTCTTTACAGAATTTATCATTCATTTTTCTAAACATGTTTTTTTTTATTAATTTACCTTTCCTAAAAAATAATGAATTAAAATTAAAAGAACGTATCGTAATAAGGTGTTAAAAGCGTGTATGGGTTTAATATCAGATTTAGGCTTGTGGGGATTAAAATGAAATTTAATAAAAACTATTTTAAAAAATCTCCAAGAGCCCCCAGACAGGAAGAACCGTCTGGGTATGCATAGAGAAAAGTCCCCTCGGCCATTCGGATGCAGATCCTGACTGGGAATTTCGCCAGGTACAAACGCTATTTACTGGCTCAGGAGAATATTCCCTCTCCAAGAAGTAGTTGTGAACCTACGAATAAAAGTCTGGTAATTTATGAGGAAGACCGTCCCGGTCTCCTGCCTCAAAACTTACTAACGGCGAGTGGTGAAAAACCAACCCCAGCTACGATTGAAGTCCGTAGCCGAAGCAATAGATAGATATGAAGATGACTAGATAGATAGATAGTTTTTATTTTATTTTATCAAAATATAAAAGAATATCTAAATACTCAGATTTTCTTTTATTCATGTTTGTTTAATGTCTTGTTTTTAGTTTAAATAAGCAAGAATATCTAAATATTTTGATTTTTTTTTTACTTGTAATTGATTGTTGGAAATAAATATATTAAAATAAAATGAAAATACCTAAAAATATAAACGTTTTGGATTATTTTATATGTAAGTGAATGTCGAAAAAAACCAAAAAAACAAAAACAATCAAAACAAAACGCCCCAAGTTGGTTGTTTACTTTCAAGTGACACTGCTTCGGCTACGGACTTCAATCGTAGCTGGGTTGGTTTTTCAGCAATCACCGGTAGCAAGTTTTGAGGCAGGAGAACGGGATGGTCTTCCTCATAAATTACCAAAAGTCTAACTCTAAATGTATCTGTCTTTTCTTTTCCTTAATTCATTTTCTGTACATATGTTTTATTAATTTGACCTTCTTAAAAAAATAAGGGAATTAGAATTATAAGAACACATCGTAATAAGGCGTTAAGAATGTGTATGGATTTAGTATAAGACTTAGGTCATCGATTTCCTAGATAAGACATTTGTCAAGTAATGGTCTTAATGTTTGGTATCGATTAAGTGGAATCAGTTTCGCGGGTTTTTAGAAAATGGCGCGAATATTACCAGAAAAAAATAAATCACAAAACTTAACAAGCTATGAGATAAAAAAAAGTAAGTTTTAAAACCAACAAAAATATTCAACAATCTGTAAACCACCAACAAAATCCTGCAACAACAATACCGCCTCCGCGTGTATGGATTTCGTATTAAGACTTAGGACTTCGATTTTCAAAAAATAATAAATTTGTCAAGTTATGGGCTTAAACAATGTTTGGTATTGATTACGTTTTTAGGAAATGGTGGAAATATTTGAAAAAACAAACAAAAAACAAAACAAAAAATAAAAACAAACTGTTGCAGTTTGTGTATATAAGGCATGGGGCAAATGGTCACTTCTACTTATAGACTCGTTGACTATCACATGACCTGAGAAAGATTCCTATTGCCCAATCACTGGCAGTGCTGCTGCTGCTGTTGGTGTATTTATAGATGCCTGATTCTAATCTTAACTCATTGACACTCGGACCATCTAGGACGTCGGACCTAAAGGACACTATCCCACAAGGACTTATTGATTTACTTACTTGTTTACTTAAGTTCTTTTACAACTGGAACCAAGGATGACGGCCAATTACTCAACACAAACAAAAAAAAACACGCCACATACATAAAGAAAATCCAACAAGCCACCTCCATAACCAAAAATTAGCCATATTCGTAACAAAACAAAAAACAAAAAAAACAAACAAAAAACAAACAACAATAAGCCGTATATATAACAAACCCCGCCAAAAGGGTACATGCACAACAAACTCCCAAAGGTGCATAACAACAACCCCTCCCAAAAAGGGTAGATGAACAAAATCACAAAAAAACAAGCAAACCAAAAAACTCAACAAAGTGCAAATAAATAAATAAATAGATAAACTACTCCAAGTCCTAAGTCTTAATACTAAACCCAAGCAAACCAAAAATCTCAACAAGGTACAAAATGAAAAAAAATAAAAAAAACTACTTCAAGTCCTAAGTCTTAATACTAAACCCATATACACGGAGGCGGTATGGTTTGGTAGGATTTTCTTGTTGGTTCACAGTTTCTTGGGGATGTTTGTTGAATTGTTTTTTTATTTCATCTTTAATTTTGTACCTTGTTAAATTTTTTGTTGCCGTCTGTTTCTTTTCCTGATAATCCTCTGCAATAAGATAAGCCTCCCAACCCTAAAAAAGGTGGTATTCTGGGTTTAACTAACCTGTGTTTAGCCTATAGTTCTGGAGATTTGGGGAGTGCGAAGTACCCTTTCATTGTCGTCACTTTCAAGTTCACTAGTGATAGTATCTGTTAAAGTTCCTTCTATTGGTCAAGCAGACAGACTCCCTCGTAAACTACTTTAAAGCGAACTCCTAGATGGCACGTGGAGGACAGGAGCTCTCTAAAAGCGGTTCATAGACCATATTAAGACAACGCTGAAGAAATGTAACATCCCACCTTCAAGCGTGGAAGATCTGGCCTCCAATAGACAGGGCTGGCAAGACACCTGTCGCATAGAAGCTAAGCAGCTCAATAATGAGATAAACAGGGCTGTCTTCGTCGTCATGAACAACCAAATGTAGATGGGAATTTCCTCTGCAATGTGTGTGAGCGCATCTGCAAGTCCAAAATTGGACTAATGAGCCACCAGAGGGTTCACAACTGAAGATATGGAGTGACGTCATCGTCGTCCACGACGGACTTCCAAAAGAAAGAGAAAGAAAAGAAAAGAAAGAGAAAGAGAAGAAAAGAAGAGAAGAGAAAGGAGTTCGATTTCAAAAAAATAAATTTGTTAAGTTATGGGATTAACAATGTTTGGTATCGATTATGTGGCATCGGGTTTGCTAATTTGTATTTAGATTTTTTCTGACCGTTGTCCTCATCTTTATTGTTATTGTTATTTTTTTAACATACAGATGAAATAGGAAGGATTTAAATAATAATGCAAGACCAGATTGTTATAAAATTAAAAAAAGATTTATTTAAACACAGAGTAGAAAATACTTCTACTCTCAAGCGAATTAACCAGGATCTGAACGCTCGCGTTCAAATGTAAACAAACGCCACCCACACGTAAGATGACGGAGACCTAACTTCCGGCTTTGGCAAATCAAAGGGGAGCAACTCTATTTTTGTTAGGTGTACCTAACAGTTATATACATAACATTTCGCTTGGAGGGCACATAGGCCGAAACGTTGTGTATATAAAAATAAAGATGAGGACAACAGTCCGAAACATTTAAATAATGCAAGTGGCATCAGTTTCTCGGCTTTCATGTGGGAATTTTCGCTTCCCCCCGCAATAAAACACAATTCGAAAATAAAAAAAGAAACACGAACATCAACGAATCAAAGCACCCCCAAAAAAGACAATATACACCTTCCTCCCAAAACAGACCCCCCACGATAAAGCTCCACCAAAACCCAAAGCGCACGCATCAACACACACATTAACAAAAGCCTCACCCCCAACAAAGAATCCGATAGGGTGCTCTTATAATATTCGGTCTCCCAACGTTGTACAAGCTAGAATAGCAAGCCATTCTTAGTGAGCTTGATTCTCACTGGGTGACATATATTCCTGATCTAGGCTTGTGGTGTAATAGTTAGAGTCGTAGGAAATAGACTTGTCGATGTGAGTTCAAACCCTGAACGAGGCTGTTTGCATTTCACCTAGCGCTAATACTCTTGGGAAAGGTATGCATCCAACTGCTCTCCTTCCATCTATGGGTAAATAGTAAGGCGGACTAGGCTCTTTAACCTTAGTTAGGTAACCAGTCTAGGAGAAGAAAAACTGAACTCAAATCTGTTAAACCCCGCTTAAGAAACTGACCATGTGTCGTATCCTGCTCGTGCGGAAGGGTTGGGAAATACATAAAGTTAGCGGAGTAGCCTATTCTCGGTATCAGCCGGACAGCGATGGAGTCTATCCCCCCTTCGCTAGCGCTAGATTAGGGAGATTGTTTTTTTGTTGCTGAGGGGGAGTGTATTTCTATGTGAAATTTCACAACCAGCAACCCGTAGTTTAAATGAAGTCAAACAAAATGATTTTAAGGTTTCGTCCAGCCATATTAATTTTAAAAAAAAGTATTCACTTTGCTAACTCCCTTTTCCCTAATTATCTACCCAGAGCTGAATGGGTGACCAAATGGGTCACGTTTTGTCTAATCTTTTTTATATGCGTTTAATTCCGTTAGTCTTTCTGATTTGCGATATTACATTAAAACTTACATACTTACGCCCAGAAGGTGCATATTGTTGCTCGTACAATTTATTCAGAAAGAAAGCAGCAGATGTATTATTTCTTTAGCGAAAACTATATGCATCCGGTCAGTTAGAATTTGGAATTTTTTTTTTTTTAAACAAAAAGATTTTGTTTATCAAATTCAATGTACAGAGTAATTTATACGTACACACACAAGCAGACAGATAGGTAGGTAGGCAGGCAGGTGGGACCCCACTTAAAAAAGCCAAACGTTTAAAAGACAAAACAAAAAACAAAAAACAACAAAAAACACCCCACGAAATCTACTGAAATAGATTGCCTTGAACGCTGTAGTTGAATCGATTTTTCTTGAAATGTATTTCGTTTGTTGCTCTCCATATTTTAAGGAGAGAAAAGAAAAGTTGGGATATTATCCAAGAAATGCCAGGATATTGTCGAGAATGACTAGACGATTCGTGGACCTGTTAGGTTCTCATTGGTTGGCTGAAAGTAGGAGTCAAGAAATGATTTTTACTATGAAAATGCATTGGATAATGATTTTTACGGCATGTTATCGTTCTTGGGTCATGCCAAAATAAAGAAAGAAAGAAATAGAGGGAAAGAGAGAGATAGGGAGAGAAAAGAGAAAAAAGAGAGAGATAGAAAAAGAGAAAGAAAGAGAGAGAGAAAGAGAGAGAGAAAGACTGAGAGAGAAAGACTGAGAAAGAAAGAAAGAGAAAGAAAGAGAAAGAAAGAAAGAAAGAGAAAGAGAAAGAAAGAGAAAGAAAGAAAGAGAAAGTGAAAGAGAAAGAGAAAGAGAGAGAAAAAACAACCGGAAGTGCCTGCTTCAGATCTTAAAAAAAAGTATAATTTTTTAAAATGTAAAATACAAAAAAATGCCACAAGGGCGATTATTTTTTATGGTAATTTAAATGCTGTTCATCCCTGGCCTTAACTAGTACCATTCATTGAGCAAATCACATTTCAATATTTTTCATTTCAACACATCTCATTTATTCTAAAGCTTTCAAACTACACTCACAAAAATACGTCAATCACACTGGGAAACTCGTCTGATATTGATTGAAAAGTATTTACCTATTTTAAACTATTTATAATTTTTTCGTATTGTTACTTTTTTCTCAATTCCTTAATGTAAGTTCCTTAATATATGGCAATTAAATATGTTGGTGGTCCTCCACATTTTCAATTGTTGTTCGTGGATGGTTGAATCACCATTTTCCTGAGAGATGGATGGGTAGATGAGTGGCCAGCCAGAAGCCCTGATTTAACACTCTGCAACTTTTTCTTTGTAGTGAGATAGCCAATGGCGTGTTATCTCATTTACATATGTGTATTACTGCAGGACATATATAGACACTTTAGGGGACTAGGGGAATTAGCTACGAGAAGCTGAACCCAGCGCTAAGATTAAGCACGAATAAATACTACTGCAACAAGGAACACAAAACCACACCTCACAACACATGGCGTCGTCGATAGGCATACTTGCAAGTTTAGAGCAACCTGACTATGTTGAGATGTGGATAAAATGTTTTTCAGCCTTTGCAAGAAGCAAAAAATTACAAGACAAAAAGAACATTGGAGGACAAAATGAGATTACAGACTTATTTTTAGCGTCCGCTGGATGTGAAGCAAACATGAAAGTAGCCGTTATGGCGTATCCAAAAGATTTGGAGGATCTCACCTTTGAAGAAATTGCACACATCATAAAGAACAATGTAAGACCTAAGAAAAAACTGGTTATTGCTGAGAGGACTAAATTCCTTTCTACGAAGCAAAATCCCAACGAACCAGCAAGGAATTACATTCAGAGACTAAAAAAAGGCCGCGAGATTCTGTGAATTTCAAAAGCTTGGAACAGGAGATTTTACCATCGAAGAAGAATTAATCCAGTTACGGTTCATTGAAGGATTGCACGACGGGAATCAAAAAGACAACATTTTAGAACGTCTACAGTCAAATAACATGGCATTAGAAACATGCGTGGAATTTGTACAGCAACTGGAAATGATATCCGAATTCAAGGAAGATACTCAAAACAATACAATGGTGTTTAAAAATAGAAGAAAATGCAGCAAATAACACTGACGTGTTACAAGTAAAAACAAGGCTAAAGAATTGTAAGTACTGCAATTTTCAACATAATCTTGACAAAAGAACAAATTGTCCTGCTTATGGACAAACCTGTTATGTTTTGCAAAAACAGAATCATTTTAGTACTGTATGCAGAGTCAAGTCGAAATGGACAAATTCGATAGAAGACGTGTACCAAGTACGGGTGAACAAAAACAGAAGTTGACAGTAAAATTAAATGAAATACCATTTGAGATGCAAGTCGATACAGGTAGTGACGTGACTATTATTCCAAAGAACTTTTGGCAACATATGGGCAAACCCAAGTTAAAGAGAAGTCACTTGAAATTAAGACAATTTGATGGCTCGTACATCACTGCATTGGGACAATTCGACGCTACGTTTGAGGCTAAAAGAAGATTCGAAGTGGTCCCTATAATTGTAGTGGATTGTTTAAAAAATCATGGACTAATAGGCACAGATATTATAAACATAGATACAGACAATTTAATCGACTGCATAGAAAGTAAAAAGCAAAAAATAGGAATCTTGAGAGGTTATAAAGCCACAATACGAGTGAAAGAAAATAGACCCCCCTTATATTACGAATCGCGTAGGATACCTATACATTTGCGACCTTTAGTAAAAAAGAAATTGGAAGATATGGTAGCAGGAGTGTTAAAACCAGTATCGGTCGGTGGTAGTAACTGGGCCTCCCCAATTGTAGTTTTACGAAAAAAAGATGGGGATTTAAGAATATGTGGTGATTATAAGATTGGTGTGAATCATAAAATCTGTTCAGATTCGTATCCTATTCCTGAGCTTGAAACTGTGTTGCATACATTAACAGGCACTAAATATTTTATGAAAATTGATTTAAAAGCAGCTTACAATCAAATACAAATTGACGATAAATTTCAAGAAATAACCACTATTAACACACCCCTCGGATTAATGAGATGGACTAAAATGCCATACGGAATAAAGACAGCGTCGGCCATATTTCAACGAGCAATCGAAAATGTCTTAAAGGGAGTAGTAGAAAATATGATAATTTATCAGGACGATATTTTAATAGGGGCCACCAGTATAAATGAATTGCAACAAAAAACGCAGCGAGTTATGAACAAATTAAAAGAAGCCGGAATGAGCGTAAACTACGATAAATGCAAATTTAATTGCGAGAAGATAAATTATTTGGGCTTTCAAATATCCAAAGAAGGCATTTCGCCTGACCCAAATTTATTAATTAAAATATCACAGGTGGCATCCCCAGCCAACAAAAAAAGAATTAGAATCGTTTTTAGGATTGGCTAATTTTTATAGCAGATATGTGCCCAAATATTCCGATTTAACTGAAGCATTTGCAGAATTACGAAGAAAGAATAGTGAGTTTGTGTGGACACAAAAACAAGAAACGGCTTTTAACAAAATAAAAAAAGTACTTATGGAAAAACCCGTTATTAAAGTTTTTGATCCCAGAAAAGAAATAACCTTAACTACGGATGCCAGTGAATATGCTGTGTCTGCTATATTGTCACAGGACGATCATCCGATTATGTACCTGTCGCGAAAGCTAACCAAGGCAGAATTAAACTATTCAAATATAGAGAAGGAAGCTTTGGCCATAGTATGGAGCACACAGCGCGCCCGACAATTTCTATTGGGTCGAAAATTTTTACTAAAATCTGACCATCGACCCTTAGAATTCATGTTTAATCCAAGGAAAGAATTACCCAAGGTCACATCCGCCAGGTTAATGAGATGGGCCATACTGCTGATGGCCTTTGATTTCGATATCATGTACGTCAAAGGAAACACTATTCCGCATGTCGACGCGTTATCCAGATTAGCATTTAACAAAGAAGACGACGAAATAAGCAACACTAAAGATGTATTACATTGGGTCGAAACCGATGTAATGCCGATTAAACAGCTTCAAGAAGAAACCCTTCTGGACCCTATTCTGAGCAAAATATCGAATAGAATAAGGAGTAATAAATGGAACGACTGCTCTAAAGCTGAAAGGCCTTATAAAGAGGTTAAACATAAACTAACTATGGACAGAGGGGTTATATGTAACGGAGATTTGGTGGTACCTCCGCAAAAAATGCGAAAAGAAATAATTAAAAGTGTACACGACGATATACATTGTGGAATAGCGGCCACACAAAAAAGACTCAAATTGGAGAGCTGGTGGCCAGGATATTCGCGTGACATTGAAGATTATGTAAAAAATGTCCCAAATGCATGGAAATCAAAGACTTTCCACAAAAATCGACTCATTCGTGGCCAAAGGAACAAGAACCATGGAGTCGAGTACACATGGACCATGCCTATGCCAAAGGCGTAGGACTACTATTGATTTTAGTAGATTCGTTCTCGGGTGGCCAGAGATTATTCAGGTGCGTGATAGAAAATCTACAACTGTCATTCAAATTTTGAGAACTGTATTCTCAAGGAACGGCGTACCGAGAACCCTGGTATCGGACAATTCGTCCGAATTCTGTGATGAAAGTCTGTTCCTGGTTGAGGAAGATAGGATGTAAACCCTATAAAACTCCACCCTACCATCCACAATCAAATGGGGCTGCGGAAAGGATGGTTAGAAACGGTTAAATTAGGATTAAAAGCATTTGAGCCGTCACGAGAGACCATAGAATCTTTTCTACCTAAACTCTTGATGAGTTACAGATCCATTCCTCATGCTGATAGAACACTAAGTCCTTCTGCCTTGATGGGAAGACAGATCAGATCTCCCATAACCATGTCTTTTTCGACTAATGAAAAAATGTGGTACAAAAAGAATAAGGACGCGCAACCTGAAAAAGCGTATTTTATTATGCAGAAAGGGAACAACACCGCTATATAACGACACAGGAGAGAAGTGTGCTGGCCCACACTGATCAGCTAAGGAATAGATATGAGGAAGACATGACTGTGGATGAATCGGAAAGAAACGAGGATATAAACCAATATGGGGGAGACGTTATAGAACCCATAGATGAAAGCGAGTCGGATTCCGAGGTGCCATACCAAGGATCCAGTAGTGATGAAATGAGACCGCGGTCACCATTACGAAGAACACCCCCAAGGATATTTAGGAGAAGCAATAGATCAACGAGGGGAATAAAACCTCTCCGTTTCAGGGAGGTGTAGTGAGATAGCCAATGGCGTGTTATCTCATTTACATATGTGTATTACTGCAGGACATATATAGAGACACTTTAGGGGACTAGGGGAATTAGCTACGAGAAGCTGAACCCAGTGCTAAGATTAAGCACGAATAAATACTACTGCAACAAGGAACACAAAATCACACCTCACAACATTCTTTGCAGTTGGTTTTCAGCATTTTCTTTCTTTTGTTTTTCCTTTCAACATACTGTCGGATTCGCTTCCATTTTCAACTTTATGTATATACATGATTTTTCAATTAATTTTTTCCCTGAACTAAACTAATAATTAGTAAAAATAATATATGATTTTTTATATATGCATTTACTTTTTTCTCAAGTCTTTAATGTATGCTCCTTAATATACAGGCAGATCGAAAAGTAACTCCCTATTTTAAAACTATTTATAATTTTTATATGCAGTTACATTTTTCTCAATTCTTTAATGCATGTTCCTTAATATATGGCAATTAACTCTGGTTGTTTTTGTTGGCAGTCCTTCACATTTTCAATTGTTCGTGGATGGCTGAATCACCATTTTCCTGTTAGATGGATGGGTAGATGTGGTCCACATGAGTGGCCAGCCAGAAGCCCTAATTTAACACTGTGTGATGTTTTTTTGGAGGGGGGTTGGTCGAAAGAGGAAGTTTATATTTATAATCTTTTTTATATGCAATTCTTTAATGGAGTTTTATGCTTTCTCCCGGGTTGTGCGCATGTCTGCCTTTCGTATAAATAGACTTTAAATGACAGGAGAGTTATCGTTTCTCGCCATTCATCGTTTTCTCGTCGTACTGATCGTTTGTTAGCTGACCAGTCTTCTTGAGATTGATATGCATTATACAGAATGAAGCCATGTTACCCTCGAAAGGACGGTTAATTGACCCTTGATGATTCTTGAGGGTTGCGAAACAGGCATGTTTCGCAGGGAGCCGGATAACTGACCACGGACTCTATGCGATTGTTCCTTTTTCTCGACCCCTCCTTATCGAAATATTTTCGACAGAAGTTAAAAACAGATTTTTATGGAAAACAACATTCAGCTTTTGAGCCATCCACCCAATCGAAAATCTTTATTAGGTACCACCAAAATAGGTCACGTGATCAGTTTAGGTCATATTGAAGGAAGAAACGTAAATATTTTTGAACTTTAAAAAAAAATCTCGCAAAAAATAAATAACGAACATAAAGAGTTGTTACAAAAAAACCCAGTCAATTCAAAGATCAGATTATCCGATTGGCGAAAATTTACTCACAGTTATCTTGAAAAATAAGTAAAACAGTCCGTTTTTTTACAACACCGTCAGTTTCTTTATTGATATTTTTTAGCAGAATTCTGTATTCATGGTTCTTTTACTAAAAAGCACTCGCATCTAAGCTTATAAAAATCTTCTGATAAAATTATTCACACTCCTATCTTTAGAGAAAAAAAGTAAACATCGTTTTTTGTTGGTTCATTTTTTCATATTTCATAAAATAAAATAGGGGGGGGGGGTAGATCTCGTAAAAATATTTCCCCCAATATATTTTTAGGAAAAAAACTATCCGACATATTTACATTCAAAGGTAAATAATTATGGAAATTGTCATGAAAATCGGACCATTAATTGATTTTTCATAGAATTAAAAAAAAAAGCCTCTCGTCATAACTTGTTTTTAACTACGTTAAATTTCAATTGATTTAATGGTGCAAAAATGTAGACATTGTTAAAAAGGCTAAATAAACACTCACATCAACGGAAAACCGACCGAACAACACACTTTTTTCGCACTGGCATAAATTTCGGTTTTTACATGCCCCGCCCCCCGTTAAAAAGACCTTGTGTAACATCCCGGCTTCGTGAAAGGAAAATATATCTACGGAAAATTTGATTTTGTCACCTAACGAGGAGAGAAGGGGGAATATTCATTTCTTATTTTAATGGAGATTATATACAGGGGGGGGGGGGCATAAGTAGGTATACAGTAATGTCACATCAGTGAAATTAGTGTTATACTATACTGAAGTGAAAGTGACATATCTTAAGTAATAAAAAATGCATGTACATTTACTAATTTTCTTTTATTGTGTGCAAATTATTAGCATTGGATAGGAATACTTGAAACCATATTGTCTGCAAATTATTAGTATTAGATAAGAATACTTGAAAAAGTATAACTGCTAGTAAATTATTAGTATTAGATAGAAAACTTGAAACCATAATTGTGTGCAAATTATTAGTATTAGATAGGTATACTTGCGACCATATAACTGTGTGCAAATCATTAGTATTGGTTTGGTTTTATTTTACGGCATATCAACCTCAGTGGGTCATTTAATGCCGATAAAGTTTTGAAATAAATCAATTCTTAATGGATAATACCATTTTTTTATAAATGTATTTTTCTATTTAACCTATAGATGGGACCCTAACAGGTACTACCACTCCTGGTGAGAGTGCACCAGGGAGCAATGGTGATGAAGGGGTGCTCCACGTTCCCCAAACCTCTAGAACTGGAACCTCACCATCAAATAGAGTTTAACATCATTCCCAGGACATGTAGACCCTCAGCCACCGCCTTCTAGCACCCATATGATAAAAAAGGGGTTGGGGCTTGCCATAAGGGCAATAGGGTTGGGAAAATCCTATAGGTGCTAGGGCTTGACGTGACCAGCCGATTGATCGGAGAGGATCTCTCCGACCGCCCGTCTAGCCCAAGATAGGGCCAAAGTGGAGTATTGCAAGTCCTGAACTGCTCTTCCACCTGGGTTCTATCCTTAAGCATCACGGGTCGCCACCCAAGACCAACAGGTGGCTCCATTGGAGGAGTCTTACCCCTCTGCAGCGGTGCAGTCGGTGTATTCTAACGTCCCAGTCGACAGGGCAGTATTAGTATTAGATAATAATACTTGAAAACGTATAACTGCTAGTAAATTGTTAGTATAAGATAAGAATACTTGAAACCATATAACTGTGTGCAAATCATTAGTATTAGATAGAAATACTTGAAACCGTACATAAGAAAAAATATTTTCTGTCGGAATTAAGGCACGTCACGTCGATTACCTGAATTTGAACAATTCAGAGTGGGCCTGCGAGTAATGGCAATGATATGGTACTCCACACTTCCCCAAAGCTGCAGAATTGGAACCTCCCCATCTATATGCAGTTATACCCAGAATCCATTTCTTACGGGTGCCAAAATCATTCCAGGTAAAGCCAAATCCAAAATATAGATATTGATTTTTAAAGTAAGCAGACAATACGTACTTAGAAGATTGACATAACTTATATCAACCCCCTCCCCCATCAGGAGTCTGTGTGTCAGACTATATGTAATATCGAAGATTATATTAGAGAAATAACATATATCACCCATATGAAGCGCGTGGTGTAATGGTTAAAGTCATGGGAAATGGACTCGTTGCCCCGAGTTCAAATCCTGGACGTGGTAATGGCATTTCACTTAGCGCTAATACCCTTGGGAAAGGTATGAATCCTACTCTACCTCCAGCTATGGGTAAATAGTAGGGCAGACTGAGCTCTTTAATCTTGGTTAGGCAACCGGCCTAGGAGAAGGAAAACTCTGAATTCAAACCTGTTGAACTCCGCTTAAGAAATTGGCCTTGTGTCACATCCTGCTCGTGCGGAGGGGTTGGTAAATATGTATGTATATCACCCATATGAACACGGAAGATTTGGACCATATGACTTTTAAGCACCCCTATTGCGATCTCGTTTCATAAGGACATTTCTTACGACTCTAACCATTACACGACGCGCCTGCATTTTTTTTAGATATGATTTGTATGGGAATAGTTTGTATGTAAATAGTTGGTTTTTGAACAAATTGATAGAATAAGAGACAATGTTGGTAATCAATTTTGGGACCATATGACCTTTAGGCACCCCTTTTACGATCTCGATTCATAAGCACATTTTTTTCATTTACACCGTCAAAATCCGGTTGTTTGTTAACAGACGATTTTTAGAGTTTTTTAAAATTATAAAACTAACCCCTAACCCTAACCCATAACAAGCAGCCGGATTTTGACGGTGTAAATGAAAAAAATGTCCTTATGAAACGAAATCTCAAAAGGGGTGCCTAAAGGTCATATGGTCCGAAGATTTTATTAAACCATACTAGCAAAAGGTCAGTGTTGGAGGTTAAGATTCTGAAAGATCTCTAAAAATGATAGAAAAATATAACAAAAAAACAAACAAACAAACAAAAGAATAATTTAACAAAACTGTGGTAAATTTGGTTACCTCCCTTTTCCCTTTGTTGGTTTGAGAACAGTCGACTGTTTTTTTTTTAGGGCCTTATGGGGTAAGGTTTAGTTCGTTCGTACTTGTATCCTATCCCCAATAAAGCTGGTTCTTCCTTCTCGTGGGCTGGTAAGCTGAAATGGAATTTAAGGAATTCAAAGAATGAAAAAGGAAAGAGACAAAGGCAGGAGGTAGTTTTATGATTTAGGCTTTATTGACCGGGTCATAGTCGCCTGTAGCAAGGGGATTTCTCCCTTGCTAGTAGGAGTGATTACACTCAGTTAAGGCCTGACTCGAAATGGCTGAGAGAGATTCTTTTGGGGATCGGGGGACTTTATGTCGGAACTGCGCAGAGGGTTCTTCCGGTGAAGGCCCCATAGAAGTTTTTTTTATTATTATTCTAATTTTATTTTCGTTTTATTTTAATCCCCCCCTCCAACCTTCATTGCTTAACAGTTCACTTAAAGACACGAACCATCAGACAACTTTTTTTGTTTCGGAAAAAAAACTTTGTATTATTAGGATTATACGGACTATTGTCCTCATCTTCATTGTTATCTGTACAACATTTCGGTCAATGTGTCCTTCGGTCTTTTCAGGTATTTTTTTGTCGGGCTCGGGAACCTTCTCGACAAGAAATACCTGAAGAAAGCCGGAGGGCACATCGGCCGAAACGTTGTGTAGATAACTGTAAAGATGAGGACAATAGTCCGTATAATCCAAATAATACAATTTTTTTTTTCCGAAACAAAAAATAAAAAAATAATACAAATAATATTAAAAAATGCATGTTTATTAAAACAGAGACATCCAATAAATCGATCGCAATCTACAGATAACTCGCAAAGTCAGTGCGAGTAGTAAGCTCGCTAATCAGAAATACATTTTGTTTTAGATTATCTATAATCTTATGTATCCTCCTTAGACAGGCATTATATTCAATTGTATTGTACCGTAAGGGTTCACACATTGATGCAAGGTTGGCAAACGTAAATTATATATACGGAAGGCTTTCGTCTATATGGAGAAAACTGGATTTATCAAAAGGATATTAGGATTAATACGGAGGTCATATGAATACATGGATAAAGAAATGCTGAAAAATTTATTCATTGCATTGGTAATATCTCATTTGGAATTTGCTAATGTGGTTTGGAGTCCAAGACTAATCAAGAACATTTGGATTATACGGACTATTGTCCTCATCTTTACTGTTATCTACACAACATTTCGGCCGATGTGTCCACCAGTCTTCTTCAGGTATTTCTCATCGGACTCTAGAACCTTCACGAACACGGTGACCTTCTTGTCGAACTCGGGAGCATTCATACAATCAACGGGGGTAGACAATTCTCATTCCACTAACCATGACACGGGTATTAGTATTAAGTTGTGTTAATGATTTTATATTACTGTCGCCCTTGACCAGGATTGAACCCGCAGCCTAGAGATAAGAGTCACTTAGAACTGAATTAATTCAATACTTATATCCGTTGTGTCATGCGTCCAATTGAACAATCTAGAGTAATTTTTTGGAACTTATAAACCTAATGTCCTGTTTTACACAGAATATTTACCTTTATATTATGTATGATTTTTACCTTCACTCATATTGCGTTTTTGTCTTTCTTTTTTCTTTTTCAATCTAATCTTCCCAAGTTTAATAAAAAATGCAATAAGATTATAAAGAATTAAGAAATAAAACAAATTGATAAAAGGTGAAACAATAAAAAGCAAATAAATAACAAAGAAAAATACAAATAATAATAATAATAATAATAATAATAATAATAATAATAATAATCTGGATTTG
>CM042166.1:48344504-48359504 GCA_023376005.1 Doryteuthis pealeii | reverse complement strand
CTGTTATAAAACCATTTATGAATCAGAATTGCTTTTTAACATGGCGTTCGCTTTTTTTTTCTTCACCAAAATGTCTTGTCTTTTTTCCCCGCCAAAATCAAATATCGAACGAAAATGTTTCTCTCCGTTCTAAAAAATCTTACACATCTCTCGTTGTTTGTAAATCTTTTTACTTTAACTTTTAGGTCCAGACATTTTTTTTTTCGTGATTAAAACGGTGTTCGTCTTGTTTCTTATATGGTCTCTCGTTTTTTATTTGACGTTTATGATTAGGTGTTTTTATTTACTAAGCTTTTAGATACGACTGGCTTAAACTGTCGCCAGTGTTCGATCTTTAATTTAATTTTAGTTGCTTCATCATCATCATCATGTCGCGCATGCAGCACGGATATCCATGACAATCTCTCGCCAACCTTCCCTATCATTCATTGCACCTGGGAGGTCCTCTGCGGAGCAACCAGAATCTTCGCATAGCTGGTCAATGCTGGGCACCCCACACTTGCATGTCCATGTATTGGTTTCCACAGGAGAACGTTGTTTATGAGTTCATCCTTGCTTCTCCAGCAGTGTCCTGCATGCCTTGTCCGTCTCACTCGGATAGTTTGTGAGATGGGGGGCAAGTGACCGTACAGCTGTTTCCTTGTGGGGTGCTGTTTCCACGACTTGTTCAAGACTGCACGCAACATTCTTGTGCAGCTCCCGTCTAGCTTATTCTCAAGACGCTTTGTTAGGGTCCAAGTGGTGCAGTCATATAGCAGCACTGATACAACCACAGCCTGGAAGAACTGTCGCTTCAGCTTGTCAGGGAGATCGGACCTCCATATGACTGATATTTTGTTTGTGGCCGACCATGCCTTTGCTATTCGTGTATTAACATTGCTTTCTGTGGATGAGATATTACCGCCTGGGTACGTGAATTGTTCTACTGGCTTAAGAGGCTTGCCGTTGAGTGTGGAGATGTTTCCTTTATTATAGCATATCAGCCCTTTCTCGGAATTTTTGAGATGAGGCTTGATGATTAGTATTATTTGTATCATTCGGAATATTGTCCTCATCTTCATTATTATCTGTACAACGTTTTGGTCGCTGTACCATCTGGCCTTCTTCCGATATTTCTTGTCATAGTCGGGTTCCCGAGTTCGAGAAGGTTCCCGAGTCCGACAAGGCTCTAGAAAAACTGGAAAGTTGAAAGTAGAGAACAATGGTGGAGAACAGGTACCATCAAAATACGTCACGTGATCAACGTAGGCCATATTGAAGGAAGAAACGTAAATATTTTTTAAGTTAATTTCTAAAAATCTCACAAAAAGGAATAACGAACATAAAGATTTGTTACAAAAAAACAAACAAAACACCCCCCAGTTAATTCAAAGATCAAATTACTCACCGTTATCTTGAAAAATAAGTAAAACAGTCCGTTTTTTACAACATGGTCGGTTTCTTTATTGATATTTTTTAGCAGAATTCTGTATTCATGGTTCTTTTACTAAAAAACTCTCGCATTGAAAAAATCAGTTGTTATAATTATTCAGACTCTTACCTTTATAGAAAAAATGTAAAAATCGTTTTTTGCAGGTACATTTTTCATATTTTATAAAATCGGGGAGGGGTGGATCTCGTAAAAATATTTCCCCTAATATATTTTAGGAAAAAAACTATTTCAGAGTAATTATGGAAATTTTCGTGAAAATCGGACCATTAATTGATTTTTCATAATTTGTTTTTAAAGCCAGTAGTCATAACTTGTTTTTGACTAAATTAAATTTCAATTGATTTAACGGTGCAAAAATGTAAACATTGTTTTTCGTTTATAATTTTCCTTATTTCCGTGAGCTGAAAATTAGAAAAAAAATCATGCTGAGGTTTTGTAATATTTCTTCTTTCGAATAGAGAAAACTTTTAAAAGATAATATTAACCTTATGCAAGTTTCATTGTGTTAAATATAGGGGGAGTAAATTTTACAGGAAAATTGGTGGTACCTAGTGTTCGTCCTGCTTTTTATATGTTCCCGTGTTTTTTATCCGACGTTTATGATTAGGTGTTTTTATTTACTAAGCTTTTAGATATGACTTTCTTAAACTGTTGCCAGTGTTCGATCTTAATTCAATTTTTAATTGGTTAGTTGGATATTATAGCATATCAACCCTTGTTGGGTTATTTTATGCGAAAGACGTTTTGTTTTATTCATTTTTGATGAGTACTTAATTAAAAAAAAACTCAATCTTTTTAAACATTCTTTTTAAGCTTTTATTTAAACCATGTTACATAATTCGTGGGTAGCCTACGAATTATGTTTGTAAGTGAAGTGAAATTCAAATAGCGGCATGGTAATTGGAAAGTTACCATTAACCGTTATAGGAAGTTGTAAAATTTTGACAGGCAGTTCACCTTTTCTAACCAAGACACCGATTGCTGATTGGCTGAAGGCGAGCGTGAGAAAGGGACTGACTTAGTTAGATTATGTCCGTTAGTAGAAAGGAGCAGACGTGAGTGTCATTTGCTCTCAAGATGCCAGCTTCTCATCGTGCGGTTATAAAACACTTTGGGGACTTTTTTTTGTAAAAACAAAAACAAACTAAGTCTTGTTTCATTATGACAAACAACTAAGAATTGGAACTTCACCATCAGATATTTTATCGTCATACCCAGGACATTAAGACCCCCAGCCACTGCCTTCTAGCACATATATGATAAAAGGGTTGATGTTTGCCATAAGGACAATAGGGTTGGGACAATGATATAATTGCTTGACGTGACCAGCCGATTGATCGGTGGCGGTCTTTCTGATCGCTCGCCGCCCTGTCGTCTGGCGCGTTAGAATGCACCGACTGTATCTCTGCAGAGAGGGGTAAGACTCCCCAAATGGGGCCACCTGTTGGCCGTGGGTGGCGACCCGTGATGCTTAAGGATAGAACCCAGGTAGTTGAGCAGTCCATAACTTGTAACACTCCACTTAGACCCTTACTTAGGCTAGACGGGCGGTCGGAGAGGCCCCCTCCAATCAATCGGCTGGTCACGTCAAGCCCTAGCACCTATATGATTGCCCCAACCCTATTGCTCTTATGGCAAGCTTTTTTATCATATGGGTGTTATAAGGCAGTGGCTGAGTGTCTACATGTCCTGGGAATGACGTTAAATTCTACCTGATGGTGAGATTCCAGTTCTGGAGGTTTGGGGAATGTGGTAACTATGAGATTGTTTGTTTATCTTTGATTTATTCTTAATATTTCGAGATAAACAAGAAGTAAAAAATCAGATATTCCTGGAGAACACACACACACACACACACACGCACACACACACACACACACACACAAGGTTGGTATGCCGTAAAACAAACCAAACCAAACATCTGATCGCTCGTCTAGCCTAAGAAAGGGCCAAAGTGGAGTGTCGCATATTATGGACGTTCAGTCACCAGGATTCCGTCATTAAGCATCACGGTTCGCCAACCACGGGCAACAAGTGGCATCATTGGGAAGGGGTCTTACTCCTCTGCAGAGATGCAGTCGCTGTATTCTAAAACCCCAACCGACAAGGCTATAGAAAAATTGGAAAGCTGAAAGAAGAGAACAATGGTGGATAGTAGGTACCACCAAAATATGTCACGTGATCAGTGTAGGCCATATTGAAGGAAGAAACGTAAATATTTTTGAAACTTATTTTTGTTTAAATCTCGCAAAAAAGAAACATAAAGAGTTGTTACAAAGAAAAACAATTAATTCAAAGATTAAATTATCCGATTGGGGAAAAATTACACACCGTTATCTTGAAAAATAAGTAAAACAGTCCTTTTTTTTTTTTTTTTTTTTTTTTTTTTACAACAGGGTCAGTTTCTTCATTGATATTTTTTAGCAGAATTCTGTATGCATGGTTCTATTACTAAAAAGCTATCGCATTGAAACTTATAAAAATCTTCTGATATAATTATTCAGACACTCATCTTTATAGAAAAAAAGTAAAAATCGTTTTTGTCGGTTCATTATTTCATATTTCATGAAATAGAATAGGGGGGAGTAGACCTTGTAAAAATATTTTCCCTAATATATTTTTGGAAAAAACTATTTCAGACATATTTTCATCTAAAGGTAAATAATTATGGAAATTTTCGTGAAAATTGGACTATCAATTGATTTTTCATAGAATTTTTAAAAAAGCCACTAGTCATAACTTGTTCTTGGCTACGTTAAATTTCAGTTGATTTAACGGTGCAAAAATGTAAATATTATTTTTCGTTTACAATTTTCATTATTTCCATAGGCTGAAAATTAAAAAAACTTCATCAGTAGTTTGTTTAGTTTTGTCTTTCGAATGGACGAAAATTTCTAAAGATAATATTAACCTTTGTGCAAGTTTTATTGTGTTGAATATAGGAGGGGGTTAATTTCACAGGGAAAATTGGAGTACCTAGTTGATAGACACCACAAAGGGAGAAAACGTTTTCTTTATGGGTGGCGAGAAGTGAGTCTGTAGTTAATTCATTATTGATTATTTCTTTCAGTGGTCGACAGCCGTCACACGTCACTTGATGATTTCACGGTAGGTAATTGGAAGGGCTGAATTCGTATCTGTTAGCCACTTGATTAAACTAGGTAATCCCACTGACTATAATGTCGTCTGCATTCACTCGTGGATAGCGATCAATGAGAACAGAGACAAAGAAAAGAAATAATGAAAAAGAAGAAAAAAGAAAAGAAAGAAAAGAACGAATTTACAAAGGAAAAGAAATCAATGAATTTGCCTAGAAAAGTAAAAAATAAAAAAAATAAAATAGTGACATAAAAAGGACAAAGAAGGTAGAGCACTTGAAATCGAGTGATTTGGTTTGGTTTGATTTATTTTACGGCATATCAAACGCAGTGGGTCATTTAATGCCGATAAAATTTTGAAATAAATTCAATCTTAATGGATACTCAAATGAAAAAAAAAAACAAAAAAGATTTTTCTATTTAACACATAGATGGGACCCTAAAAGGTACTACCACTCCGGGTCAGTGTGGACCAGGGAGCGATGGTGATGGAGGGATGCTCCACATTCCCCAAACCTCCAGAACTGGAACCTCACAATCAGATAGAGTTTAACGTCATTTCCAGGACATGTAGACCCTCAGCCACCGCCTTCTAGCACCCATATGATGAAAATGGCTGGGCTTGCCATAAGGGCAATAGGGTTGGGGCAAGCATATAGGTACCAGGGCTTTACGTGACCAGACGATTGATTGGAGGGGGCCTCTCTGACCGCCCGTCTAGCCCAAGAAAGGGCCAAAGTGGAGTGTTGCGTGTCATGGACTGCTCAACCACCTGGGTTCTATCTTTAAGCATCACGGGTCGCCACCCACGGCCAACAGATGGCCCCATTGGGAGAGTCTTACCCCTCTTGTAGTTCCTGGGCAAATGTTCTATCGAATGAGCTACTTATTTTCTGCTTGATATATTTTCTTATAATAGATGTTGTATAAACACACACACACACACAACACACATATATATATATATATGTAAAGGAAATGACTTAACTGTAAAAATATTGGGATGGTCTCAATATTTGGTTTGTATACGTGTTACTCGGATAAGTCAGTGTTATAACAAATATAAAGTGCTGAATATGTAAGTAGAGCGGATTTATCATTATAGTGTGTACAGAAATAACCTACTGGAGTTTCATCATAAGGATCTTCAGGGTTAAATCCACTGAATTAATCAAGATATTGATTAATGACAGTTAATTGCGGAAGTTCATGTTGACAAACATGAACTCCAGCAATTAACTGTAATTGATCAATATCTTGATTAATTCTATGGATTTTTCTCTGACGATCCTTATGGTAAAACTCGAGTAGGTTATTTCTGTACACACAATATATATATATATATATATATATATATATATATATAAGAGAGAGAGAGAGAGAGAAGATAATCCAGTAAAAAGGAGAAAGGGTAAAATGGTCCAGTAAAAAGGAGAAAGAAAGAAAAAGACCCAGTGAAAAAGACAAAGAAAGAAAGCAAGAAAGAAAGAAACAGATCCAATAAAATGCAGCAATAAATAAAGAAAAAAATAAAAATAAAGAAATAAAGAAAAAGATCCAGTGAAAAAGAAAAAAGGAAGAATTAAAAAGATATAAAATAAAAAATGAGAAAGAAAGAGTAACACTGAGAATGAAAAGATGTTAAAACTTGACAAACACAACTAAAATTCAATAGCTAAACCGCTGTGATTAACAAAAAAACAAAAATAACAAAAAAACCCAAAAAACAAACCAAACCCCAAACAAGCCGCCCAAAATAACAATTCCCCATAGATTAGCGGGTGTTAGTTGGAGAAAGAATCCTATTAAGCCCTTCAACGGTAAAAACACAACCACCCGCAGGAATTGTTTGTTGCTTTTGTATGTGCAAATTAAATATTAGACTGACGTTCCATCTTGAGATTCATTAGATATTGATGCCAAATTTCGTTATTGGATTAACTTTTATCGAGATAGGTTACAATATAATCAAGTTTTATTATAAAATCAATAAAAATGGCGGCCAGGCTGTGTGTTTAGCAAAACTTTATGTCATCTAAAATGTCTTCCCTGCCTTTGTCTGTATGTGAATGATTATTACGAAATAAGCTTTTCGGTTCCTTCATTTTATGGCTTATACACCTTCCTGGCTTATTTAATGCCAAAACCATACTTGTAGAAAAACAGTACTGGTACTGGTACTATTTAATCCATAGCTGGCTTTTGTTTGAGGTATAGAAAAGAAATTGTTCTTTTCTTCTTGTTTTTTTTATTTACTTGTCCCATTTGCCGGTTATTCTATTTTCCTCGATATTTAGTTCTGTTGAGCGAGGAACGAAACATGTTAGCTAGCAACTCGTTTTTATTTCCCTTTACCCCGCTTCTATTGTATATATATATATATATATATATATATATATATATATATATATATATATATATATATATATATATATTATCATTCTATAACAAAAAGTGTATATATATATATATATATATATATATATATATATATACTAGACTCACTAATTTCAATACGAAAAAAAATCCACTTTTTCACTTTCAACAATCACTAACTATATTTATAGCAGTAGCAACATTAGTAGTAATAGAAATAGTTACCCAATGAATTAGTCCAACAAGTAGCATCTGTGAAATATATCCCAGTAAATGATTCTAGTTTTCATGTTGAAGTCAATTACATTAATCCTACATTTCACTCGAAGGAAGTTCCTTCGTTTCAATTCGAAGCAATTTCACTTATCCAAGTCATTTAACGGGACTTTATTTATAGCAAAGGAAGATCAGTGATAAGAGGAAATACAAGTGTTCATGACATTTTAATTAAATTAGAATCAGTTGATTCATTCTTTACAGAAACAATTTGAACCTCTGTTTCGTGTTTCATCGGCTTAAGTAGATGAAACATAAATTAAACATTAAACTTCCGTTCATATTTCTTAAGATGCATCAATCTAGTTGGAGAGCAACTATATATATATATATATATTTGGGAGAATATGTGTTTTTAAATGAAGTCGAACCTAATTTATGAAAGTTAATTAATTAATAATTAATTAATTAGGCGGGATTACCTATTAAATTTAAGGCTAAACAAATCGAGAAAAATCAATCTCTGTATGTACATTTCGGCCTAGATTGATTTTTCTCGATTAGAGCTGAAGAGCTTTATTGCGAAACTAATAGTAGGTTCGTCTGACTCAGTAGATTATCTTTATTATTTGGCTCTACTTAGGTATCGAGCACTTTTTACAAATTAGCTTCTCCTAGCGGTTATATGAATAATATATATATCTTATATACATATATATACATATAAATTGTTTTTTTTTCTTTTGGCCAAATACTATACCAATAGATTATTTTTTGTTGGTACGAATATCTTGGTCTTTTCTTTTTTTTCAAAAATTTTTTTTCTTCCTGGTTGATGTTTGGTAGTATATTTTTACAATCAAACTCTCTGCCGGGTTTTTTCTCTCCGCAAGGATCTACCAACACGCTTGGTATATTAAATATATATATATATATATAATATATATATATATATATATATATAATATATGTAATATATCAAGGAAAATGAAAAAAACACAGGTTTAAATGGGTTAAGTGGTGAGTTTATTGGCCGACGCTGCAGTGTTTCGATCTATTAATTAGATCATCTTCAGGGCATAAGATAAGAAATTATTTACCTTGATATATTACATACCGTCGGATTCACTTCCTTTCTTCATATATATATATATATATATATATATATATATATATATATATATATAATATATATGTGTGTGTGTGTGTCTATATGTGTGTGTGTGTGTGTGTGTGTGAAGAGATAGAAGTGAATCCGACGGTATGTAGTATATCAAGAAAATTGAAAAAACACAGGTTTAAATAAGTAGAGTGGTAAGTTCATTGGCCGACGCTGCAGTGTTTCCATCTATTAATTAGATCATCTTCAGGGTATTTGTTGGTATATGGAAGGTGATGAAAATTTTTTATCACAGAATAACGAGAAAACCAAGTGATAGTCCTTGTTTATCAATCTGTTCAAAATTTGAAATCTGAAGAAAGGACGCTGAATATATATATATATATATATATATATATATATATATATAATATATATATATATATATATAGAGAGAGAGAGAGAGAGATAGAGATAGATAGATAGATAGATAGATTACACACACACACATATATATGTATATATATATAAAATCACATATATATATAAATTACAAATACGCACACACGACCTATCAAATATCAGAAATCTAATAAACAAAACCAGAAGAAAGGGTTTGGGGTATTAATATAAACAATTAGACAGCCATAAAATTTCAAGACCTTGAAATTAAAATTTATGATCTATCACCCAGGAACAAAACACCCACAAAAACACAGATGTTACAAATTAAATCTCTCTACACTCCCACCAAACAGGAAGGGAGGGATTAGGTACTTATATATATTATATATATATATATATATATATATATATATATATATATATGGGATAGGATGGATGTAGTAGAATCCGACAGTATGAGGTAGGTAAAAGGATAGTAAACAAGAAATGATAACTCAAAACAAATCTAAGAGTTGAAACGTTTAATCTGATTTATACGGACCTCATCGGTCAAATGATTTTTATTGAAAGCAAAATTACGTGCGAGTACAAGTGAATTTGGTGAGGGGGGTGAGTTAGTAGCGGAAGTGAAGGGGGAGGATAGGGGCAGACATGAATGAAGTGAGGGTAGTTTACAGGAAGTAGAGAGAGGATGGGAATATATGGGCACAGGGGTAGGTTAAGGGAGGGGGTAAAGTTCTGGTGTGTTTGATGTCAGCGGAAGATAAAAGCTTTAATAAATGTGAGTGTAGGTATTCAAAAATATTTAAGAAATAAAGATGATTTACCAGTTGTTTTCGAATTGATATTGTAAATAATACTGGACCCAGGAGATATTTATACTAATTGTTATATTGCCGATTAAGGGCTGATGTACATTTTCTTTTTGAAATTAATTGATTTTTATTGGAATATGGTTTATGTGTTGAAAAAATATTTATAAAATTATTTACTAAGTAGTATTACTAAGGGATTTTATAATATTTTAACTAAATTGGATAATTCTTAGATTGTGGCGAGTCGTAGGTAAATTGAATTTCTGATTTTTTTGTATGTAGAGTATTGAGGGAGGGGGTTTAGATATTGGTGTAAATAATTCTCGGGTTATCTTATGTATAATTTGTTTTTTTTTTTTGTGGTGGGGAGTGTGATAGGGTGATTGGGGGTATCTCGTTTCAATTGTGTTCACCTTGAACTTTCTTAGACAATTAGAGATGTTTGAAATACGGCTGTACTATTAAATAGCCATGGGTGGCGTCGTCAGTTACGTTATTGCTGGTTCATTGGGGGATTTCGTGTCTTTCAACATAATGCCCTCCCTAGTTCGTCACCCATATGATTCAACGCTAGCAGCTAAACTGGCTTATATATAGTTTTGCCAACGTAGACCTCTGTTTTTGTGCACCGGATTGGCTAATGCTGGAGCAAACCAATGTGCAAAGTGCGTGTTATAATATATATATATATATATATATATATATATATATATATATATATATATATATATGTTGAACAACGCAGCCATTTTTTGTCTGCAAATCTTGTTCCAGGTCCTTTCAAGTTGCCGGATTGATGGATTATATCTAGCGAAAATTGGCTGATGTATTTTACTTATTTCCCGAGTACTTTCCACCCTATCGTGGGCCATCTTCATGGGTAGTTCATAAATAATACAACAATGGGTTGTTTTATTACGCTTATATTCTATCTATATAGGGGTTGTGTTTATTTTATTTTATTCTAATTATTATTGTTGTTGTTATCATTATTATTATCATTGTTTCCACTATTATTATTATTGTTATTATTATATTATTATTGTATAAATTGTTGATGTAGTTACAGGCATTTTATAACATTAGTACTATTATCGAAGTTTATTTTATTTAGTTTAGGATTTTTATAACTAATATGTAGGGCTTCTAAAATCTTTAGTCTTTGTTTACAGTTTGTTTTTCGAAAATGCTTTTTTACGGAAATTTGTAGTAGGACAGGAATGTGCTTTTAAGTATTGAGCTATTAAGCTAGTGTCTGAGAGGTGCATAGTAAGACGCCTGGAAAGGGTTGTTGTCTTTACACCGATGTATATATATATTGTTATGGGAGATATATTCTCCCAATGGGCATTTAAATTGATATACTACATTGTTTTTTTTTGTAACGGTTCAATTGAGGGGGAGGAATTATTGCTGATGATTAAGATTGAAGTTTTAAGTTTTTATAGTACACAATAAGTTTAACTTTTTTACTAGGGTCAGTAGGGAGAATATTTCAACAAAATATGCCTTAAAGAAGAAATGCTGCCTAACCACAAACACACACACACACACACACACACACACAACACATATATATATACATATATATATATATATTTATGGGCCGGCTTAGCTCAGTCGGTAGAGCGTTCAGCTAGAAACCACAAGGTTCCAAGTTCGATTCCGGCCCTCGCCAACTCAGCGTTATGAGTAGCACAGGGACCTGTGCGGTAAAGTAAGGAGCTGATGGTAGGTGTGGCGCTCCACCTCGGATGCAAAAACAATCTCCTTGGTCTAGCGCTAGTGAAAAGGGGATAGACTCCCTCGCTGATTGGCTGATACCGACATTAGGCCACCCCGACGACTTTACTTTTACTATATATATATATATATATATATATATATATATTATATATATATGTGTGTGTGTGGTTTGGAGGTTGATTTTGAAGGCTTATCACAATGCTAAGCAAGACAGGATAACGGGTATATTGTTAATTTACCTATGTATTTTTAATGTTTCTTTGATATTTCGGAATTAATACTATAGTTTGCAATATTCATAATTAAAGAGTGCTCAATAATATAATATAATTGATAGAGCATATATGTTTAAGTAGGGGACTGAAGACATGAAGTCAATGTCACTTGGTAACTGTCATTTTCTCACCTATGTAATTTCAAACTAAGTGCTGGTTTAAAAATTGCATAAGAATTTTCATTTTTCTTTTCTACTTTCAATCTGACCTTTTATTACTAAAAAGAACTAAGAATAGAATCTTTTCTTTAAAGGGTAAAAAATCTCTTGAAGTTATTTCACAATGAACAATGATTCTTATTACTAGCAAAATAAAAAACGCCCTCTGGGCGACGTAAAATAAATATTACCTGAGGGGATGGGAGTTGAAAATTCAATATCAGAGAGTTTGTATCATAAGTAAAGTAAAATCATCAAATTTATTAAAGGAGTAAAAAAATAAAATAAATTTATTAAAGGAGTAAAAAATAAAAAATTTGAAATGGAAACTTAGTTCTGATAACTTTAAATATATATCTAAAAAAAACAACAAAAAACTATATATAGATAGATAATATCAGGTTTGTATTTATTAAAACTTGTTTAAAAAAACAATGAGGACCGTCTAACATTGCATGCTCAAATTTTGAGTGTATTTATTCTACGTTACGATGTTTTAAGTAGAGTGACGTAATCAGTGACGTTGTTTTTGTTACAGACAAAAACCGGAAGCGAATCTCCATTATTAATAGATTTTAGGAATCTTACTAAGTTCAAGTGATAATCTATTCAATGAAAGGAATGACTCAGAATTTACCTAAGTTGATTGTCTTGATGATGAAGAAGAAACTAAAAAAATAAAGTATCTTTTTAAAGTCAACAGGTTTATTATTATCATAAGCTTTTATTACAACTCTTATAATTTCTCTATTATTTTTATAGTTCTCTTTTGTCAATATCTTCCAGTAAAATCTTAACCTGGTTATGTCATATGGTACAACAACCTGGTATTAAAAAAGACTTCGGAGCCCATGAACGGAAGTTTTGAGCCTGACATTAATAGACACATCGTTAATTGATAAGATGCTGATTAAGATTACATAATGACAATAATGAACNTATTCTATTGAGAATATAGCGTAAATATCTCATTAATTATGAAGTCGTTGGTGACTATTTGTTATAGGTAAAAGATTCATAATTATGATAAGAAATGAGAAAATTTTCTTTAAAAACAGAAGAGAAAGAAAAATGTCGAAACCATTAAAGATGATCTTTGTTGGGTTCAAATAGAATGTTGGCCAATTAGCATAGAAACAAAAACAAAGAGAAAAATGTAAGATTTCTTGAGATTGTTTAAAAAAGACAATATGGCGATGGAAAATAAAGAACGAAGAAGGAAAAGATAATATAATTTGTATTGTTACTATTGATACAGTAATTAGCTTTTATGGTGACAGCAACAATATATCTAATTCTTACTTACTATCATCTTTCGCTAATTTTACCTTATATATATATATATATATTATATATATATATATATTCGTACTCTTACCTTATATATATTTGTACTCTTACCATTATATATATATATATATAAGTTAGGGTAACGTGAACATGAAGTCAACGGCGTTTGGTATTGTCAGCTTCTTGCCGATACGATTTTCAAACCAAGCGCTCGTAACTCGGGGCACTTGTAAGTCAAAGTATCCCTAATATATAATATATATATATATATATATATTATATATATATATATATATGAGGAGTGAAGGATTGAATAAATTCGATAAAATGTGGTTAAGAGTAGAGGATATGACAACACAAAGAACTAAATTCAATTGATATTTCGCCTCATTATTAGTTGAAGCTTTCTTACAATTTATTGACTTAAGTGCTTATACATTCTGATTTTATAGTGAAAAGGTAAATGGGTGACGGTGAGCGAGAAGGTCGGGTTGGTGTGTAGTCTAGAGGAATGAGAATAAAGTCGGGTGGGCTTAGTATGTGCGGAATGATATTTTTAAATTTTTATGGGGTCAGTCAGTTGACTATGAAGAGAATTTGATGTTTAGAGAGTGGGTTAAATGTGTGAGGTCAAATGTGTCACCAAAGGGTCCAGGGATATTTTGTTTGAAAATATTTTAGAGAAATCCTTAAAGATTTTGTTGGAATAAATGCATTTACTTCCTGCTTTTTTATGTTTGAAACTTTAATTGGTGAGGGTAGATAGAGGGAGAGTAAAGAGGAGGGTGGGTTTTTTGTATGTGGGTGGATATGTTGTCTTTGAAGAAATTTGATAGTCAATTGTGGGTCAGTGTAGGTCAGTGTACGAAAAAGTCGCAATTTTTCATGACCCCCCCCCAAAAAAAAAAAAACTTGGAGAGCTAAAATCAACATAACTCGGCCAATTTTGGAATTGGAAGATCAAACTTTGTGGATTGTTTTACTTTAACATAGTCCACTCCTGGTAAAAATTTCAAAAAAATTGAAGGAGTTGGGTGACTTGGTCTGGATGAATTGACATTGAATTACCCAATAATTAAATTACCATACTGTGACATATCAACCTCTAGTGTGCTAATAATTCAGGTCAACCATCTATAGATATAGGTAAAATAGTATCACTACTGTTCTTCTGCAAGGATCGCTTTGAATTAAATAATCCACAAACGTAATATACCATTAAACAAAGAACCAAACCAAACCTTTCTGAAACTATCTTTTGTTAACACAACCACACAAATAAGAATATGAAAATTCGACGCATGCCACGTAACATTACATTCGGTCGTCTTCCATTTTTTGAAAAGCCTGTCTACTGCTCGAAACACAGAAGGTTTAACAATGCCAGTTAATGGAATGTGACATCGTAGTAAGCATGTTCGAATTCCAGTTGCACAATGAAGTTCACTTTTGGACTTGAGATATGTATGAACCTCCTCATCCCCCAACTATGGTAAATATAGTACCACTACTGTTCTTCAACAAGGATTAGCTTTGACATTAAATAACCCACAAACGTTGATATACCATTAAACAAAGAAACCAAACAAAACATCTCTGACAGTATATATATAATATATTATATATATTATATATATATAGATAGATAGATAATAGATAGATAGATATACATATGTGTATATATGTATATATATATATATATATATGTGTATATATAAAATAAATTCGCCGGGGGTGGTCTAAAGTCGTTATCAGCCAATCACGCGAGGGAGTCTATCCCCTTTTTACTAGCGCTAGACAAAGAAATTGTTTTTGCATCTGAGGTGGAGCGCCACACCTACTATCAGCTCCTTACTTTACCGCACAGATCCCTGTGCTACTCATACGCTGAGTTGACGAGAGCCAGTATCGAACTAGGAACCTAGCCGAACGCTCTACACAACACATCACACACATAATATATATATATATATATATAATATATATATATAATATACTCCAATTTGGTGAGTTCTCTAAATAGGGATTTAATTGTAAAATTCACCGTTCTGGCGTGTAGCTAACCCTCACTTTGTTTACAAAGTTAGAGG
>CM042166.1:48287004-48342004 GCA_023376005.1 Doryteuthis pealeii | reverse complement strand
CATCAAGCCCTAGCACCTATATGATTTTCCCAACCCTATTGCCCTTATGGCAAGCCCCAACCCCCTTTTTATCAATGGGTGCTAGAAGGCGGTGGCTGCGGGTCTACATGTCATGGGAATGACGTTAAACTCTATCTGCTGGTGAGGTCCAGTTCTGGAGGTTTGGGGAATGTGGAGCACCCCTTCATCACCATTGCTTCATGATCCACCTCTGACCCGGAGATGGTAGTACCTGTTAGGGTCTCATCTATGGGTTAAATAGAAAAATGTATTCATAAAAAATGTATTATCATTAAGAATTGATTTATTTCAAAACTTTATCGGCATTAAATGACCCCACTGAGGTTGATATGCCGTAAAACAAAACAAACCAACCAACCAAACCCATAATAGTTGGTACATTTGCACATACATTTCATACACTAGAGTGTAACAATAATTATGGGACAGTAGTAGTGGAGTAGTTTATGGAACAAAGATGGCCACTCTCCCACATACTCACTCGCTCGCTTCTCTCGTACATAGACACACTCATTCACTCTCTCATTCACCCACTCATCTCTCTCACACTCGCTCTCTCCGTCTCTATCTCACAGATGCAGGACAGTTAGTTAAAATGTGGATTGAAGTTGTATCATTTAGACGAATTTAGAATATTCTGAACGTATAGATTTTACGCCTGGTTTTGTTGTTGTCTTTAATTAAATGGTAAGAATTGGTCGTCGACAGTGGTCAAGTAAGAGGCGAGTATTAACAGGGGAGTTTTGGGTTCCAATCGGTCAGCATTTGGTGCTTCAGGGGCGGAGCAGTCCATTGATTTATTTCGAGTAGATTTTATCCGGACAAATCGGGGATATATCTCCTTACAAAGAATCGATTTGTCAATGAGCGATTTCTCAACTCTCGTAACGTTAGAAACTGTTTCCACTCAGTGAATAAGGACGCTTAATGTGAACTATTTTGATTAACAGTTGAATTGTGAAAATGTTATCTAATTGGCAACATTATTATTATTATTATTATTATTATTATTATTATTATTATTATTAGCAAATATATCACCTCCGGGTGCACAGTATTTAAGTTTCCTAATATTTATTTATAAACTGTATTCTCGTGTTGTATGTTTACGTGAATGCGGGTTTTTTTCGTACCTTGGCATATGTTGTTGAGTTAGGGAATGTATTTAGAGATAATTAAAAGCTATATATCGGCGAAAACCTGGCGGCAAGGGGAGATAACCCTTTTGGGCCCACATCCATCCCGACAGAGGCGGACAATCACTACAGAGCCAATACTTTAATTAAAGTTTGATTAATTCTAATCAAATTTAAATTTAAGGCTACTAGAGAGTTCTATCCGCTACAGGGAGATCCTTGGAATTTTGACGTAATTCGCATCCCCCGGCAGGTTTCTCTTCCCAGGTAGTTCAAACCACCTGGGGTGGGGAACGTGTGCGTATGTTTGTGTATGTTAGGAAGAAATGAAAATGAATCCGACACTGTGGAAAAGTAATGAAAAAATATGAAAACTAAGAGTCATGAGGATCGTTTATTAATATTTGAAAATTATTTCGACGTTTAAAATGTTTCGATTATTAAATATATCTCAAATATGTATCTACAATCTTCATTAGGGCATTTAAATATCGGCTGTTGATGTTGGAAAACCTGTTCAAACCTTTTTACATTTGCAATATTAGCGACACCAAATCCTAAAAAGAAGGAGCACTTTCCTCATTTTCTAGTTCTTGTAAAATACTACATGACATTTACAGATGCTCTAAAAGAACACTACAGACTCGCCTTAAAAATGTTTCTGAAATCATTTTCTATCAAAACAGAATGGGATGTCGCCATGTTTGATTTAATTGAAGCCAATTCTTTTATTAAAGTTTGATTAATTCTAATCAAATTTAATTTCCAAGGAATGGTTTGTTGTTAGTGATAATCAAAAAGAGAAAGAATAAATCAAAATTTGTGGATATTCTAAAAAATTAATTAGTGTGAATTGTAATTCTTTACAGAATTTATCATTAATTTTTCTAAACAAGTTTTTTTTTTCATTAATTTAGCCTTCCTAAAAATTTAATGAATTAAAATTAAAATAATGTATCGTAATAAGGCGTTAAAAGCGTGTATGGGTTTAATATAAGATATAAGATTTAGGCTTGTATGGATTAAAATGAAATTTAATAAAAACTAAAAAAAAGAAAAATCTCCCAGGAGCCCTCAGACAGGAAGAACTGTCTGGGTAATCATAGAAAAAAGCCCCCTCGCCCATTCTGATGCAGATTCTGACTGGGAATTTCGCCGGGTACAAATGCTATTTACTGGCTCAGGAGAATATTCCCTCTCCAAAAAGTAGTTGTGAACCTACGAATAAAAGTCTGGTAATTTATGAGGAAGACCGTCCCGGTCTCCTGCCTCAAAACTTACTAACAGTGAGTGGTAAAAAACCAACCCCAGCTACGATTGAAGTCCGTAGCCGAAGTAATAGATAGATATGAATATGACTAGATAGATAGATAGTTTTTATTTTATTTTATCAAAATATAAAAGAATATCTAAATATTCAGATTTTCTTTTATTCATGTTGGTTTAATGTCTTGTTTTTAGTTTAGATAAGCAAGAATATCTAAATATTTTGATTTTTTTTTTTACTTGTAATTGATTGTTGAAAATAAATATATTAAAATAAAATGAAAATACCTAAAAATATAAACGTTTTGGATTATTTTATATGTAAGTGAATGTCGAAAAAAAAAACAAAAAAAAACAAACAAAAACAAAACGCCCCAAGTTGGTTGTTTACTTTCAAGTGACACTGCTTCGGCTACGGACTTCAATCGTAGCTGGGTGGTTTTTCAGCAATCACCGGTAGCAAGTTTTTGAGGCAGGAGACCGGGATGGTCTTCCTCATAAATTACCAAAAGTCTAACTCTAAATGTATCTGTCTTTTCTTTTCCTTAATTCATTTTCTGTACATATGTTTTATTAATTTGACCTTCTTAAAAAAAATAAGGGAATTAGAATTATAAGAACACATCGTAATAAGGCGTTAAGAATGTGTATGGATTTAGTATAAGACTTAGGTCATCGATTTCCGAGATAAGACATTTGTCAAGTAATGGTCTTAATGTTTGGTATCGATTAAGTGGAATCAGTTTCGCGGGTTTTTAGAAAATGGCGCGAATATTATCAGAAAAAAATAAATCACAAAACTCAACAAGCTATGAGATAAAAAAAAGTAAACTAAAATAAGACAAGTTTTAAAACCAACAAAAATCTCTAACAATCTATAAACCACTAACAAAATCCCGCAACAACAAAACCGCCTCCGCGTGTATGGATTTCGTATTAAGACTTAGGACTTCGATTTTCAAAAAATAATAAATTTGTCAAGTTATGGGCTTAACAATGTTTGGTATTGATTACGTTTTTAGGAAATGGTGGAAATATTTGAAAAAACAAAAAAAAAAAAAAAAATAAAATAAAAACAAACTGTTGCAGTTTGTGTATATAAGGCATGGGGCAAATGGTCACTTCTACTTATAGACTCGTTGACTATCACGTGACCTGAGAAAGATTCCTATTATCCAATCACTGGCAGTGCTGCTGCTGCTGCTGTTGGTGTATTTATAGATGCCTGATTCTGATCTTAACTCATTAACACTCGGACCATCTTGGACGTCGGACCTAAATGACACTATCTCAGAAGGACTTATTGGTTTACTGACTTGTTTACTTTAAGTTCTTTTACAACTGGAACCAAGGATGGCGGCCAGATACTCAACACAAACAAAAAAAAACACGCCACATACATAAAGAAAATCCAACAAACCATCTCCATAACCAAAAATTAGCCATAATCGTAACAAAACAAAAAACAAACAAAAAAAAAACAAACAAAAAACCAACAACAATAAACCGCATTTCGCTTGGAGGGCACATAGGCCGAAACGTTGTGTATATAAGAATAAAGATGAGGACAACAGTCCGAAAAATCTAAATAATACAAGTGGCATCAGTTTCTCGGCTTTCATGTGTGAATTTTCGCTTCTCCCCGCAATAAAACACAAATCGAAAATAAAAAAAAAAGAAACACGAACATCAACGAATCAAGCCCCCTCTAAAAAACAATATACACCTTCCCCCAAAACAGACCCCCCCACGATAAAGCTACACCAAAACCCAAAGCGCACGCATCAACACACACATTAACAAAAGCCCCACCCCCAATACAACAAATAATCCGATAGGGTGCTTTTATAATATTCGGTCTCCCAACGTTGTACAATGATTAGCAAGCTAGAATAGCAAGCCATTCTTAGTGAGCTTGATTCTCACTGGGTGACATATATTCCTGATCTAGGCTCGTGGTGTAATAGTTAGAGTCGTAGGAAATAGACTCGTCGATGTGAGTTCAAACCCTGGACGAGGCTGTTTGCATTTCACCTAGCGCTAATACTCTTGGCAAATGTATGCATCCAACTGCTCTCCCTCCATCTATGGGTAAATAGTAGGGCGGACTGGGCTCTTTAACCTTGGTTAGGTAACCAGTCTATGAGAAGAAAAACTGAACTCAAACCTGTTAAACTCCGCTTAAGAAACTGACCATGTGTCGTATCCTGCTCGTGCGGAAGGGTTGGGAAATACATAAAGTTAGCCTATTCTCGGTATCAGCCGGACAACGATGGAGTCTATCCCCCTTTCGCTAGCACTAGATCAGGGAGATTGTGTTTTTGCAGAGGGGGTGTGTATTTCTATGTGAAATTTTACAACCAGCAACCCGTAGCTTAAATCAAGTCAAACAAAATGATTTTAAGGTTTCGTCCAGCCGTATTAATCTAAAAAAGAATTATTCACTTTGCTAATTCCCTTTTCCTAATCTCAATTATCTACCCAGAGCTGAATGGGTGACCCAATGGGTCACGTTTTGTCTAGTCTTTTTTATATGCGTTCTTATTTAATTTCCGTAGTCTTTCTGATTTGATATATTACATTAAAACTTACATCCTTACGCCCAGAGGGTGCATATTGTTGCTCGTACAATTTATTCAGAAAGAAAGCAGCAGATGTATTATTTCTTTAGCGAAAACTATATGCATCCGGTCAGTTAGAATTTGGAATTTTTTTTTTTTAAACAAAAAGATTTTGTTTATCAAATTCAATGTACAGAGTAATTTATACGTACACACACAAGCAGACATATAGGTAGGTAGGTAGGTAGGTAGGTAGGTAGGCAGGAAGGCAGGTGGGACCCCACTTAAAAAAGCCAAACGTTTAAAAAACAAAAAACAACAAAAAACACCCCACGAAATCTACTGAAATAGATTGCCTTGAACGCTGTAGTTGAATCGATTTTTCTTGAAATGTATTTCGTTTGTTGCTCTCCATATTTTAAGGAGAGAAAAGAAAAGTTGGGATATTATCCAAGAAATGCCAGGATATTGTCGAGAATGACTAGACGATTCGTGGACCTGTTAGGTTCTCATTGGTTGGCTGAAAGTAGGAGTCAAGAAATGATTTTTACTATGAAAATGCATTGGATAATGATTTTTACGGCATGTTATCGTTTTTGGGTCATTTAATGCCAAAATAAATAAAGAAAGAAATAGAGGGAAAGAGAGAGATAGGGAGAGAAAAGAGAAAAAAGAGAGAGATAGAAAAGAAGAAAGAAAGAGAGAGAGAGAGAAAGAGAGAGAGAGAGAAAGAGAGAGAGAGAGAGAGAGAGAGAGAGAGAAAGACTGAGAAAGAAAGAAAGAGAAAGAAAGAGAAAGAAAGAAAGAGAAAGAGAAAGAGAAAGAAAGAGAAAGAAAGAAAGAGAAAGTGAAAGAGAAAGAGAAAGAGAAAGAGAGAGAAAAAACAACCGGAAGTGCCTGCTTCAGATCTTAAAAAAAAGTATAATTTTTTAAAATGTAAAATACAAAAAAATGCCACAAGGGCGATTATTTTTTATGGTAATTTAAATGCTGTTCATCCCTGGCCTTAACTAGTACCATTCATTGAGCAAATCACATTTCAATATTTTTCATTTCAACACATCTCATTTATTCTAAAGCTTTCAAACTACACTCACAAAAATACGTCAATCACACTGGGAAACTCGTCTGATATTGATTGAAAAGTATTTACCTATTTTAAACTATTTATAATTTTTCGTATTGTTACTTTTTTCTCAATTCCTTAATGTAAGTTCCTTAATATATGGCAATTAAATATGTTGGTGGTCCTCCACATTTTCAATTGTGTTTCGTGGATGGTTGAATCACCATTTTCCTGAGAGATGGATGGGTAGATGAGTGGCCAGCCAGAAGCCCTGATTTAACACTCTGCAACTTTTTCTTTGTAGTGAGATAGCCAATGGCGTGTTATCTCATTTACATATGTGTATTACTGCAGGACATATATAGACACTTTAGGGGACTAGGGGAATTAGCTACGAGAAGCTGAACCCAGTGCTAAGATTAAGCACGAATAAATACTACTGCAACAAGGAACACAAAACCACACCTCACAACACATGGCGTCGTCGATAGGCATACTTGCAAGTTTAGAGCAACCTGACTATGTTGAGATGTGGATAAAATGTTTTTCAGCCTTTGCAAGAAGCAAAAAATTACAAGACAAAAAGAACATTGGAGGACAAAATGAGATTACAGACTTATTTTTAGCGTCCGCTGGATGTGAAGCAAACATGAAAGTAGCCGTTATGGCGTATCCAAAAGATTTGGAGGATCTCACCTTTGAAGAAATTGCACACATCATAAAGAACAATGTAAGACCTAAGAAAAAATGGTTATTGCTGAGAGGACTAAATTCCTTTCTACGAAGCAAAATCCCAACGAACCAGCAAGGAATTACATTCAGAGACTAAAAAAAGGCCGCGAGATTCTGTGAATTTCAAAAGCTTGGAACAGGAGATTTTACCATCGAAGAAGAATTAATCCAGTTACGGTTCATTGAAGGATTGCACGACGGGAATCAAAAAGACAACATTTTAGAACGTCTACAGTCAAATAACATGGCATTAGAAACATGCGTGGAATTTGTACAGCAACTGGAAATGATATCCGAATTCAAGGAAGATACTCAAAACAATACAATGGTGTTTAAAATAGAAGAAAATGCAGCAAATAACACTGACGTGTTACAAGTAAAAACAAGGCTAAAGAATTGTAAGTACTGCAATTTTCAACATAATCTTGACAAAAGAACAAATTGTCCTGCTTATGGACAAACCTGTTATGTTTGCAAAAAACAGAATCATTTTAGTACTGTATGCAGAGTCAAGTCGAAATGGACAAATTCGATAGAAGACGTGTACCAAGTACGGGTGAACAAAAAACAGAAGTTGACAGTAAAATTAAATGAAATACCATTTGAGATGCAAGTCGATACAGGTAGTGACGTGACTATTATTCCAAAGAACTTTTGGCAACATATGGGCAAACCCAAGTTAAAGAGAAGTCACTTGAAATTAAGACAATTTGATGGCTCGTACATCACTGCATTGGGACAATTCGACGCTACGTTTGAGGCTAAAAGAAGATTCGAAGTGGTCCCTATAACTGTAGTGGATTGTTTAAAAAATCATGGACTAATAGGCACAGATATTATAAACATAGATACAGACAATTTAATCGACTGCATAGAAAGTAAAAAGCAAAAAATAGGAATCTTGAGAGGTTATAAAGCCACAATACGAGTGAAAGAAAATAGACCCCCCTTATATTACGAATCGCGTAGGATACCTATACATTTGCGACCTTTAGTAAAAAAGAAATTGGAAGATATGGTAGCAGGAGTGTTAAAACCAGTATCGGTCGGTGGTAGTAACTGGGCCTCCCCAATTGTAGTTTTACGAAAAAAAGATGGGGATTTAAGAATATGTGGTGATTATTAGATTGGTGTGAATCATAAAATCTGTTCAGATTCGTATCCTATTCCTGAGCTTGAAACTGTGTTGCATACATTAACAGGCACTAAATATTTTACGAAAATTGATTTAAAGGCAGCTTACAATCAAATACAAATTGACGATAAATTTCAAGAAATAACCACTATTAACACACCCCTCGGATTAATGAGATGGACTAAAATGCCATACGGAATAAAGACAGCGTCGGCCATATTTCAACGAGCAATCGAAAATGTCTTAAAGGGAGTAGTAGAAAATATGATAATTTATCAGGACGATATTTTAATAGGGGCCACCAGTATAAATGAATTGCAACAAAAAACGCAGCGAGTTATGAACAAATTAAAAGAAGCCGGAATGAGCGTAAACTACGATAAATGCAAATTTAATTGCGAGAAGATAAATTATTTGGGCTTTCAAATATCCAAAGAAGGCATTTCGCCTGACCCAAATTTATTAATTAAAATATCACAGGTGGCATCCCCAGCCAACAAAAAAAGAATTAGAATCGTTTTTAGGATTGGCTAATTTTTATAGCAGATATGTGCCCAAATATTCCGATTTAACTGAAGCATTTGCAGAATTACGAAGAAAGAATAGTGAGTTTGTGTGGACACAAAAACAAGAAACGGCTTTTAACAAAATAAAAAAAGTACTTATGGAAAAACCCGTTATTAAAGTTTTTGATCCCAGAAAAGAAATAACCTTAACTACGGATGCCAGTGAATATGCTGTGTCTGCTATATTGTCACAGGACGATCATCCGATTATGTACCTGTCGCGAAAGCTAACCAAGGCAGAATTAAACTATTCAAATATAGAGAAGGAAGCTTTGGCCATAGTATGGAGCACACAGCGCGCCCGACAATTTCTATTGGGTCGAAAATTTTACTAAAATCTGACCATCGACCCTTAGAATTCATGTTTAATCCAAGGAAAGAATTACCCAAGGTCACATCCGCCAGGTTAATGAGATGGGCCATACTGCTGATGGCCTTTGATTTCGATATCATGTACGTCAAAGGAAAACACTATTCCGCATGTCGACGCGTTATCCAGATTAGCATTTAACAAAGAAGACGACGAAATAAGCAACACTAAAGATGTATTACATTGGGTCGAAACCGATGTAATGCCGATTAAACAGCTTCAAGAAGAAACCCTTCTGGACCCTATTCTGAGCAAAATATCGAATAGAATAAGGAGTAATAAATGGAACGACTGCTCTAAAGCTGAAAGGCCTTATAAAGAGGTTAAACATAAACTAACTATGGACAGAGGGGTTATATGTAACGGAGATTTGGTGGTACCTCCGCAAAAAATGCGAAAAGAAATAATTAAAAGTGTACACGACGATATACATTGTGGAATAGCGGCCACACAAAAAAGACTCAAATTGGAGAGCTGGTGGCCAGGATATTCGCGTGACATTGAAGATTATGTAAAAAATGTCCCAAATGCATGGAAATCAAAGACTTTCCACAAAAATCGACTCATTCGTGGCCAAAGGAACAAGAACCATGGAGTCGAGTACACATGGACCATGCCTATGCCAAAGGCGTAGGACTACTATTGATTTTAGTAGATTCGTTCTCGGGGTGGCCAGAGATTATTCAGGTGCGTGATAGAAAATCTACAACTGTCATTCAAATTTTGAGAACTGTATTCTCAAGGAACGGCGTACCGAGAACCCTGGTATCGGACAATTCGTCCGAATTCTGTGATGAAAGTCTGTTCCTGGTTGAGGAAGATAGGATGTAAACCCTATAAAACTCCACCCTACCATCCACAATCAAATGGGGCTGCGGAAAGGATGGTTAGAACGGTTAAATTAGGATTAAAAGCATTTGAGCCGTCACGAGAGACCATAGAATCTTTTCTACCTAAACTCTTGATGAGTTACAGATCCATTCCTCATGCTGATAGAACACTAAGTCCTTCTGCCTTGATGGGAAGACAGATCAGATCTCCCATAACCATGTCTTTTTCGACTAATGAAAAAATGTGGTACAAAAAGAATAAGGACGCGCAACCTGAAAAAGCGTATTTTATTATGCAGAAAGGGAACAACACCGCTATAATAACGACACAGGAGAGAAGTGTGCTGGCCCACACTGATCAGCTAAGGAATAGATATGAGGAAGACATGACTGTGGATGAATCGGAAAGAAACGAGGATATAAACCAATATGGGGGAGACGTTATAGAACCCATAGATGAAAGCGAGTCGGATTCCGAGGTGCCATACCAGGGATCCAGTAGTGATGAAATGAGACCGCGGTCACCATTACGAAGAACACCCCCAAGGATATTTAGGAGAAGCAATAGATCAACGAGGGGAATAAAACCTCTCCGTTTCAGGGAGGTGTAGTGAGATAGCCAATGGCGTGTTATCTCATTTACATATGTGTATTACTGCAGGACATATATAGAGACACTTTAGGGGACTAGGGAATTAGCTACGAGAAGCTGAACCCAGTGCTAAGATTAAGCACGAATAAATACTACTGCAACAAGGAACACAAAATCACACCTCACAACATTCTTTGCAGTTGGTTTTCAGCATTTTCTTTCTTTTATTTTTCCTTTCAACATACTGTCGGATTCGCTTCCATTTTCAACTTTATGTATATACATGATTTTTCAATTAATTTTTTCCCTGAACTAAACTAATAAATTAGTAAAAATAATATATGATTTTTTTATATGCATTTACTTTTTTCTCAAGTCTTTAATGTATGCTCCTTAATATACAGGCAGATCGAAAAGTAACTCCCTATTTTAAAACTATTTATAATTTTTATATGCAGTTACATTTTTCTCAATTCTTTAATGCATGTTCCTTAATATATGGCAATTAACTCTGGTTGTTTTTGTTGGCAGTCCTTCACATTTTCAATTGTTCGTGGATGGCTGAATCACCATTTTCCTGTTAGATGGATGGGTAGATGTGGTCCACATGAGTGGCCAGCCAGAAGCCCTAATTTAACACTGTGTGATGTTTTTTTGGAGGGGGGGGTTGGTCGAAAGAGGAAGTTTATATTTATAATCTTTTTTATATGCAATTCTTTAATGGAGTTTTATGCCTTTCTCCCGGGTTGTGCGCATGTCTGCCTTTCGTATAAATAGACTTTAAATGACAGGAGAGTTATCGTTTCTCGCCATTCATCGTTTTCTCGTCGTACTGATCGTTTGTTAGCTGACCAGTCTTCTTGAGATTGATATGCATTATACAGAATGAAGCCATGTTACCCTCGAAAGGACGGTTAATTGACCCTTGATGATTCTTGAGGGTTGCGAAACAGGCATTGTTTCGCAGGGAGCCGGATAACTGACCACGGACTCTATGCGATTGTTCCTTTTTCTCGACCCCTCCTTATCGAAATATTTTCGACAGAAGTTAAAAACAGATTTTTATGGAAAACAACATTCAGCTTTTGAGCCATCCACCCAATCGAAAATCTTCATTAGGTACCACCAAAATAGGTCACGTGATCAGTTTAGGTCATATTGAAGGAAGAAACGTAAATATTTTTGAACTTTAAAAAAAATCTCGCAAAAAATAAATAACGAACATAAAGAGTTGTTACAAAAAAACCCAGTTAATTCAAAGATCAGATTATCCAATTGGCGAAAATTTACTCAGTTATCTTAAAAAATAAGTAAAACAGTCCGTTTTTTTACAACACCATCAGTTTCTTTATTGATATTTTTTAGCAGAATTCTGTATTCATGGTTCTTTTACTAAAAAGCACTCGCATCTAAGCTTATAAAAATCTTCTGATAAAATTATTCACACTCTTATCTTTAGAGAAAAAAAAGTAAACATCGTTTTTTGTTGGTTCATTTTTTCATATTTCATAAAATAAAATAGGGGGGGGGTAGATCTCGTAAAAATATTTCCCCCAATATATTTTAGGAAAAAACTATCAGACATATTTACATTCAAAGGTAAATAATTATGGAAATTGTCATGAAAATCGGACCATTAATTGATTTTTCATAGAATTAAAAAAAAAGCCTCTCATCATAACTTGTTTTTAACTACGTTAAAATTTCAATTGATTTAATGGTGCAAAAATGTAGACATTGTTAAAAAGGCTAAATAAACACTCACATCAACGGAAAACCGACCGAACAACACACTTTTTTCGCACTGGCATAAATTTCGGTTTTTACATGCCCCGCCCCCCGTTAAAAAGACCTTGTGTAACATCCCGGCTTCGTGAAAGGAAAATATATCTACGGAAAATTTGATTTTGTCACCTAACGAGGAGAGAAGGGGGAATATTCATTTCTTATTTTAATGGAGATTATATACGGGGGGAGCATAAGTAGGTATACAGTAATGTCACATCAGTGAAATTAGTGTTATACTATACTGAAGTGAAAGTGACATATCTTAAGTAATAAAAATGCATGTACATTTACTAATTTTCTTTTATTGTGTGCAAATTATTAGCATTGGATAGGAATACTTGAAACCATATTGTGTGCAAATTATTAGTATTAGATAATAATACTTGAAAAAGTATAACTGCTAGTAAATTATTAGTATTAGATAGAAAAACTTGAAACCATATAATTGTGTGCAAATTATTAGTATTAGATAGGTATACTTGCGACCATATAACTGTGTGCAAATCATTAGTATTGGTTTGGTTTTATTTTACGGCATATCAACTTCAGTGGGTCATTTAATGCCGATAAAGTTTTGAAATAAATCAATTCTTAATGGATAATACCATTTTTTTATAAATGTATTTTTCTGTTTAACCTATAGATGGGACCCTAACAGGTACTACCACTCCGGGTGAGAGTGCACCAGGGAGCAATGGGGATGAAGGGGTGCTCCACGTTCCCCAAACCTCTAGAATTGGAACCTCACCATCAAATAGAGTTTAACATCATTCCCAGGACATGTAGACCCTCAGCCACCGCCTTCTAGCACCCATATGATAAAAAGGAGTTGGGGCTGGCCATAAGGGCAATAGGGTTGGGAAAATCCTATAGGTGCTAGGGCTTGACGTGACCAGCCGACCGCCAGTCTAGCCCAAGATAGGGCCAAAGTGGAGTATTGCAAGTCATGAACTGCTCATCCACCTGGGTTCTATCCTTAAGCATCACGGGTCGCCACCCATGACCAACAAGTGGCCCCATTGGGGGAGTCTTACCCCTCTGCAGAGGTGCAGTCGGTGTATTCTAACGTCACAGTCGACAGGGCGGTATTAGTATTAAATAATAAATCTTGAAAACGTATAACAGCTAGTAAATTATTAGTATAAGATAGGAATACTTCAAACCATATATATATTTACCAACCCCTCCGCAGGAGCAGGATGCGACACAAGGTCAATTTCTTAAGGGTATTAGCGCTAAGTGAAATGCAATTAGCACGTCCAGGGTTTAAACTTGGGGCGACGAGTCCATTTCCCAAGACTTTAATCATTACACCACGCGCTTCCTACTTCAAACCATATAACTGTGTGCAAATTATTAGAATTAGATAGAAATACTTGAAACCATACATAAGAAAAAATATTTTCTGTCGGAATTAAGGCACGTCACGTCGATTACCTGAATTTGAACAATTCAGAGTGGGCCTGGGAGTAATGGCAATGATATGGTACTCCACACTCCCCCGAATCTGCAGAATTGGAACCTCCCCATCTATATGCAGTTATACCCAGAATCCATTTCTTACGGGTGCCAAAATCATTCCAGGTAAAGCCAAATCCAAAATATAGATATTGATTTTTAAAGTAAGCAGACAATACGTACTTAGAAGATTGACATAACTTATATCAACCCCCTCCCCCATCAGGAGTCTGTGTGTCAGACTAGATGTAATATCGAAGATTATATTAGAGAAATAACATATATCACCCATATGAAGCGCGTGGTGTAATGGTTAAAGTCATTGGAAATGGACTCGTTGCCCCGAGTTCAAATCCTGGGCGTGGTAATGGCATTTCACTTAGCGCTAATACCCTTGGGAAAGGTATGAATCCTACTCTCCCTCCAGCTATGGGTAGATAGTAGGGCAGACTGAGCTCTTTAACCTTGGTTAGGCAACCGGTCTAGGAGAAGGAAAACTCTGAATTCAAACCTGTTGAACTCAGCTTAAGAAATTGACCTTGTGTCACATTCTGCTCGTGCGGAGGGGTTGGTAAATATGTATGTATATCACCCATATGAACACGGAAGATTTGGACCATATGACCTTTAGGCACCCCTATTGCGATCTCGTTTCATAAGGACATTTCTTACGACTCTAACCATTACACGACGCGCCTGCATTTTTTTTAGATATGATTTGTATGGGAATAGTTTGTATGTAAATAGTTGGTTTTTGAACAAATTCTTAGAATAAGAGACAATGTTGGTAATCAATTTTGGGACCATATGACCTTTAGGCACCCCTTTTGCGATCTCGATTCATAAAGACATTTTTTTCATTTACACCGTCAAAATCCGGTTGTTTGTTAACAGACGATTTTTAGAGTTTTTTTTTAATTATAAAACTAACCCCTAACCCTAACCACTAACAAACAGCCGGATTTTGACGGTGTAAATGAAAAAAATGTCCTTATGAAACGAAATCTCAAAAGGGGTGCCTAAAGGTCATATGGTCCGAAGATTTTATTAAACCAGGCAAGCAAAAGGTCAGTGTTGGAGGTTAATATTCTGAAAGATCTCTAAAAATGATAGAAAAATATAACAAAAAAAAAACCAAACAAAAGAACAACAAAACTGTGGTAAATTTGGTTACCTCCCTTTTCCCTTTGACAGTTTTTTTTGAGGACCTTACTTGTACTTGTATCCTATCCCCAATAAAGCTGGTTCTTCCTTCTTGTGGGCTGGTAAGCTGAAATGGAATTTAAGGAACGAAAAAGAACGAATAGGAAAGAGACAGAAGGTAGTTTTATGACTTAGGCTTTATTGACCAGGTCATAGTCGCTTGTAGCAAGGGAATTTCTCCCTTGCTAGTAGGAGTGATTACACTCAGTTAAGGCCTGACTCGAAATGTCTGAGAGATTCTTTTGGGGATCGGGGGACTTTATGTCGGACATGTGCAGAGGGTTCTTCCGGTGAAGGCCACATAGGAGTGTGTTGTTGTTTTTTATTGTTGTTTTTTTATTCTAATTTTATTTTCCTTTTATTTTAATCCCCCCAACCTTCATTGCTTGACAGTTCACTTAAAGACACGAACCACCAGACAACCTTTTTTTTCGGAAAAAAACTTGGTATTATTTGGATTATACGGACTATTGTCCTCATCTTTACAGTTATCTACACAACGTTTCGGCCGATGTGCCCTCCGGCCTTCTTCAGGTATTTCTTGTCGAGAAGGTTCCCGAGTCCGACAAAAAAAAATACCTGAAGAAGACCGAAGGGCACATCGACCGAAATGTTGTACAAATAACAATGAAGATGAGGACAATAGTCCGAATAATACAAATAATACTAAAAAATGCATGTTTATTAAAACGGAGACATCCAATAAATCGATCGCAATCTACAGATAACTTGCAAAGTCAGTGCGAGTAGTACGCTCGCTAATCAGAAATATATTTTATTTTAGATATTAGCCCCTCATGTATCCTCCTTGGACAGGCATTGTATTCAATTGTATTGTACCGTAAGGGTTCACACACTGATGCAAGGTTGGCAAATGTAAATTATATATACTGAAGGCTTTCGTCTATATGGAGAAAACTGGATTTATCAAAAGGATATTAGGATTAATACGGAGGTCATATGAATACATGGATAAAGAAATGCTGAAAATTTTATTCATTGCATTGGTAAGACCTCATTTGGAATTTGCTAATGTGGTTTGGAGTCCAAGACTAATCAAGAACATTTGGAATATACGGACTATTGTCCTCATCTTTACTGTTATCTACACAACATTTCGGCCGATGTGTCTACCAGTCTTCTTCAGGTATTTCTCATCGGACTCTAGAACCTTCACGAACACTGTGACCTTCTTGTCGAACTCGGGAGCATTTATACAATCAACGGGGGTAGACAATTCTCATTCCGCTACCCATGACACGGGCCTTAGTGTTAAGTTGTGTTAATTATTTTATGTTACTGTCGCTCTTGACCAGGATTGAACCTGCAGCCTAGAGATAAAAGTCACTTAGAACTGCATTAATTCAATGCTTATATCCGTTGTGTCATGTGTCCAATTGAACAATCTAGAGTAAATTTTTGGAGCTTATAAACCTAATGTCCTGTTTTACACAGAATATTTACCTTTATATTATGTACGATTTTTACCTTCACTCATATTGCGTTTTTTGTCTTTCTTTTTTCTTTTTCAATCTAATCTTCCCAAGTTTAATAAAAAATGCAATAAGATTATAAAGAATTAAGAAATAAAAAAAATTGATAAAAGGTGAAACATAATAAAAAGCAAATAAATAACAAAAGAAAAATACAAATAATAATAATAATAATAATAATAATAATAATCTGGGATTTGAGATAGAGACGGATCACCCTATCCCAGCCAGAAGACCAGACCTAGTGTTAATTAACAAAAAAAAAAAATGAGAACGTGTCAACTGGTGGATTCATCGGTTCCAGCAGATCACAGTGTGAAGCTGGAAGAAAAATGAAAAGATGGATAAATACCTGGACCTTGCGAGAGAATTGAAAAAGCTGTGGAATATGGGAGTGAAAGTGATACCAATTGTAGTTGGTGCACTTGGAACGGTCCCAATAAACTTGGAAAAAAGAGTGGAGGATTTGGAAAGCAGAGGAAGAATTGAGACCATCTAGGCTACTGCACTACTGTAATCGGCTAGAATACTCAGAAGTGTCCTGGAGACCTGAGGAGACTTGTTGTCATTCAGACTCCAGTGAAATGCCATCAGCTAATGCTGGTGTGAAAAACTCAAAAGAAGTGAAAATAATAGCTTTTTCGACAAGAAGGTTCTCGAGTTCGAAGAGAAGGTTCCCAAGTCCAACAAGAAATACCTGAAGAAGGTCGGAGGGCACATCAGCCGAAACGTTGTGTAGATAACAATAACGATGAGGACAATAGATCGGAACATGGGAACCGAAAGATAATTCCTCTAGTTCCTCTGATATTATGCTTTCAAACTAAATCTCTTTTGCTAATATAATTTTGTACTGTGACTCTAACAATAAGAACACACATTGAGCTCTAAATTAAGACAGGTGAAAAACTACTACGTCGTATGGAAGATTTTCTCACTCAATCTTTAATGTCATATATATATATATATATATATATATATATATAGTTAAAAATTAATGGTAAAATGAATGAATGGATGAATAAAAAATGAATGAAATGAGGGGGATAAGTGAAAAATCCTTTCCAAGGGACCCCTCTCAAAAGTATTAAAAACACTTTTTAAGAGTGGGTCCCTGATAGAAAGTTTTTCTCATCTATTATTAAGACTCCTTTAAAGCATCAAGTTGATATAATTATCTATAAGTTATTAGAGAAGATAAATCGTTCTCTTACCTTTGTAATATCTGTTGAGAATGGGTTTGAATTTATATATATTATTATATATATATATATATATATATATATATATATAATATATATATATTTGTCTGGTTAACTTCCGGTGAATATTGCTACATGGTAACTATCTTGAATTCAAAATAAAAACGGTCAAATAGAAGAATTTATTTACTTAGCTTTTTTCAGTTGTAAAATAAAAATAAATATATTAAATAATTTAGATGATCAGTAAATAAATAAAAAAGATTATCTTTAATTATATATTAGAAAGATTGATTTAAGAAAACTATATTTTATGTGTATTTTAAAATTTTAATATATATTATATATATATATATATATATATATAATTATTGGTAAAGCCCTTGCGGTAAGAAAAAAACCGGCAAATAGTTTGATATTAAAATATACTAACCAAACTTCGCCTGGGGGAAAAAAAAAAAAAAACAAAAAACGAACAAGAGGGTCGTACCAACCGAAAATAATCAATTAATACTATAACACTTATTTATCTCGAAATATTAAGAATAAATCAAAGGTAAACAACAACATCATAGTTACCTAATTTTCTTAACACTTGCATTGTGGTAGCCTTCAAAACCAACCACCAAACCAATATATATATATATATATATATATATATATATATAATATATATTATTGAGGGGGGGGGATATGTGCTTAATTGAAGTCATACCTATTTGAAAATTAATTAGTTGATAATTAATGAATTAGGCGAATATATCTGTTCAAATGTAAAGCGTAAACAAATCGAGAAAAAGTCGATCTCTGTATGTACATATTATGCCTCATCAGCAGAGTTATAGACAGGAAACTGCTTGTGTGAATTTCGAACCCTAACTGCCAGGCTGACAGGCGGGGATTCTATAACCATACACTAGTTTGTTTTTTTCCCAGTAATATACTTTTGTGGTTTGTGTTTATTTCCTTTTTCAATTCATTATATTAGACGAACGTGTCAACCTATTACTTATTTTAGTCACAACGGAAGCGTCCAATTCTGACGTCAAATGTGTCCATATTTGACATGGAATTTAATGCAATAAAGAAAAGAATGTTGTTACAGCTATTGGTTTTGAAGTAGCGAAGTAAGTGGAAGGTTTTTTTTCTGTTATAAAACCATTTATGAATCAGAATTGCTTTTTAACATGGGCGTTCGCTTTTTTTTTCACCAAAATGTCTTGTCTTTTCCCCCCGCCAAAATCAAATATCGAACGAAAAATATTTCTCTCCGTTCTAAAAAATAATCTTACACGTCTCTCGTTGTTTTGTAAATTTTTTTACTTTAACTTTTAGGTCCAGACATTTTTTTTTCGTGATTAAAACAGTGTTCGTCTTGTTTCTATATAGTCTCTCGTTTTTTATTTGACGTTTATGATTAGGTGTTTTTATTTACTAAGCTTTTAGATACGACTGGCTTAAACTGTCGCCAATGTTCGATCTTTAATTTAATTTTAGTTGCTTCATCATCATCATCATGTCGCGCATGCAGCACGGATATCCATGACAATCTCTCGCAACCTTCCCTATCATTCATTGCACCTGGGAGGTCCTCTGTGGAGCAACCAGCATCTTCCGCATAGCTGGTCAATCTAGGTCCTCGCTGGGCGCCCCACAACTTGCATGTCCATGGTGTTGGCTTCCCCAGGAAGAACGTCGCTTATGAGCTCATCTGCTTCTCCAGCAGTGGTCCTGCTGCCTAGTCGCGTCCTCACTCGGATAGTTTGTGTAGATGGGGGCAAGTGACCGTACAGCTTTGTTTCTTGTGAGTGCTGTTTCCACGACTTGTTCGGACTGCACGCAGCAGTTCTTGGCAGCTCCCGTTGTTATTTCTCAACGCTTTGTTTAGGGTCCACGTTTGGTGCAGTCAAAGCGCACTTGATACACACGCCTGGAAGAACTGTCGCTTCAGCTTGTCAGGGAGATGCAGACCATCCATATGACTGATAATTTGTTTGTGGAAACCATGCCTTTGCTATGTCGTGTAATTAACATTGCTTTCTGTGGATGAGATATACGCCTGGGTAGTGAATGTTCTACGGCTTCAGAGGCTTGCCGTTGAGTGTGGATAGTTTCCTTTATTATGCAATATCAGCCTTTCTCGAATTTTGAGATGGAGGCTTGATGATTGTATTATTTGTATTATTCGATATTGTCCTCATCTCTTGTTATGTGTAAACGTTTGGCCGCTGTTCCCAAGAGTCCGACAAGGCGCTAAGAAAAAACGGGGAACGTTGAAAAGTAGAAGACATGGTGATGATAGGTACCATCAAATAATTGAGTCCGTGATCAGCGTAGGGCCGCATATTGAGGAAGAACTAAATATTTTTTCATTTAATTCTAAAAATCCAGCAAAAAGGAATAAACGAACATAAAGATTTGTTACAAAAAACCCAAAATAAAAACCCCGAAAAACCCCCAAACAAAAACAGGGTTATTTCAAAGATCAAATTACTCCACCGTTTATCTTGAAATAAGTAAAAAGAGTCCATTTTTACAACGGGTCAGTTTTCTTTATTGATATTTTTTAGCAGAATTCTGTATTCATGGTTCTTTTATAAAAAAGCTCTCGCATTGAAAAAAATCTATTGTTATAATTATTCAGAACTCTTACCTTTATGAAAAAAATGTAAAAATCGTTTTTTGGAGGTTCCATTTTTCATATTTTATAAAATCGGGGAGGGGGTAAGATTCGTAAAAAAATATTTCCCTAAATATTTTAGGAAACCACTATTTCAGAGTATTATGGAAATTTTGGAAATCGGACAATTAATTGATTTTTCATAAATTTTTTTTAAAGCCAGTTAGATATTGTTTTTGGCTAAAAAATTTCAAATTGATTAACGGTGCAAAAATGTAAACATTGTTTTTAATTTAATAATTTCATTATTTCCAATAGCTGAAAATTAGAAAAAAAAAATCATGCTGAGGTTTTGTAATGTTTCTTTCTTTTGAAGTAGAGAAAACTTTTAAAGATAATATTAACCTTATCAAGTTTCATTGTGTTAAATATAGGAGGGGGTAAATTTACAGGGAAAATTGGTGGTACCGTAGTGTTCGTCTGCTTATTTAATGTTAGACCTGTTTTTATCCGACGTCTATGATTAGTTTGTTTTATTTTCTAAGCTTTTTAGAATAACTCTTTAAACTGTGCCAGTGTTCGATCTTAATTCAATTTTTAATTTGGTTAGTTGGATATTATAGCATATCAACCCTTGTTGGGTTATTTTATGCGAAAGAACGTTTATTTTATTCATTTTTGATGAGTACTTAATTAAAAAAATCAATCTTGTTAAAATTCTTTTTAACTTCTATTTAAACCATGTTACATAATTTTGTAGGTAGCCTTACGAATGAGTTTATAAGTGAAGTGACATTCAAATAGCGGCATGGTAAATTGGAAAGTTACCAATTAACCGTTATAGAAAGTTGTAAAATTTGACAGGCAGTCACCTTTTCTACCAGAACACCGATTGCGTGATTGGCTTGAGGTGGAAGCGTGGAGAAAAGGACTGACTTAAAAGAGTAGATTAGTGTCCATTAGCAGAAAGGAGGAGACGTGGTGTCATTTGCTCTCAAGGTGCCAGCCTTTTCTCGTGCGGTTATAAAACAGCTTGGGCTTTATTTTGTAAAAAAAAACAACGAAGTCTGTGTTCATTATGACAAAGCAACCAAGATTGGAACTTTCCATCATATATTTATCGTTATACCACAGGACATTTTTATCAAGAGCCCCCAGCCACTTGCCTTACTCTAGCACCATATATATTAAACAGGCTTCGTTTGTTTGAGTTTTGCCCATAAGGAACAATTAGGGTTGGGACCAATGATATAACTTGCTTGGACGTGACAAGCGGATTGGATCGTGTGGCGTCTCTTTGTCTGATCAGCTTCGCCGCCCTTGTGTCGTTCTGTGGCGCGTTAGGAATGCACCGACTGTGGTCTTTGTTATTCTCTGCAGGAAGGGGTAAAGACTCCCCAGCAAGATGGGCCACCTAGTTTGGCCGTGAGGTGGCACCGTGATGCTTAAGGATTAGAAACCAGGGTAGTTGAGGCCAGTCCATGAACTGGTTAAACACTCCAACTTAGACCATTAGCATTTAGGCTAGACAACGGTGCTGCTGGTGGCAGTCAGAGAGGCCTCTCCCCTCAATCTCAATCGGGCTTCGGTCCACGTCAAGGGCCCTAGCCAACCCTTATGATGCATTGGCCCCAACCCTATTGCTCTTTATGGCCAAGGCTTTTTTATCATAGTGGTGTTATATAGGCAGGGCATGAGTTGTCTACCATTGTCCTGGAGCAATGACGTTAAATTCTGACCTGATGGTTTGAGATTCCAGTTTCTGGAGGCTTTGGGGAATTTGTAGGTAACATATCGAGATTGTTTGTTATCTTGATTTATTTTCTTAATTTAGTTTTCGAGAATAAACAGAAGTAAAAAATTCAGATTATTCCTGGAGAACACACACACACACAACACTTATCAATCCACACACAACACACACCAACACACAAGGTGGTAGCCGTTTAAAACAAACAAAAACCAAACAATCTGATCAGCATCGGTGCTAGCCTTAAAGAAAAGTGGACCACAAGATGTGTGAGTTGTCCGCATATTATGCACGTTTCAGTACACGCAGGATTCCGTACTTAAGCAATCACGGTTTCGCCTAAACCACGGGCCAACAAGTGCAGCATCATTTGCGAAGAGGGTTCGTTATCTCCCCATGCAGAGATGGCAGTCGCTTGTATTCTAAAAACCTCTCAACATACCAGACGAGGCTTAATAACGATAAACAAAAATTCGGAAAAGTCTGAAAGAGACTAGAGAACAATGTTGGATAGAGGTACCGACCCAAAATATGTCAACGTGATCAGTGGAGCGCCATACTTGAAGAAGAACGTAAATATTTTTTGAACTTAATTTGTTTAAAATTCTCGCAAAAAAAAGAAACATAAAGAGTTTGTTACAAAAGAAAAAAAACAATTTATTTCAAGAATTAAATATTCCGCATTGGGGCAAAAATTACACACGCGTTATCTTGAAAAAATAAGTAAAAAACAGTCACTTTTTTTTTTTTTTTTTTTTTTTGTTTTTTAACAACAGGGTTCAGTTTCTTTCATGTGATATTTTTTAGCAGAATATCTGTATGCATGGTTTCCATAGTTACTACAAAAAGCCTATCGCATTTGAAACTATTAATTAAAAATCTTCTGATTATAATTATTCAGGACCTATCTTTATAGGAAAAAAAGTATATAAAAACACAATCGTTTTTGCGGTTCATATTATTCTGATATTTCAGAAATAGAATAGGGGAGTAGACGTGTTGTAAAAATTTTTCCCTATAATTATCTTTTGGAAAAAAAAAAACCTATTTTCAACAATATTTTCAAAGTCTAAAGTAAATTATTATTGGTAAAATTTTCTGGGAAAAATCTGGGATTATCAAGTTGATATTTTCATAGAATTTTTAATAAAAAAGCCAACTAGTCATAACTTGTTATTCTTGGCTACAGTAAATTTCAGTTACTTGTTAACGGATGCAAAATACGTAAATATTATTTTTGCTTTACAATTATTCATTTATTTTCATAGGCTTGAAACATAAAAAAACCTCATCAGTAGTTTGTTTAGTTTTGTCTTTCGATGAATGAGACGAAAATCTTCTAAAGATCAATATTAGACCGTTGCTTGAATTTTAATTGTGTTTGAATATAGGCAGGCGGCTGTACTTCACATGGGAAATTGAGATAGTGATACCTGTTGAATAGTGAATTCACCACAGAAAAGAGTTTCTCGTTCCCTATGGCTAAGCCGCAGAAACACGGAGGCTTAGACAATTTGACACCTGAGGTATATTAGGTGGCGAAAGTGAGTCCTGTAGTGTAATTCATTATTGATTATTTCTTCAGTGAGTCGACAGCCGTCACACTGTCACTTAGGATGATTTCACGGTGATGTAATGGAAGGGCTAATTCGTATCTGTTAGCACTTTGATTAAACTAGAGTAATCCCCACTGACTATTAATGTCGTCTGCATTTCACTCGTTGTATACCGCGGATCAATGAAGAAGAAGGAACAAGTAAAATAAATGAAAAAAAAGATAGACAAGAGAAAGAGAAAGCAAAAGAATAAAGGAAGAAATGAATACAGCGATTAAAAGGAAAAGATGAACATAATTCCAGGAAAGTTAAATAAAAAACAATAAAATATGACATAAAAAGGACAGACGAAGGTAGAGCACCTTGAATCGAGTGATTTGGTTTTGTTTCGATTTATTTTTACGGCAATATCAACATCGCAGCTGGGTTTGCATTTAATTGCCGATTTAAATTTTGAAAATAAATCAATCTTAAATGTGATACTCATTGAAAAAACAAATCAAAAAGAAAAAAAAAAACAAAAAAAGATTTGTTCCTAGTATTTTAACACATAGATGGGACTCTAGAATAGGTAATACTACCACTCCGAGTGTCATGACTATGCTGGACCCGGTGAGCGTAGATGGTGATTGGAGGCAATGCTCACACACATATCCCCCAAACCTCGTCATGAAGCTGGAAACATCACAATCAGATAGATCTGTTTAAAACGTTTCTTTCCACGACATTGTAGACCTCTCAGCCACCGCCTATCTTAGACCCATATGATTGAAAATGCCTTGGGTCTTGCCATCCATACGTGGCAATAGAGTTGCCGTTTGGGGCAAAGCATTAGGTACCAGGGTTTACGTGCTACAGACGATTGATCTGAGAGGGGCCTCTCTGACGGCCGCCGGTACAGCCCAAGAAGGGCCAAAGTGGAGTGTTGCGTGTGCCATGGACTGCTCAACCACCTGGGTTCTACTTTTAAGCTCACGGGTCGCGCACCCACCGGCCAACAGAGGCCCATTGGGAGAGTCTTACCCCATGCTTGTAGTCCTGGGCCAAACTGTTCTGATCGACTCATGAGCTTATCTTATTTGTCTGCTTGATATATTTTCTTATATAGATGTTGTATAAACACAACCACACACACAGCACACACATATATATATTATATATGTAAGGGAACATGACTTTAAACTGTATAAAATATTTGGGATGGTCTCTCAATATTTGTTTGTATACGTGTTACTCGGATTAGTCAGTGTTTATAACAAATATAAAGTGACTGAATATGTAAGTAGAGGCGATTTATCATTATAGTGTGTTACAGAAATTAACCTTCTGAGTTTCATTCATAGGAATCTTCAGGGTTAATCTATCGAACGTATTAATCAAGAATATTGATTTAAATGAACAGTTAATTGTGGAAGTTCATGATGACACATCGAACTCCGACAATGTAACTGTAAAATTGATCCAGTATTCTTGATTAATTCTATGGATTCATTTATTCCGACGACCTTATGGGGTAAATAACGAGGGAAGCCGTACCGGTGGACTTGCTGTAACACAAGACGATCCATAAATCACAGTATCAATGTTTATAGGTTGTTGATATTAGAGCAAATAATTAGTAGTGGGAGAGAGTTTTGGAAGAATGATGTAGGAAAGATGGACGAGATAGAGAACCAATTGCGTCGATAATTTATCAAGAAAGATGGAAGGTTCATTGGGTTTTAAAGAGGGTCTCTAAAGGAATCTGTTTAGCAATTAAGTAGAGGATTATCAAGATCAAAGTAAAAAACCTCAATTAGGTAAAATTATATATGTCAAATAGAAGTGAAGCCATCAAAGAAGCCAGACATAAATGTGGTAATATCTATTGAAGACCAAGTATTATTCTAGGTAATCCCAATACAAATTTATATGGCAAAGCCTATAATATTACTATAAAGAAGAAGAGAGAGGGTAAGAATATACAGTAAAAGGAGAAGTAATCTCCAGTGAAAATACGGAAAAAGGAATAGAAAGAAGATACTTAAAAAGAAGTATAAAGCAGGAAAGATAAAAAAAAGCACAAGAGGGCACAAGATATAAAGAAAATGTATGTACAAAGGAGTTGACTAGAGAAGAGTACCAGTGAAAGAATACACAGAGATAAAAGTTAAATAAAGTAGATGAAGAAAGCTTAACACTTAAGAGCAAAAGAACACAACCACTAAAAATTCTATGACTCAAACACACTCTAGTGATTAACATAAGAACACAAAACAAAGCTACAACAAAAAACTAGGGATTAACCAACAAAATAAACAACTCAAACCCCAAACAAGCGCCCAAAATAACAAATTCCCACAATGATACGTTTAGGGTCGTTATCTTGAGAAGAAGAATCTACTATTAAAGCCGTTCAACTGGTTAAAAAACTACAACACCCGCAGAATCTGTTTGTGCTTTTGTGATATGTGCAACAATAACATATTTACGACTGACCGTTCCATCTTGAGATTTCATTAGAATATGAATGCAAATTTCGTTATTGGTATTAACTTTAATCGGATAAAGGGCTTTTTACCAATATTAATCAAGTTATTTCATAATAAAATCAAAATAAAAATGGCCGGCCAGGCTGTGTGTTTAGGGCAAAAAACTTTATGTCAATCTAAAATGTCTATCCTGCTTTGTCTGGTTGTGAATTGATTATACGAAATAAGCTTTTTCGGGTCTACCTTCATTTATGAGCTTATTTACATCTCTCTGGCTTATTAATTATGCGCAAAACATACTTGTAAGGAAAAAACAGTACGTACTGGTTACTAATCTTAATTCCATAGCTGGCTTTTGTGTTGAGTATAGAAAGTAAATTGTTTCTTTCTCTTTCCTTGGTTATTTTTTATTTACTTGTTCCATTGTGCCGGTTATTTCTATCTTTACCTCGTCGAATTTAGTTCGTTTGAGCGGAGGAACGATAAACATGTTACTTAGCAACTCGTTTTATTTTCCCTTTTACCCCCGCGTTCTAATGCTGATATATCATATATATATATATATATATATATATATATTATATATATATATATACCTATAAATATTTCATTATTCAATGATAACTTATTATCATCAAAAAAGTGATATATATATATATATAAACTTATTATATATTATCTTAGACTCACTAATGTTCAATACGAAAAATATATCCACTATTCACTTGTCAACACATAGAGCCTATTGATTTATAGCAGTAGCAACACTTAGTAGTGAATAGACAACTAGTTACTTCCAATGAATTAGTCCAACAAATGAGTAGGCATCTGGTGAAGGATAATATTCCCAGTAAATGATCTGATTTCATTGTTGAAGTCATTTACATTAATCCCTACTTTCACTCGAAGGAAAAGTTACCTTCTCGTATCAATTCCGAAGCAATTATTCACTTCATCTCAAGTCCATTAACGGTGAGACGATTGTATTTATATGCAAAGGCAAGATATCAGCTGCACAAGAGGAAACACATGTGTTCAATGGACATTTTATTAAACTAATTACGATCAGTATGATTCATTCTCTGTCTACGAAACAACCTTTGAACCTCTGTTTGTGGTAGTTGTCTTCTCGCGAGCTTAGAGAGAATGAAACATCAAGATAGATTAATAACATTAAAGCTTCGTTCATCGTATTTCTTAGGACTCATCAACTAGTTTGGAGAGCAACTATAATATTTATATATATATTTTGGGGAGATAGTGTGTTTTTAAAGATTGAAGTCGACCTAATTATGAAGTAATAATTATAATTATATAATTAGGGCGGGAATTACCTAATTTAATTTAAGGCTAAGACAAATCTCGAGAAAAATCGAATCTCTGTATGTAATTTCGGCTAGATTGATTTTTTCTCGATTAGAGTCTGAGAGCTGTTATGCGTTCGAAACTAATAGTAGGTTCGCTTCTGTACTCAGTTAGATTATTCTTATTATTTGCTGCTCTAGCTTAGGCTCATCGAGCACTTTTTACCAAAATTAGCTGCCTCCTAGCGGTTATATGAAAATAAATATTATATCATTTATACATATATATACATGTATAATTGTGGGATTTTAATTACTTTTTGCGTGCCAAAATATCCTATAGCCAATAGAATTATTTTTTTGTTGGGTACGATTATCTTGTACACTTTCTTGTTTATATTCAAGAAATTTGTTCAGTTTGCACGGTTGAATGTGTTGGTAGATATTTTTTCACACAATTCATACTCTCCATGCCGTATGTTTTCTTCTCTCTCGACTCATAGTGATTACTCAACACGCTCTAGCGGCAATATTAAAATATGATAGATATAATATATATAATATATAATATATATTATTATATGAATATATTATTAATATATCAAGGAAATGGAAAAAAAAAACCACAGGTTTTTATTTAAATGGTAAGTTGCGTGGAATGTTGATGGCCGAAGCTCGTGTATGGGTTTCAGCAATCTTATTAAATTAGATCATCTTCAGGAGATAAATAAGAAAATTATTACCATGATGATAGTTTACATCAATAAACCGGTCGGATTCACTTCTCAACTTCTAATCATAATCAATATATATATATTATATATATATATATATATATATATATATTAATAATATATATGTGTGTGTGTGTGTCCTAATAGTGGGGTGTCATGTTGTGTGATGTCTTGATGAAGAAGATAGAAGTGAATCCCGAACCGGTATGACGTATAGTGGAAAATTGAATAAAAAAACACTCACTGGATTTTTAAAAAATAAGTAAGAGTCTGGTAGAGGTTCTATTGGCCGAGCGCTGCAGGTGTTTCCATCTATTAATTAGATTTCATCTTCAGTGCGCTACTTTGTTTGGTTAATATGGAAGGCTGGAAATTTTTTATCAAGTTCATAAGAGAAAAACCAAGGCTGATGCTCTTTGTTGAATCAATCTGTTCAAAATTTGAAATCTGAAGAAAGACGCTGAATTATTATATATATATATATATATATATATTATTAATATAATATATATATATATATATATATAAAGGGAGAGGAAAGAGACGATAGAGATAGAATAGAATAGATAGAATAGATGTACACAACACATATATATGATATATATATATATAATACATATATATATAAATTACAAAATACGCACACACGACCTCTCTACAGATATCAGAAATCTAATAAAAACAAAACCAGAGAATGAAAAGGGTTGGGGTATTATATAGATACAATTAGACAGCACTAAAATTTCAAGAGATCTGACAATTAAAAAATTTATGAACCTATCACCACGAACAAACACCACCACAAAAACACAAGCTGCAAGTGTTAAAATTTAAATTCTCTCTACACTCCCACCAAACAGGGAAGGGAGGAATTAGGACTTATATAAATATTATAATATAAATATATATATATATATATATATATATATAGTATTTTATATGGGATCAGAGTATGGATGAGTTAAAATCCGACAGTAATGTAGGTAGTAAAAGGATACGTAAACAGGAATAATGATAAACTCAAAACAAATCTAAGAGTTTGAAACGTTAATCTTGATTTATACGGACTCTCATCGGCTCAAATGATTTCTTATTGAAAGCTATAAATTAACGTAGCGCAGCTACAAGGAGGATGATCTGGGTGAGGAGTGAGTTAGTAGCGGTAAGTAGCTAAGAGGCGCAGGGAGTGTAGAGTAAGAGGGCAGGACAGCAAACACAATGAATAGAGACGAGTCGAGAGGATAGTTTGTACAGGACGTAGAAGAAGTGGGATGGAATATATGGGACAGGAGGTAGGTTATAGGAGGGAGCTGGTTGATAATTTCTGGCTTTTGTGTTTTGACTGTCAGCGGAAGAGATAAAAGCTTAATAATGTGTGAGTGTAGGTATGCTAAAAATATTTAAGAAATAAAGATGATTTCTACCATTGTTTTTCGAATTGATATTGTAAATATACTGGACCAGGAGATATTTATACTATGTTATTCGAATTCGAAGGGCGAGTACATGTCCTTTTGTTTGATTATCGAAATAATTGCTTTATTGAAATATGTAGTATGTTAATGAAAAAATTTTTTAAATTAATCTTTACTAAGTAGTAATTACCTAGGGATTTTATAATATTTTAACTTTAAAATGAGGATATTCTGTAGATTGTTGTGGCGAGTCGTAGGTAAATTGATTTTCTGATTTTTTTGCTTGTTCAGAGTATTGAGGGAGTGGCGTTTTCAGATATTGGGTTAAATAAACTTCTCGGTTATCATTATGTATAATTTTTTTTTTTTTTGTGGTGGGGTATTGTGGATAGGCGTGCATTGGCTGTTCTCGTTTCTAATTGTGTCACCTTGAACTTTTTAAGAATATTTAGAGATGTTATGAAAAATACGGCTTGTACTATTAAATAGCCTATGGGCTTGCGCGTCTCTCGTACGTTACGTTTATTGCTGGGTTCATTGGGGTGATTTTCGTGTTCTTTCAACATTAATCTGCCCTCACCTGTTCGTCCAACCATATGAATTCAAACGCTAGCATCGCCCTAACTGGCTTATATAAGTTTTGCCAACTAGACCTCTGTTTTTGTGCACGGCATTGGCTAAATGCTGGAGCAAACAGATGTGCAAAATGTGCGTGTTATAATATATATTATATATATTATATAATACTATATATATATATGATAGATTATATTATATATATATATGTTGAACAACGCAGCCTATTTTTTGTCTTGCAAATCTTGTCCAGGTCTTTCAAGTTGCTCGGATTATGGATTATAATCTAGCGAAAATTGGCGTGATGTATTTTACTTTTATTCACCGAGTACTTTCACCGCTATCGTGGGCATTTCATGGGGTAAGTTCAAAATAATACAACAATGGGTTGTTTTAATGTCCGCTCTATATTCCTATCTATATAGGGGGTGTGTTTTATTTTTTTATTCTAATTATTATTGTGTTTGTTCTATTATTATTTCATTGTTTCCACTATTATTATTATTCGTTATTATTATTATTTATTATATGTATAAATTGTGATTTCTGTAGTTAACAGGCATTTATAACTTATACTATTATCTGAAAGTGATTTATTTTATTTAGGTTTGAGTTTTTATAACCTATATGTAGGGGCTTCTAAAATCTTTGTCTTTGTTTACAGTTTGTTTTTTCGAAAATGCTTTTTTTACGAAAATTTGTAGTAGGACAGGAATGTGCTTTTAAGTATTGAGCTATTAAGCTAGTGTCTAGAGGGCATAGTAAACGCCTGGAAAGGGTTGTTGTCTTTACACCGATGTCATATATATATGTTTATGGGAATATATTCTCCAATGGCATTTAAATTGATATACTACATTGTTTTTTTTTTGTAACGTTCAATTGAGGGGGAGGAGATTTATGCTGATGATTAAGATTGAAGTTTAAGTTTTTTATAGTACACAATAAGTTTAACTTTTTTATTACAGGGTCAGCTAGTGGTAGAGATATTTCAACAAAATATGCCTTAAGAAGAGAGAACTGTGCCCTAACCACAAACAACACACACACACACACATCACACACAACCACACACATATATATATACATTATATCATATATATTATGGGCCGCTTAGCTCAGTCGGTAGAGCGTTTCAGCTAGAAACCACAAGGTTCCAAGTTCGATTCCGGCCCTCGCCAACTCAGCGTTATGAGTAGCACAGGACCTGTCGGGTAAAGTAAGAGCGATGGTAGTGTGGCGCTCCACACTCGATGCTACAAAACAACATCCTTGGCCTAGCGCTAGTGAAAAGGGATAGACTCCCTCGCTGATTGGCTGATACCGACATTAGGCCACACCCGACGACTTTACTTTTACTTATATATATATATATATATAATATATATATAATATATATATATTGTTGTGTGTGTGTGGTTTGGAGGTTGATTTTGAAGGCTTTCATCACAATGCCAAGCAAGACAGGAATAACGGTATATTGTTAATTACCTATGTATTTTTAATGTTTTCTTTATATTCGGAATTAATACTATAGTTGCAATATTCATAATTAAAGAGTGCTCAATAATATAATATAATTGATAGAGCATATATGTTTAAGATAGCGACTGAAGACATGAAGTCAATGTCACTTAGTTACTGTTCATTTTCTCACCTATGTAATTCAAATATAGGCTGGTTTAAAAAGTTGCATAAGAATTTTCATTTTCTTTTCTACTTTCAATCTGACCTTTTATTACTAAAAAGAACTAAACATAAATCTTTTCTTTTAATGGGTAAAAAATCTCTTGAAGTTATTTCACAATGAACAATGATTCTTATACTAGCAAAATAAAAAAAAACGCCCTCTGGGCGACGTTAAAAATAATATTACCTGAGGGGATGGGAGATTGAAATTCAATATCAGAGAGTTTGTATCATAAGTAAAGTGTAAAATCATTCAAATTATTTATTAAAGGAGTAAAAAAATAAAATAAATTTATATTAAGGAGGGTAAAAAAATAAAAAATTTGAAAGGAAACTTAGTTCTGATAACTTTAAATATTATCTAAAAAAAAAAACAACAAAAAAAACTAATTATAGAATAGTATATATCAGGTTTGTTTATTTTATAAAACTTGTTTAAAAAACAATGGGACCGTCTAACATTGCATTGCAATTTTGAGTTTATTTATTCTACGTTACGATGTTTTAAGTAGAGTGACGTAATCAGGCTGACGTTGTTTTGTTGACAGACAAAAACCCAAGCGAATCTCCCATTATTAATAGATTTTAGGAATCTTACTAAGTTCAAGTGATAATCTATTCAATGAAAGGAATGACTCAGAATTACCTAAGTGATTGTCTTGATGATGAAGAAGAAACTAAAAAAATAAAGTATCTTTTAAAGTCAACAGGTTTATTATTATCATAAGCTTTTATTACAACTCATATTATTCTCTATTCATTTTTATAGTTCTCTTTTGTCAAATATCTTCCTATAAAATCTTAACCTGGTTATGTCACTATGGTATGTACAACCAACCTGGTACTTTTAAAGGACGACTTCGGAGCCCATGAACAACGGAAGTTTTGAGTCCTTGACATTAATTAGACACATTCGCGTTAATTGATCAGATGCTGATAAGATTACATAATGACTTATTTTTTGAGATAGTACGGTAAATATCTACATGAATTAAGAAGTCGTTAGTACACGTACTTTTGGTTTAGATAAATAAGATTCGTAATGTGTATTATGAATAAGAAATGAGAAATTTTTCTTTTAAAAGACAGAAGAGAAAGAAAACAATGTCGAAACCCATTAAAGGATGATCTTGTTGGGCGTTTCAATTAGAGATGGTTGGCGCAATTAGCGATCGAAACAAAAAACAAAAGAGAAAATGTAAAATTTAAAGATTTTTTGAGATTGTTTTAAAAAAAGAGACAATTGATGGCGATGGAGAAATAAGGAAAGGAGAGTACGGAGAAAGTAATATTACTTTTAAATTTGTTTACTATTGATACAGTAATTAGCTTTTAATGGGAACATAAGCTGAACAATATAGTCTAATTCTTACTTATACTATCATCTTTCGTAATTTTACCTTATATATATATATATTATATATATATTGCGTACTCTTCCATTATATATAATATATATATATATAGTTAATATATACTATATTATACCTTGTGTGTGTGTGTGTGTGTGTGTGTATATTCGTACTCTTGACTTATATAATTATTATATATATATATAAGTACTATTATATATTTGTATTCTTACCGTATATATATTATAGGTATATATATATAGTATAATTGTATTCGTACCATAGTAATATATATACATAGTATATATATATTATATATATTACTATATATATTATTCGTACCTTTATATATATTCTATAAGTCGTACTCTTATCCTTAATGATATATATATTGGTACTCTGTATCCGTAATAGTGATATAGTATATATATATATATATATATTAATACTATATCTACTATGTGTGTGTGTGTGTGTGTAATGATATTCGTACTCTACCTTATCTAGTATATAATATATATATATATATATATATATATTTGTATTCTTCTTACCGGAGTATATATATATATATATATATATATATATTATAGTGTATCGTACCAATATATATATAGTATATATATAAAGTATATATATATATATATATTCGTACCTTTTTATATAGTATATATAGTCCGTACTCTTTCCTTATATAGTATATATTCGTACTCTTACATATATATATATAATATATATAATATATATATATATATATATATATTATTATATTTCGTACTCTTACCGTTATATATATATATGTATATTTGTACTCTACCATATATATATATATATTAAGTTAGGGTAACGTGAACATGAAGTCAACGGCGTTTGGTTATTGTCAGCTTCTTGCCGATACGATTTTTCAAACCAAGCGCTCGTAACTTGGGCACTTGTAAGTCAAAGTATCCCTAATATATATATATATATATAATATATATATATATATATATATATATATATATGAGGAGTGAAGGATTGAATAAATTCGATAAAATGTGGTTAAGAGTAGAGGATATGACAACACAAAGAACTAAATTCAATTGATATTTCGCCTCATTATTAGTTGAAGCTTTCTTACAATTTATTGACTTAAGTGCTTATACATTCTGATTTTATAGTGAAAAGGTAAATGGGTGACGGCGGAGCGAGAAGGTCGGGTTGGTGTGTAGTCTAGAGGAATGAGAATAAAGTCGGGTGGGCTTAGTATGTGCGGGAATGATATTTTTAAATTTTTATGGGGGTCAGTCAGTTGACTATGAAGAGAAATTTGATGTTTAGAGAGTGGGTTAAATGTGTGAGGTCAAATGTGTCACCAAAGGGTCCAGGGATATTTTTGTTTGAAAATATTTTAGAGAAATCCTTAAAGATTTTGTTGGGATAAATGCATTTACTTCCTGCTTTTTTATGTTTGAAACTTAATTGGGTGAGGGTAGGATAGAGGGAGAGTAAAAGAGGAGGGGTGGGTTTTTTTGTATGTGGGTGGATATGTTGTCTTTGAAGAAATTTGATAGTCAATTGTGGGTCAGTGTAGGTCAGTGTACGAAAAAGTCGCCATTTTTCATGACCCCCCCCAAAAAAAAAAAAAAAACTTGGAGAGCTAAAAATCAACATAACTCGGCCAATTTTTGGAATTGGAAGATCAAACTTTGGGATTGTTTTACTTTAACATAGTCCACAAAAATTTCAAAAAATTGAAGAGGGTGGGTGACGGTCTGGATGAATTGACATTGAATTACCCAATAATTAAATTACCATACTGTGACATATCAACCTCTAGTGTGCTAATAATTCAGGTCAACCATCTATAGATATAGGTAAAATAGTATCACTACTGTTCTTCTGCAAGGATCGCTTGGAATTAAATAATCCACAAACGTAGATATACCATTAAACAAACCAAACCAAACCTTTCTGAACTATCTTTGTTTAACACAACCACACAAATAAGAATATGAAAATTCGACGCATGCCACGTAACATTACATTCGGTCGTCTTCCATTTTTGAAAAGCCTGTCTACTGCTCGAAACACAGAAGGTTTAACAATGCCAGTTAATGGAATGTGACATCGTAGTAAGCATGTTCGAATTCCAGTTGCACAATGAAGTTCACTTTTGGACTTGAGATATGTATGAACCTCCTCATCCCCCAACTATGGGTAAAATAGTACCACTACTGTTCTTCAACAAGGATTAGCTTTGACATTAAATAACCCACAAACGTTGATATACCATTAAACAAAGAAACCAAACAAAACATCTCTGACAGTATATATATATATATATATAATATATATATATATATGTAGATAGTATGATAGTATATATATGTATATATATATGTATATATGTGTATATATATATATATATATGTATATATAAAATAAATTCGCCGGGGTGGTCTAAAGTCGTTATCAGCCAATCAGCGAGGGAGTCTATCCCCTTTTTACTAGCGCTAGACAAAAGGAAATTGTTTTTGCATCTGAGGTGGAGCGCCACACCTACTATCAGCTCCTTACTTTACCGCACAGATCCCTGTGCTACTCATACGCTGAGTTGACGAGAGCCAGTATCGAACTAGGAACCTAGCCGAACGCTCTACACACACACACACTATATATATATATATATATATATATATATATATATATATATACTCCAATTTGGTTGAGTTCTCTAAATAGGGATTTAATTGTAAAATTCACCGTTCTGGCGTGTAGCTAACCCTCACTTTGTTTACAAAGTTAGAGGACTCTAGTGAATTCATTTCCGCTTAGAAATGTATCAATTAGATATTTTCCTATATTTGACAACCGCTACTGGTCGCATGGGTAAGCGACTTGGCGAACGAAAATTCATTCAAGTCTCAAACCCAGCCAGGGTAGCTGTTAAAGTGTAGCCACACTGATGAGAGGTAAACCTCGAAACACGTGTCTGTGGATAACTTATATATATATATATATATATATATATGTGTGTGTGTGTGTTTAACACAATCACACAAGCAAGAATGATTTAATTCGGCTCATGCCACGTAACATTACGTTCGGTCGCTCTTCCATTGATAGGCCGCTAAAAGGTGTGTTGAAAAGCCTGTCTACTGCAATAAACAGTGAAGTGCTAATAATGCCAGTTAATGGTAATATTTGATTAATGCTCAATAGCGAAACTCTAATTGAGATGTTGTAGGTTTCCATTAAAGACATAAAGAAAGTCTCTCTCATTCCGAGAAGATACGATCATTAAACGAGTTTGAAGGGAAATGATGAAAAGATGGAAGTCCAAGTCACATTGGGACATCATTGTATTACGGACAGTGCAGTAATAATATACAAATCAATTGAGACGATTTGCCATTTTGTTCTTGGAGAGAGAGAGAGGGGGGAGAGGTGAGAGAGAGAGAGAGGGGAGAGAGAGAGGGGGGAGAGTGAATTAGAGAGTAGAGAGTGAAAGAGAGAGAGAGAGAGAGAGATAGTGAAGAGAGAGTGAGAGAGAGTGAAAAGAGACAGAGAGAGAGAAGAGAGTGAAGAGAGAGAGAGAGAGAGAGAGAGAGAGAGAGAGAGAGAGGAGAGAGAAGAGAGAGAGTGAAGAGAGAGTGAGAGAGAGAGAGAGTGAACGAGAGAGAGAGAGAGAGAGAGAGAGAGAAGAGAGAGTGAAAGAGGAGAAAGAGAGAGAGAGAGAGTGAAGATAGAGTGAGAGAGAGAAAGAGAAGAGAGTGAAGAGAAAAGAATAAAGAGAGAGAGAGAGAGAGAGAGAGAGAGAGAGAGAGAGAGAGAGAGAGAGAGAGAGAGAGAAGAGAGAGAGAGAGAGAGAGAGAGAGAGAGAGAGAGAGAGAGAGAGAAAAGAGAAAGTGAACGAGAGTTTCAGAGAGAGAGAGAGAGTGAAATAGCGAGAGAAGAGAGAGTGAAAGAGAGAGAAAGTGAAAGAGAGAGAGAAAGAGAGAGAGAGAGCGAGAACGAGAGAGCGAGAGAGAGAGAGAGAGAGAGAGAGAGAGAGAGAGAGAGAGAGAGAGAGAGAGAGACTGATAATTCCTTCTATCACAATCGATAACCCTTTTCAACTTATACGAAACTAATCCTGCTTGATGCGAGTGCATTTCTTGTCGATAAGGCACAAGTGTGATGCTGATCATTGTAAATTAGTCACACTAGACGAATTCGCTTACCCTAATATATATATATATATATATATATATATATATATATATATATGTGTGTGTGGTGTGTGTGGTGTGTGTGTGTGTGTGTGTGTGGAGTCCACGTATGAGAAATCAAACGTAACATAAAAGATTTGCGTAAATATTTTTACACACACATATATATATATATATATATATATATATATATATATATATATATGGGCCATCCATTAGGCTTCAAGCAAGAGCGCTTGTCCAGCGGAAATCCTTTGTGTTAAACAGAGCTTAGTTGCGATCTACGGACATCTGGTTGTTCCTTTGTGCTCCTCCGTTTTGCAAGTCCTTCGTCAATGATTGCAAATGGACGTCTCTCAGTATCAGCGATTAAGTAGTCAACCATCCACGCATTCGAGCTGTTTGGCTTTAAAACACGTAACCTCGCTTAGTCTGTAAATTTAAGTGGTGTAATGTAGCACACCTTATATTCAAAATATTCCAACAAAAAGAGTGATGCTCTACCGACTGAGCTATGGAGGCTATTGCAGTGAGGGTGTACCCAACTCTCCCCCAGATCTCTAGAATTGGACAGTTTATGGGATAAAGATGGACATAAACTACTCCAGTTGTCCCATAATAGTTGTTACATTTTAATATAGATTTCATTCACTAAATGTAACGTTTATTATGGGACAAAGACAGTCATGAATTACTCCACTATCATTATGGGACAAAGATAGCAAACTAGTGCATCTGTCCCATAATAGTTGCGGGGCGTTAGAATGCACCGACTGCACCTCTGCAGAGGGGTAAGACTCCCCCAATGGGGCCACCTGTTGGCCGTGGGTGGCGACCCGTGATGCTTAAGGATGGAGCCCGGGTGGATGAGCAGTTCATGACATGCAATACTCCACTTTGGCCCTATCTTGGGCTAGACGGGCGGTCGGAGAGCCCCCCCGATCAATCGGCTGGTCACATCAAGCCCTAGCACCTATATGATTTTCCCAACCCTATTGCCCTTATGGCAAGCCCCAACCCCTTTTTATCATATGGGTGCTAGAAGGCGGTGGCTGCGGGTCTACATGTCATGGGAATGACGTTAAACTCTATCTGCTGGTGAGGTTCCAGTTCTGGAGGTTTGGGGAATGTGGAGCACCCCTTCATCACCATTGCTTCATGATCCACTCTGACCCGGAATGGTAGTACCTGTTAGGGTCTCATCTATGGGTTAAATAGAAAAATGTATTCATAAAAAATGGTATTATCCATTAAGAATTGATTTATTTCAAAACTTTATCGGCATTAAATGACCCACTGAGGTTGATATGCCGTAAAACAAAACAAACCAAACCAAACCAAACCCATAATAGTTGGTACATTTGCACATACATTTCATACACTAGATGTAACAATAATTATGGGACAGTAGTAGTGGAGTAGTTTATGGAACAAAGATGGCCACTCTCCCACATACTCACTCGCTCGCTTTCTCTCGTACATAGACACACTCATTCACTCTCTCATTCACCCACTCATCTCTCTCACACTGTCTCTCTCCGTCTCTATCTCACAGATGCAGGACAGTTAGTTAAAAATGTGGATTGAAGTTGTATCATTTAGACGAATTTAGAATATTCTGAACGTATAGATTTTACGCCTGGTTTTGTTGTTTGTCTTTAATTAAATGGTAAGAATTGGTCGTCGACAGGTGGTCAAGTAAGAGGCGAGTATTAACAGGGGGAGTTTTGGGGTTCCCATCGGTCAGCATTTGGTGCTTCAGGGCGGGAGCAGTCCATTGATTTATTTCGAGTAGATTTTATCCGACAAATCGGGGATATATCTCCTTACAAAGAATCGATTTGTCAATGAGCGATTTCTACAACTCTCGTAACGTTAGAAACTGTTTCCACTCAGTGAATAAGGACGCTTAATGTGAACTATTTTGATTAACAGTTGAATTGTGAAAATGTTATCTAATTGGCAACATTATTATTATTATTATTATTATTATTATTATTATTATTATTATTAGCAAATATATGCACCCTCCGGGTGCAAGTATTTAAGTTTTAATATAATAAAATATATCAAATTAGAAAGGCTGATGAAACTGAATAAGAATGCAGATAAAAAGATTTTGAACAGAGGGGGTATGATTGAAAAATAGAACAACTTTGAAACTAACTCTTCCATCATTTTACATTACTCCCGTCTGTCTTTGTTAAATTTTCCTAATTTAACTATTTAGTTAAGATAGAAAGTAAAGAATAATATTACAGTTATTTCTTCTTGTTAATGGATTTCTTTTAAGATTTATTCCTGAGATTTTTGCTCATATTTAATAAGATAAAACCAAACAATTACAAATCAATAATACTAAGCATATATTTATTAGAATCAAATTTTTAAGATCAAAATGCAAATTAGCCTTACCATTCACACTGTAAACCACTATTTTGTTGTATATATAAATACAATTGCATGTTAGTAGTATATAGATATGGTCAACAGTCTTAATGATGTAAAACAATTTTATTAATAATTGGGTTTTAAATAAAAAATAAAATCATGGAGAATGTGATGTAAATAACAAAGGAAATTGTGATTTGTATAGTAATATAGTTTCGGTTACAGACAGAAAAACTCACAATCTCCATTATAATAAGATTATTATTATTATTATTATTATTATTATTATTATATGAGTTTTCACATCAGTGTTAGCTGATGGTCTTTCACTGGAGTCTGAGTGACAGCAAGTCTCCTCAGGTCTCCAGGACTCTTCTGAGTATTCTGGTAGATTGCAGCAGTGCAGTGTTCTGAATGGTTTCAACCCTTCCTCTGATTTCTAAACTTTCCAGACCCTTTTCCAATATTTGTCTATTTTTTCATTTTACTTTAGCTTTACCCTGTGATCTGCTGGCACTGCAAAATCCACCAGTTGACAAGTTCTTTCTTTTTTGTTTATCAACACTAGGTCTGGTCTTCTTGCTGGGATAAGGTGATCCGTTTTTATTTCAAAGTCCCAGAGAATTTTATGCGTTTCGTTCTCAAGAACATATTCTGGTTTATGCATATATTATTATTATTCACTCCTTTTGAGTTTTCACACCAGTGTTAGCTGATGGTATTGCACTGGAGTCTGAGTGACAGCAAGTCTCCTCAGGTCTCCAGGACTCTTCTGAGTATTATGGCAGATTGGTTTCAATCTTTTCTTTGATATCCAAACTTTCCAAACCCTTTTCTAATCCTTTTGGGACTGTTCCAAGTGCACCAACCACAATTGGTATCACTTTCACTTTCATGTTCCATAACTTTTTCAGTTCTCTGGCAAGGTCCAGATATTTGTCTATTTTTTCATTTTCCTTTAGTTTCACCCTGTGATCTGCTGGCACTGCAAAATCCACCAGTTGACAAGTTCTTCCTTTTTTGTTTATCAACACTAGGTCTGGTCTTCTTGCTGGGATAAGGTGATCCGTTTTTATTTCAAAGTCCCAGAGAATTTTATACGTTTCGTTCTCAAGAACAGATTCTGGTTTATGCATATACCATTTTGTTGTGTGGTCAAAATTTAATTTTTTGCATAATTCCCAGTGGATCACCTTCCCAACCCAGTCGTGTCTAGTTTTGTATTCTCGTTGTGCTAGTTTGCTACATTCGCAGAGTATATGGTTTACAGTCTCATCTCTATTACCACAAAGTCTACATTTACTATTTGTTGGGTCTTATCAATTTTCGCTTATTATTATTATTATTATTATTATTATTATTATTATTATTATTATAGTTTTTCACACTTGCCGTAGCTGGTGGTTCATTGGAGGCTGAGTGACATTCTATAAATCATCTCCAGTTCATGCCTGCTTGTTTTTACAGTGTTCAGGGAGCATTGGGCAGCAACCATAATCTCCTTATTTTGATGGCAGGTGCTGACCATCATGATAGAAGTTATTCTCTTCCATGATTCAGGTGGGTTCCAGTCATCCATTCTATCTGTTATCACATATATGAATGAAGAATGGTCCCAGCTTTTAAATGATGCGTAGTGTGCGTCAATACCTCCAACCTATGGAAAAAATAACCAAATATAAATCTGTCAAATTTATCTCGAACACCATATATATATATATATATATATATATTATATATATATATATATATAAATATAGTGAGAAATATGAAAAAACACAGGTTCAGATAGAATGAGTGGTAAATTTGTTAGCCGACGCTGCAGTGTTTCAATCTGTTTAGTAGATCTTCTTCAGGGCTTTTGTTGACATAAGGAAAAGTAAAACATTTTTATCACAGAGCAACGAATATATATATATATATATATATATATATATATATATATATATTCATACATATATATATACATACACATATATATATATACTTATATACATATATATATACATATACATACATATACATACATACATATACATACATACATATATATACATACTTATATATGAATTGGTCGTCGACAGGTGGTCAGTAAGAGGCGAGTATTAACGGGCGAGTTTTGGGGTTCCCATCGGAACATATGTATACATATACATAATACATATATATACATACTTATATACATATATATATATATATATATATATTATATATATATATATATATATATATATATACATATATGCATACATTTACATACATATATATACATACTTATATACATATATATATACATACATATATATACATACTTATATACACATACATATATGTATATATACATACTTATATACACACATATATATACATATATACACACATATATACATATATACTCACACACACATATATATATATAAATATACATATTTATATGTATATGTTCTCTATGTACCTATGTTTCTTATCAATCTCCCTAAACGGCTTCCTTATCTAGCTCAATATGTTCCTTATATATCTATGTATATAGATATGTTTCTTTTCTGTCTCTTTATCTTTCTAGCTACCTCAGTTTGCTCAAACTCACACATTCCGAGATAGATAACAAAGAGAATGTGTTAACAGCTAACACAGGAGAGAATATAGATTCTATAATAGAAAAGAAATGAATGAGAAAATGGTAAAAATTATTCCACAAAATAAAACGGTCAAACATGGACAAATGAATAATGGCGAAATCTGATTCCAGGAGGAGAAGTCAGAAAAACGTTCATCCAATTCCTTTTACGAAATATGAATTGAAATAAGGAATATTGTGTTTGTCGTGTGTTCAATTTAATTAAGGATTTATCGTAAGAATTGTTGTAAAATATCAGAATTAATTGAGCAAGGTAAGCCGATGTCGACCGGGAAGAAAAAATGTCCAAGCCTTTACTATTTATGAATATATATATATATTGTTGTAGAGGAGTTAACATCCCCACATGATAGACTGGCGCATAGCCTTATAAGAGTCGACGTAACAGTGATAAAATCGGGAAAAATATATTCGGACGAAATCACTCCGTCTGACTACATATATTTTGACCCTCTCATTCTGATACGCTTGTCTTGTGATTGTTCTACTTATTGTTTTATGTATAAGTATCTGTTAGCACCAGATACAAGTGCTGAATAAAATATATATCAAGCACAGTATTTCTCTGTGTATCTTTTACCACCCCAACGATGCAACATATACGTACCAACATCTCATCACGAGCAGGATGTGACACAAAGACAATTTAGTTTAACAGGTTTGAATTCAGAGATTTCTTTTTCCGAGTCTGGTTATATAACCAAGGTTAAAGAGCACTGTCTGCCCCTACTATTTACCCATAGCTGGAGGGAGAGTAATTCGATGCATACCTTTCCTCAAATGTATTAGCGCTACGTGAAATGCAAACAGTCCCGTCCAGGATTTGAACTCTGGTTGACGAGTCTATTTACTACGACTCTACCGTTACACCATGCGCCTCCACAATGTATATATAAAATAAGATTCTGTATGTCTGTCTGTTTATACAACGTCCGAGTAGAAGAAAAATTGGTCAAAACCAAAAAAAACAAAACAAAACAAAATCATCGTTGAATTAACAGTTCCTTTTTAGGGAAATCTTGATTGGGCACATCAGCGTAAGTTGGAAAAATATGAAGATCTACGAGAACAATGCGTCAGAAATGGATGGATAACGGATGTATTTCCTATCGAAGTCGGACGCCGAGGATTTATTACCAATTCAACCTTGGCATTTTTTTTTTTTTTTACTAAACTTGGACTTTCTCTACCAGAGAAGAGGAAATACATAAAAAGGATCCAGAATAAAGCTCTAACCGCATCAGCGTGAATATGGCAATCCTACAATGTTACATCAAACCTGGTGGTATCATGAGATACTGCTGGGGCGCTCTGGTTTATTGGTAATGATGCTTCGGTCCCGAAACCATGCTTGAACCCAGAGTCATCATCTGATGAAGGCTTTGTTGGTTGCAATGCTACTGTGTAAATAGCAGTCATTGTATGAAGATTATTTAGTAAAGACCAATATACAATCAAATCCACATCTTATTTTGGCCAGAGAAAATAATTAAATCTGGGGGGGGGGGCCTAAAAAACGCTAAATTCAAATATAATAAGGATATAAGTCAATGATATACTAAAAGATAATTAAAAAGGGATAAAAAACAACAAATTGATAGAGGATAAAATGTAATGAAAATGAAATAAAATACAAACCTGATGATGATGATGATGATGATGATGATGATGATGATGATGATGATGATATAGGTTGGTTGGTTGTTTCATTTTACGGCATAAAAACATTTTTCGGGTTATTCAATGCCTAATCAAATCATTTTGATATTCAGTTTCTTACGGTACCTGTTATTGATTAAATGGTCACACAACTAAGTATTGAACAGGCGCATCTCTGCTTAATTTCAGTGATTTAGCGGTCATTTAATGATTTTTTTAAAGTCATAAGTCATTTAATGATTCTTATGAGTGACAAGTCATTTAATGGTTTTCACAAATCATAAATCATTAATGATTCTCACAAGTCACAAATCATTTAACATTTAATGATAGTCACAAGTCATTAATGATTCTCACAGTCACAAATCATTTAATCATTTAATGATGTCACAAGTCATTTAATGATTCTCACAATTCACAAATCATTTAATTATTTAATGATAGTCACAAGTCATTTATGATTCTCACAAGTCACAAATCATTTAATTATTTAATGATAGTCACAGTCATTTAATGATTCTCACAAGTCAAAATCATTTAATTTTAATGATAGTCACAAGTCATTTAATGATTCTCACAAGTCACAAATCATTTAATCATTTAATGATAGTCAGTCATTTAATGATTCTCACAAGTCACAAATCATTTAATTATTTAATGATAGTCACAAGTCATTTAATGATTCTCACAAGTCACAAATCATTTAATTATTTAATGATAGTCACAAGTCATTTAATGATTTCACAAGTCACAAATCATTTAATCATTTAATGATAGTCACAAGTCATTTAATGATTCTCACAAGTCACAAATCATTAATTATTAATGATAGTCACAAGTCATTTAATGATTCTCACAAGTCACAAATCATTTAATCATTTAATGATTCTCACAAGTCACAAGTCATTAAAGATTCTCACAAGTCACAAGTCATTTAATGGTTTTCACAAGTCACAAATCATTTTCACCAGTCACAAATCATTTAATGATTCTCACAAGTCACAAATCATTTAATGATTCTCACAAGTCACAAGTCATTTAATGGTTTTCACAAGTCACAAATTATTTAATGGTTTCCACAAGTTACAAGTCATTTAATGATTCTTGCAAGTCACAAGTCCTTTAATAATTCTAACAAGTCACATGTCATTTAATGATTCTTACAAGTCACATGTCATTTAATGGTTTTCACAAGTCACACGTCATTTAATGATTTTTAAATGTCTTAAGTCAGTTAATGATCTCATAAGACCAATGAAAAGATCATCTAAAAATTGACGATCAAAAGGATTTATAATTCAAACACTACAAAAACATTATTAAATTTACGATATTGTCTTCGAGATTGGACATAATTTATTCTTCCTCGTTTGTTTTCTTAAGAAAAAGGGACAAAAATGACATTGATTGAGCAGGGTTTTTTAAGGTCGTCAAATTTTCGTATTCTGGTGCCTCGGGTTAGAAAAGTCTGCAAGAAAAATTTGAAGACTCCATAACTGAATGACTGATCTGATATTTGGATGACAGATGAAACGGCTACAAACACGAGGTTTCTGCAAAGACATCGTCTGTGAAAACGGAAATGGCTTCGTTGTCGACTTTCTCTTGAAAGGTTCCATTAAAATCTACCGAGTCTCTGAACTAACAGCGCCTCCATCTTGAATGAAACATAATTTACCAATGCTAACATGGTCCATAAAAGAGAGAGAGAGAGAGAGAGAGAGAGAGAGAGAGAGAGAGGAGAGAGAGAGAGAGAGGAGAGAGAGGGGGAGAGGAGGAGGAGGAAGACCTTAATGGAATCACTCATACATTACGCGGCTGATAGCTGTTATTGGTAAGTGGAGGTTTTATTGACGTTTTCACAAAGAAAATGTAGGAAGTCTTATCATTTTAAATAAATATCTATCTAGATATCTATCTCAGTCTAGTTCACTATCGATCAATCTATCTAACCATTTCACTGTAGTTCATACCAATCTATCTATCTATCTATCTATCTATCTAACTATCTATCTCATTCTAGTTCATATCTATCTATCACAGTCTAGTTCGTATCTATCTATCGCAGTCTAGTTCGTATCTATCCGTCTCAGTCTAGTTCATATCTACCTATCTATTTCAGTCTAGTTCATATCTATCTATCTATATATCTATCTATCTATCTATTTCAGTCTAGTTCGTATCTATCTATCTATCTATCTATCTCAGTCTAGTTCATATCTATCTATCTATCAATCTATCTATCTATTTAAGTCCAGTTCATATCTTTCTATCTATTCATTTCTGTCTAGTTCATATCTATATATCTATCTATTTTTCTATCTATCCCAGTCTCGTTCATATCTATCTAAATCTAATTCTTATCCATCTATCTCAGTCTTGTTCATATCTGTCTAGTTCATATCTATCTATCTATCTCTTTCAGTCTAGTTCATATCTATCTATCTATCTATCTATCTATCTATCTATCTCTTTCAGTCTAGTTCATATCTATCTATCTATCTATCTATCTATCTATCTCTTTCAGTCTAGTTCATATCTATCTATCTATCTATCTATCTATCTATCTATCTATCTATCTCAGTCTAGTTCATATCTATCTATCTATCTATTCTATCTATCTATCTATCTATCTATCTCTTTCAGTCTAGTTCATATCTATCTATCTATCTATCTATCTACTAACTACTTAGTTCATATCTATCTATCTATCTATCTATCTATCTCAGTCTAGTTCATATCTATCTATCTATCTATCTATCTATCTATCTATCTATTATCTCTCTTTCAGTCTAGTTCATATCTATCTATCTATCTATCTATCTATCTATCTATCTCTTTCAGTCTAGTTCATATCTATCTTGACCTTTTTCTATCGAATTTCGGTTTCTCTATATCTATCATTCTAATTTTTTTTTATCTATCTCTTTCCTTCTATTTTCCTCCCTAATCTATCCAGAATCAGAAAGTATTCATATATTCTTTATTTATTTCTGACTTCAACGTCTTTTCATTTTCAAGTGAAATTGACAATCGAAAATGATCATATCCTGAAATGACCCAGTTAATGTGAAATTCGCTACCTAATCTTCAGTCGCCTCCTCACCTTCGAACTAGAGGTGGCACCTCCCACAGTAATGTTCTAGCCCGCACAAACACGCTAAAATGAACAGGTGTCATATTCTGTCTAAATGGGGAAGTCGTTATATGTCAGCAATGGGAATATATATAGATGCTCACAACAGCAAATAGTGCCGGTTTAGCTCAGTCGTAGAGTGTTCGGCTAGGAATCACAAGGTTATTGGTTCGATACGGGCCCTCGCCAACTCAGCGAATGGGTAGCACAGGGATCTGTGCGGTAAAGTGAAGAGCTGATGTAGGTGTGGCGCTCCACCTCAGATGCTAAAATAATCTCTTTGGTCTAGCGCTAGTGAAAGGGGATATACTCCCTCGCTGTCTGGCCGATACCGACATTAGGCCGCCCGCGACTTTACTTTACTTTACTACAGACAAACAGTTGTGTAGATTTCTTAGAAAATGCCATATATATATATATATATATATATATATGCATACATATACACACACACATATATATATATATATATATATATATAAAATATATATATATATATATATATTACATACACACATATATATATATATATATGTGTGTGTGTGTGTGTGTGTGAAGAAAAAGTGGGAAACGAATCCGACAGTATGTAATATTGTAAATTGAAAAACACAATTTTCATAAACGAATGATGTAGTGTATTTTTTCCATTAATTAAAGTTAAAATAAATAAACACACACACACACACACACACACACACACACACACAACACACACATTTTACTTAGCATAAACGGGGACGCTGTTGCTGATTTTACTTACTTATGATAAAACCCCTATGAAATTGATTTTTTTAACTCCCAACCACTCAGGCAAAGTCTTTCAAAAATTGAACTTTACGCCGCCCGGAGGTCGTTTTTTATGCTAGAATGTGAGCTTATCTTGTCTTTGTTTTTGTTCATTCAGTATTAGTGTATCATTGGATATACTAATGCTAATACTGGACCTTGATAAGTGTGTACTAAAGTAAATATTTTATTCTAACTAAAAACCGATATTATTAGGTATTATTTATTATCAAACTGTACAGCATTGACAGTAAGTAACCAATATATATATATATATATATATATATATATATATATATATATAAAGTTAAGAGTAAGGAAATGAATCCGATAGATAAAAGGATATGAAAACACACAATATTGTTAAAATGAAAATATTTTATATCATATTCATAGCTAATATTGAACAATATTTCGATTTATAAAAATCATATCAGAGCTTGTTTTTTTTATCCGGACTCATTCTTTTGAATTTAAATTATTTTCTGCTTCTCTCTTGATGAGTCCGGATTAAAAACAAGCTCTGATGATGATTTTTATAAATCGAAATATTGTTCAATATTAGCTATGATATGATATAAAATATTTTCATTTTAACAGCATTGTGTGTTTTCATATCCTTTTATCTATACCTATACCTATATATATATATATATATTTATATAATATATATATATATATATATATATAGCCATACACTGGTAAAACCTGACTGGTTTTATGTACACATCCACTTATATCGGTATGTTAGTAATCCACCTGTTATCTGTGTTTTTCTCTTCTATTTTATCTCTCTTTTTTTCTATTGTTGCATCTAATTTTATTAGATCACCAAAGGAAAACATACCACAATACACTTTTCTACTCTGACGTAGGCAGCGACATTTTTTTTAAATATACCGTCTAGCCTTTCTCTTTTATTGATATAGTTCCACAAATTCCCAATTTTCTTTTTCTCGTTTGATGAGCGGTAAATCTTGGCCAGGCATGAACAAATAGAATTTTAATTCAAAGTTCAACCTTTCTTGTCTGTTTTTTTAATTTTTTACTTTGTCCTTTTATGTTTTTTTTGTTTTAATGAAAAAAGATCTCTGTAGACATCAAAAATAATAATGGCGTGAAGTTGTTTGACAAGCGGCTCAAAAATATCATTCTTGATTTGTAGAGTAGAAAATAAAATGAAAATAGTGCCGTCCTAGGAATATATTGGTTGGTTCCAGCAACATTCAAAGTGGAGAAGTTCAACATGTAGTTTATGTGGTAAGAGTAATGTCTCCCAGGACTGCCTGGTGAGTCATCTGAGAAAACACAATGATACAGTGTCAAATGCTACTGGCACTCAACTATGAAAAAACATGTAGTTTATGTGGAAGAGTATGTCTCTCCAGGGCTGGCCTGGTGAGTCATCTGAGAACACAAGGATACAGTGTCAAATGCTACTGGCACTCAACCACTATGAAAAAACATGTAGTTTATGTGGAAGAAGTATGTCTCTCCAGGGCTGGCCTGGTGAGTCATCTGAGAAAACACAATAATACAGTGTCAAATGCTACTGGCACTCAACTATGAAAAAACATGTAGTTTATGTGGAAGAGTATGTCTCTCAGGGCTGGCCTGGTGAGTCATCTGAGAAAACACAATATACAGTGTCAAATGCTACTGGCATCAACTATAAAAAACATGTAGTTTATGTGGAAGAGTATGTCTCTCCAGGCTGGCCTGGTGAGTCATCTGAGAAAACACAATGAATACAGTGTCAAATGCTAACGGCACTCAACTATGAAAAAAGAAAAAAAAAAGAAAAGAAGAGGAAATGGTCTTACTCTGCACGAGTTGACAGCCAACAACAACTTCATGCAACATTCAAGAGTTGAAAGTTCCAAATGTAGTTTATGTGGAAGGTATATATCTCTAAGAATAGCTGGCTGGTGAGTCATCTGAGAAAAAATGGCTACTCAATTTCTAAACCCCCAATCTTTTTAAACCCATTTTTTTTTAATTCTAGGTTTTTCTAACTTTAAAACTCCACAAATGGGACCCTAATAGGCACTACCACTCCGAGTCAGAGTGGCGCTGGAAGTATGGTGTTCAAGAAGATTTCCACTTTCCCACGAGCTTGATCAATTGGAACCAGCCATAGATAGATTAGCTTCATCATACCCAGGACCCAAGAACAATCAGCCACCGTTTCTTAGGCACATACATATAAAAGGGTTGTGGTTCTTCATGAAAACAATAGGGTGAAACATCATATAGTGTTTGGGCTTGACGTACCACCGATTGCTCTGAAGGGCCTCTCCGATCGCCCGTTAATTTTAACTAGGGCTAAAGTGGAGTTGACATGGACTGCTCAGGCCACCAGCGATTTCCAATCCACGGCCAAAAGTGGATCCACTCATGTGGGGGTTTTACCCATTCTGCTGAGGTGCAGGTCGTGTATTCTAAAGCCCACGGCAGACAGGGCTGACTCCTAGAAATGGAATCGGTGAGAACGATTTCAATCCGCCCGAGGCTGTTTACATTTCATATAGCGCTAATAACCTTGGGAAAGTATGCATCCTGAATGAGTTGTAAACTGATCCGTAATGCAACTTAATAAGTCCTACTGAGAAAGTCTATGCGCTTGCCAACAATAAGCACAGCAGTCTCCAACGTAAACTCGAATACACGTCCAAAGCATCTCAACTTTTTCTCTGGTGTTTTATTCCACTCGATGCTCGAAAAAATTTGCAATACGTGAAATATATTCTTGCAATTCTCCTGGTTCCGAGATCGCGTTTTCCTTTCTTTTCTTTCGAGCACATCACTCATTTTTGTACGCTTTGAAGTTCGAGTGCGTACTTTCTTTCCACTACAGATCCAACAATTCTCCCATCCAGTTATGGGTAAATTAGCAGGACAGACCCGTGTAGGCGCTGTTGTTTGATTTTACGCATATCAACCTTTCCGGGTCATTTAATGCTAAATCACCATTTTGATTTCAGTTTCTCAACAGTACTTGTTTAATAGCAGACTGGGCTCTTAACCCTTGGTATTTATAACAGAGGCGGTTTTGCTCATCCGTAGAGTATCTGACTAGAACCCAAGGTTCTGTCGATTACCTGCCTTCAAACATCACGCATGTAACACAAGGGATCTGTGCGGTAAAGTAGAGCTGATGGTATGTGTGATGCTCCCCCTCAGGCGGTCAAAAAACAATCTCCTGGTCTAGCGCAGTGAAAAGGGGATGACTCCCTCGGTGTCTGGCTGATAACGACTTTAGGCCACCCCGACGACTTTAAGAAAGAATGTATGATTTTTTATCTGACTCATATTAGGTGTTTTTTTTGTATCACATCGCCGAAACGTTGTAAGACATACAAATGAAGATGAGGATAATAGTCCGAATAATCTTTTATTATAATGGAGATTGTTGTAACTTCTGGTCTGTAACAAAAACTACGTCATAGTTCTAGTCACGCTTACGTCACACTATCTTGTGCCATATACAACCAACATTTGAGTAAGCTAATTTTTAAAAATTGTTTTTCTCTCGTCTTTTTTTTTTTTTTTAGTTTTTTTACAGTAAAGAATTAACCTAAAAAGTACAAATAATAAATACCATTACGATTTTGTGGACAATTGATGTGGAAAATATCAAATAATTGTTTTGATTATTACATGCATGCAAACATTTTATTTGAGAGGGACGGGGCTCAGTTTCATTTTCAACTTGTTTTTATTTTTTTAACCCTTTAATAATTTGCTTGATTTGCTTACTTATGATACAAACCTCAAGCACCATTGAATTTTTTACTCCCACCCCTCTCAAGGCAATGTCTTTCAAATTATTTTTACGACGGCCCGGAGGGTGTTTTCTGTTGCTAAGTAATAATAATACTAAATGTATAAAAACTTTGTATCGTTACCGACAAAGCACACCGCCATAAACTTGCAAGATTTTAACATTCGTGCGCTGCGAGGGACGACAACCTCCTGCACTGAACTGCCAGTGCACTAACGGCTGTTGATTGAGAATGTGTTGGCTACGCTTAACTCCAAAATCCGTCTTAATATATACTATATTTAATCCAAAAGTCAAGGAGAAGAAAATCTTCCTTTACAACACAAGAGTTTTAATTTAAACAAAACCAAGTCGCAGTTTGAGAGCTCCAATGTGTGCTCTTAATGTAGAGGACAGAGCAACATATATGAGAAGAAATAACAAAGACTTAGAGATTTAGCATTATAGTCTATTTCAGGGATGCGAAATTCGCATCTGATGAGTCGGGAGATTTAGACTATTTGTCTAAAGCTCCCTGAAAAGGACTATAAAGCTAAATCTCTTAAGTCTTTTGTTATTTCCTTACTTATATATATATAAATATATATATATAATATTTATAATATATATATATCATATATACTAAATGTAATGCTATCACTTTACATTTAATTGCATAATAACAAAAAAGAAGACATAACGTCAACCATATTACGAAATGAACCCTGAATGCATATAACGCCCTTTATGTACAGTATTGTACAAAATGTTACAGTGTGATATCTAAAACTCAGAGGTGATGAGTAAAAATGGGATTTCAAATCTATTCAGCCACCCCAAAATTAGTTAAAACGTATTTTTGTGCTTCCTCAAATTTCTTTGTAAACGCAGTGTTATAGAAGGGTTAAAGTATTAGACATTTCTGTTGATAAAAGTTAGATAATGCAACGGTTTTATGTTTAGAAAAAAAATGGTGCGGGTGTTGGTGCGGAAAGATCTCAATCACGTAATTTTGATGGTTGTTAATTAGTTGCAAATATCGGACAACGAAAAATGGATTTATGAAAAATAAAATCGTGTCATCGTATTCGTTATTGATAAGAGAGAGAAGAGAGAGAGGAGAGGAGAGAGAGAGAGAGAGAGAGAGAGAGAAGAGAGAGAGAGAGAGATAACGTCGGTAACTACTCTGTTGTGTGATCGTAATAATGGGTCCGGTGAATATAGGAAAAAAAGGATTGGAAACCTGGGTGTGTGATAAGAGAGAGTAGAGAAGAAGAAGAGAGAGAGAAGAGAGAGAGAGAGAGCAGAGTAAGTAGAGAGTGAGAGAGAAGGGTAAAAAGATGAAAAAAATATAAGTGGATAGATAATATCATGTACAGAGAGAGTGACGAGAGAGAAAGAGAGAGAGAGAGTTAGTGTGTGTGTGTGTGTGTGGTGTGTGTGTGTGTGAGAGAAGAGAGAGAGAGAGAAGAGAGAGAGAGAGAAGAGAAGAGAGAGAAGGGGGCAAATTAAGAAATGAAAAGAAATATAGATGATTGATAATATAATGATATATATATATAATATATATATATATATATATTATAATATAGAGAGAGAGAGAGAGAGAGAGGGCGGGCAGTAACAAGGAGATGAAAAGAAATATAGATGGATTGATATATAATGACAGGAGAAGAGAGAATGGAGAGGAGGAGAGAGAGAGAGAGAGGTTAAGCATACTTTTATTAGTGGATGAAGAGTAATAAAAGAAGAGAGAAAAATAAGAAGCCTACCTAGGTAGCACAAAAAAAGTAACTGTCTATCTGTCTATAAATTGCTCTGTGATCGTAATGAGGCGGACCCATCATTACGATCACAGTGAATAGTAGACAAAAAGATGAAAACTGGGTAGACAGAAAAAAAAAGGAGAAAAACAAAAAAGGAGAAAAAAAAAGAGGAGAAAAAAAAGAAGAAGGATAAAGAGATAGTAAACGAGAGGGGAAAATATTAAGAATATATTTGTAGTCGGATAAGGAGTGAGACAAAATTGAGCAGAAATTTTTTTTAAAAAGAAAGAAAAGTTTTGTCTGTGAATATGCCCAATCGGTTATCATACATGAATAGGCACCTATGAATTATTTCACAAACGATAAAAGGATATGTATGTTATACACACATATATACATATACATATATACACATAGCCGCGTGGTGGTAATGGTTAAAGTCTGGGAAATGGACTCGTCGTTCGCCCCGAGTTCAATCCTGGACGGTGAATTGCAATTTCACTTAGCGCTAATATCCTTGGGAACGGTATGAATCCTACTCTCCCCCTCTCCAGCCTATGGTAAATAGTAGGGCACTGGGCTCTTTAACTTTGGTTAGGGGGCACCGGTTAAGAGAAGGCACACACATTCGACTCCAAATGTTGAACTACCGCTTAAGAAATTGACTTTGTGTTCCGCATCCTGCTCGTGTGGAGGGGTTTGGTAAATATACTATAACACATCATGTTATATATACTATAATATATATATATATATATTATCCATACATTGGATTTCAGTCCTCGGAAGATCTATGATAAGTTTTTATGTGTCCCCTGAATGTTACAGCGCCTCCTGTGACTGAAGTTTGAAAACATTCTTCGCCCACAGATTTTTGCATTTTTTGAAGGCTGTCCTTAGAAGTTGTTGATGTTCGATGCTTTGTTGTCGCTGTTTCTCTGGACCTCTTAGCTCAGGTGTTGTTGTCAGGGTGGAACTTCTGCCACGAGGGCGGGTCCTGAGTTAGAATTTTCCCAGCTGAAGGGGCAATGCCAAAGGCACCTGATATCATTCTTGCAGAACATCCTTGAAGTCGTAGCCTGGGGCGACCAATCTGTCCCTTCACATACTTATCAATTCCTACTTATCATTTACCATTTGTATATGACTCCCTCAAACTTCACCAAACCCAGAGCAGCATGACCCACCTAGGATCTCTTCCCTACACCTGACAACCTGGGGCATTATTAACAGGATCGGGCCAACAGCTACAACATCACAGCCGAGAAAAAATAAACAAACATAATTCACTACCAACTAACTCAACCAACCATGACCACCTCCCTTATTGCACAGCTTCCTAACTCTCAATATGAAAATGTTCAAGCGCTGCAGCAGAACGTCAATCCAACGTCCTGAAGTATGGTCTAACAGACCGAAACTTTGTTACAAACAACGTCGGACAATCAACCATCTAACAATACACATCCAATTTTGTACAACCATGGTCCCGTGTCTGTCTACCTTTCTTCCACAACACACTGGACACACCCACACACACAATACACACACACACTGACACACACACACACATTGACACATCACACAACACACACATTATATTATATATAGCAATACATCTCTTTTACAGATCACTGTCGTCCCTCACCAATCCCTTAGCCCACCATCAGAACCTTTTCCTCTCATTAATGTTTAGGTGCAACCTTTTAGGTTATGTTTTAAAAGGTGCGCTAAACATATATATATTATATACCAGAATAACATCACATCATAACATATATA
>CM042166.1:48277651-48286904 GCA_023376005.1 Doryteuthis pealeii | reverse complement strand
AATATCCCAAACAAAAACACGAGTGATGCCTCTGACGCCGATCTAGAGTCTATGGAGGGTCTATATGCAGTGCATGTGGTGTTCTCCATTCCCCAGATCTATAAGGAATTCGGACACGTTTATAAGGATAACGCGACTGGGCTACTAACCTACTCAGTATCTCCCCTCACTACGTCTCGTTAATTTTATATAGATTTCATTCTACGTGTAAATGTTAACTGTTCTTATATGGGACAAAAGACAGTCGATTGAATTACTCCACTATCATTATGGGACAAAGATATGGCAAGCTCAGGCATCTCCATGTCCCATACAGATGTTTGCGGGGTGGTATGAATGCACCGAACTGCACCTCTGCAAGAGGGGTAAGACTCCGCTTCACTAATGGGGCCACCTGTGGCCGTGGTGTGGGCGACCCTGTGGATGGCTTAAGGATGGAGCCGGGTGGAGTGAGACATGTATCATTGAACATGCCAATACTCACCACTCTTGGCCCTAGTTTGGGCTAAGCCGCGGGGGGTCGGAGAGCTCCACCCATCAATTCGGCTGGTCACATCAAGGCCCTAGGGCACCTAATTTGATTCGCCAACCCTACTCTCGCCTTATGGCGCAGGCCAACCCTCTTTTTAGTCATATGGGAGTGCTAGAAGGCGGTGGGGCTGCGGTTCTACATGTCCTTGTGGAAGTGTTACGTTAAAGGACCTCTATCTGCTGGTGGGAGGGTTCCAGTTTGGTGTGGAAGGTTTGGGTGATATGTGTGGGCAACCCATTTACATACCGTACACAGCATTTGGCTCCGCGGTTGGGATGCGAGTATGTGGTTATCTGAGAGGTGCTGCTCTGGATCATGATCAGCTCTGACGGAGAAAGCTCACGTGAAGGTGGTAGTAGCTGTTTAGGGTCTGCATCTAATGGAGGTTACAATAGAAACAATGTATTCATCGAAGAAAATGGTAGTTCCATTAAGAAATTGATTACTCTCATACTCTTGTTTTAGATCTAGTGTACTGTGGATCGGTCGTCTACGTGCCTAGAGTTGCTAGTGTTGCTGTGCTCGCTGCTCCGTTGAGGTTGATCATGCCTGTAATAATACAAACAAACCAGAAACCAAACCAAAACCCATAATATTTGGTACACGTTCTGCACATACATTTCATACACTAGGATGTAACAACTATTATGGGACAGATGAGTAGTGAGTAGTTTATTGGAACAAGATTGGCCTCCTCCCGACATACTCACAGTCGCTCGCTTAATGTTCTCTCGTACATAGACAACACAACACATTCACTCTCTCATATTCAACTCACTCATCTCATACTCGTACACTGTCATCTGCTTCCGTCTTCTAATCTCACAGATGCAGGACAGTTGAGTTAAACATGTGGATATGAAGTTGTATCAGGTTTATGCCCGAATTTAGAATATTTTAACGTATAAGATTTTACGCCTGGTTTTGGATTGTTTGTCTTTAACTTAAATGGTAAGAATGTGGTCGTCGACAGGTGGTCCAAGTAAGAGGGAAGTATATAACAGGGGGGAAAGTATTTTAGGGGTTCCCGGCTCTCGGTCAGCATTTGGTGCTTTCAGGAGCGGGAGCGTCCATTGATTTATTTGAGTAGTTATCCGCAATCGGGGATATGAGCTTAGTAACAAGAGATCGATTTGTCAATGAGCGATTTTCCTCGTACAATCTCTCGTAACGTTAGAACTGTTTTCCAACTCAGTGGAATAAGGAGCGCTAATGTGAACTTATTTTGATTACGTTGAATTGTGAAAATGTTTATCTTAATTGCACATTATTATTATTATTATTATTATTATTATTATTTATATTATTAATTGCAAATATTATGACTTCCTACGGGTGCCAAGTATTTAGTTTTAATATAATAAAATATATCAAATTAGAAAAGGCTGATGAAACTGATAAGAAGCAGATGATCAAGTCGGTATGTGAGATTTGTTGAAACAGAGGGATATGGAATATGTCCGAACATGCCAATGAACAAATTTGAACTAACATCTTCCATCATCTGTTACTATCCGTCCTGTCTTTGTTAAATTTCCTAATTTTAAGCTATTTTAGTTAAGATAAGAAATTGATAGAATATGGATTCAGTTATTTACGTTTCTTGTTAAGTGGAATCTTTTAAGATTTATTCTGAGATTTTGGCTCATTTAATAGATAAAAATACACAATTACAATCATAATACTAAGATATTTTTATTAGAATAAATTTTTTAATGATCAAAATGGTGCAAGATTAGCCTTACAATTACACACTAGTATACAACTATTTTGTACATATGTTGTATGATAGTAAATACAAGTGCATGTTAGTAGATAGTATTGAGGTGAAGTGGGATGGTCAGCAGGTGCTTAATGATGTAAAACAGATTTTAATTATAATTGGGGTTTTAAATTAAAAAAATAAGAAATCATGGAGAATGTGATGTAAATATACAGAAGGAAATTGTGATTTGTATAGTAGATATAAAGCGTTTTCGGTTACGAAGAAACAGAAAAAAAAATCTTTCACAAAAATCGTCATTATTGTAGATAAGTTATATTATTATTATTATTAGTTATTAATTTATTATTGAGTTTTCCAGACATCAGTGTTTTAGCTGATGGGTCTTTCCACTCGTGGTCTGAGTGACAGAGTCTCGCTCAGTGTCTTCCCGGACTCTCCTGAGTATTCTGGTAGATTGCAGGCAGTGCAGTGTTCTGAATGGTTTCAACACTTCCTCTGGATTTCAACTTTCGCAGACCCTTTTCCAATATTTTGTCTATTTTTCATTTTGTACTTAGCTTAACGCTGTTGATCTGCTGGCACTGGCAATCCACCAGTTGACAAGTCTTCCTTTTTTTGTTTATCAACACGTAGGTCTGGTCTTCATTGCTCGGATAGGGGTGATCCGTTTTTTTATTTCCAAAGTCCAGAGAATTTTAGGTGCGTTTGGACGTTCGTTGCATAGGAGAAATATGCTGGTTATGCAGTGATATATTATTATTACCTCCTTTTGAGTTTTCACTACCAGTGTTAGCTGATGTATTGCACTGGAGTTCTGAGTGCTGGCAGCAGGCAAGTCTCCTCAGGTCTCAGGACTCCTTCTGATATTATGGCAGACTTGGTTTCAATTTTTCTTTGGATGCTGACAAACTTTCCAACACTTTTCTAATCCTTTTGGGAACTGTTCAAGTGGAGCCAACACGCACAATTTGGTGATCAGCTTCACTTTATGTTCCTATAACTTTATTCAGATCTCCTGGCAAGGTCGCAGATATTTGTCTATTTTTTCATTTTCGCTTTAGTTTCCCACTGTGATCTTGCTGGCGACTGCAAAATCCAACTCAGTTACGAAGGTTCTTCGCTTTTTTTGTTTTATCAGGTATGGTCTGGTGCTCTGTGCTGGGAATACTGAGGTGATCCGTGCGTTGTATTTCATGAAAGTCCGAGGAATTTTTATTTACGGTGGTTTCGTTCTCAAGACAGATTCTGGTTTTATGCATATGCCATTTTTGTTGTGTGGCTCAAAATTTAATTTTTTGCATAAGTCGCGAGTGGAATCACTTGCCATAGCCCAGTCGTGGTAGTTTTGTATTCTCGTTGTGCTAGTTTGCTACATTCCGACGAGTATATGGTGTTTACGAGTCTCGATACTCATTGACACAAGTCCTACATTTAACTATTTGATTGGAGTCTCTATCAATCAATTTTCGCTTATTTTATTATTATTATTAATTATTATTATTATTATTTAATTATTATAGTCTTTTCACACTTGCCGGTAGCTGGTGAGTTCATTGGAGGCTGGAGTGACATTCTATTAAATCATCTCCAGTTCAACATGCCTGTTGTTTTTACAGGTGTTTCAGGGAGATTGGGGCAGCACCATACAGTCTCCTTATTTTGATGGCAGGTGCTGAACTATGTCAATTGATAGAGAGTTTTCGCTCTTCTGATTCAGGTGGGTTCAGTCATGCATTCTAATCGTGGTTATCTCTCACGATATATGAATGTAACAATGGTCCCAGCGTTTAAAATGATGCGTAGTGTGCAGGTCAATACCCTCCACACTATGGAAAAGAGATAACCAAATATAAATCGCTCATTTATCTCAGAAACCATAATATATATATAATATATATATATATATATATATAGTTATATTATATTATAATGATAGTGAGAAATATGGAAAAAACCAGAGTTCAGATGATGAGTGGTAAATCTTGTTAATGCCGACGCTCGCAGTGTTTCAATCTGTGTTTAGTAGGAATATCTATCTTCAGGCTTATATTGTTGCATAAGAAAGTAAACATCTTTTATTCACAGTTAGCAACGAATATATATATAATATTTATATATTATATATATATATACTATATATTCATACTATATATAAGTTTCTAGTGTTACCATATATATAATATACTTTATAACATATATAATATACATCATACATTCAGTTTACATAATATACATACATACATATATATACCATACTTTATAGTGAATTGGTCGTCGGACGAGGTGGTCAGTAGAGGGCGAGGTATTAACGGGCGAGTTTTGGGTTCCATCGGAAAATATTATAAATATACATAAATACATTATATATACATACTTATATACATATATATATTATATATATAATATTATTATATATTATATTTATAATATATTATAATACATAGTGCGATACATTTACATTAGCTATCATGAATACAGATACCTTATATATCGTAGTACATGGGATAAGCATGTTACATAAAGATGTATTGTCGTAGTCTAGTCGGTCTGAGTGACACCAGGCTACGATTGATGTGGTAGCTATGGTTAGTAGCATACTTTATATAACACACTATAATATGTGCACATATATAGCATCAACATATTACATATACTACGCCACAATACACATTATATATATATAAATATACATCAGTTTATATGTATAAATTGTTCTCTATGTAAGCCCGTATGTTTCTTATCAATCTCCTCTTAAACGGTTCTTAGTCTAGCTCATATGGTTCCTTATATATCTTATGTATATAGATATGTTTCTTTTCTGTCTCGTTTATCTTTCTAAAGTACTTCAGTATGACATCAAACTCAACAAACAATTCCGAGCATAGAATAATCAAGAGAATGTGTTAAACAGCTACACAGGAGAGAAATATAGATTCTATAATAGAAAAAGAAAGTGAATGAGAAATGTAAAAATTATTCCAAAATAAAACGGTCAAAACATGGACAAATGAAATATGGCGAATCATGATTACCGTCGGAGGAGAAGTCGAGAAAACGTTCATTAGCACGTTCCTTTTACGAAATATGAATTGAAATAAGGAATATTGTGTTTGTCGTGGTGTTCATTTAAATTAAGGATTTATCGTAAGAATTGTTGTAAAATATCAGAATTAATTGAGTTGCAAGTAAGCACGAATGTGACCGGAAGCAAAAATTGTCGCAGCCTTTACTTATTTATGAAATATATACATATATTTAGTTGTAGAAGGAGTTAACATCCCTTGATAGACTGGCGCATAGCCTATAAGAGTCGACGTACACACGTGCTAAATGGGAAAAATATATTCCGGACGAAATCACTTCACTTCCGTCTGGACTACATATATTCTGACCTCCTCATCTGATAGCGCACGTTGGTTCTTTGTGATTTGTTTCTACTTATCTGTTTTCTGTTATAAGTATTGTTAGGCAACACCAGAACAAGTGCTGAATAAAATATATATCAGCAAGGTATTTTCTCTGGTGTATGCTTTTAGCACCACCAGACGATGCCAAACATATAGCTCGCAACCATCTCATCATGAGCAGGATAGTGACAGCAGCAAGACAATTTGTTTAACAGGTTTGATATTCAGGAGAGGTTTCTTGATTTGCCGAGTTTGGTGTTATATAGGCACAAGGTTTAGAGCACTGCCTCTGCCCCTACTATTTACCCCATAGCTGGAGGGAGTAGTAAATAAATACGATGCAGTACCTTTTCCTCAATATAGTATATAGCCTGGTATCGTGAAAATGCAAAAGTCCGTCCAGGATTTGAACTCTGGATATGAGAGTCTATTTACTACGACCTAACCGTTAAGTTGATAACCATGGCTCGGTCCTCGCACATATCGTCATATAAAAAGTAAGATCTGTATGTCCTGTACTTGTTTACTACGATCGTCCCGGTAGTAGAGATGAGTTAAGTTGTGGTGCAAATGAACCGAAAAAAACAAACAAACAAATATTCGTATGAGTTAACAGTTTCCTGTTTTAGGGATTTGATTGGGACAACATCAGCTGTAAGGTGTGTGAAAAATACGATGAAGATTCGGTACGAGAACAATCGGTACGTATATTATCGATGTTGGGATGCGGGAACGTAGAACGATGTTTCCCTATCCGAAGTCGGACGCATCGAGGATCTTTATTACCAATTTCAACGCTTGGCGATTGTTTTTTTTTTTTTACTTAACTTGGACGTGATTTGTTCTACCAGAGAAGAAGGAATCATATAAATGTGATCCAGAATAATAGCTGCTAGCCGCCGTTCAGGCGGCGTTGAATATGGCATCGCGTAATATGATATCATCAAACGCTGGTGGTATACATGAGATACTGCTGCCGCAAGCGCAGCGCGTGCTACTGGTTTGTTCGTAAATGGATCGGCTATCGGTCCCCGAAGCCATGCTGAACCCAGAGTCATCATCGTGATGAAGGCTTGGTTGTTCTGTCTGCAATGGCTACTTGCTCTGTGAGTCGTGTAATAGGCAGTGCATTGTAATGAGATTATTTAGTAAGAAGACGAATATACAGATCAATCCCATCTTATTTGGCCAGAGAAATATATTAAATCTGGGGGGGGTGCCTAAAAACGCGTAATTGAAATATAAATAAGGACATAAGAGTCAAGTTGAGTATACTAAAAGATTAATTAAAAAAGGGATAAAAATCAACAATTGATGTAGACGGATAAAATGTAATGAAAAATGAATGATCAAATACAAACCTGATGATATGATGATGTGATGATGATTGAATGGATGATGATGATGATATAGGTTGGTTGGTTGTTTTCATTTACGGCCATAAAAACATTTTTCGGGTTATTCAATGCTAATCAAATCATTTTGATATTCAGTTTCTTACGGTACCTGTTATTGATTAAAGTGGCGTCACACAAGCTAAGTATTGAACAGGCGCATCTCTGCTTAATTTCAGTGATTTAGCGAGTCATTTAATGATTTTTTTAAAGTCATAAGTCATTTTGATTCTTTGAGTGACAAGTCATTTAATGGTTTCCACAATCATAATCATTAATGATTCTCACAGTCACAAATCATTATCATTTAATGATAGTCAAAGTCATTTATGCATTCTCACAAGTCACAAAATTTTAATCATTTAATGATAGTCACTAAAAATCATTTAAATGTTCCACAATTCAACAAATCATCTTTTATTTAATGATAGTCACAAGTCATTTAATGATTCTCACAAGTCACTAATTCTAATTAATTTATGATAGTCGAAGTCATTTTAATGACTTCTCACAAGTCACAAATCATTTAATCGATTTAATGATAGGTCAAAGTAAATTAATGATTCTCACAAAGTCACAAATCATTTATATATTTAATATGTCCACAAGTCATTTAATGATTCTCGACAAGCTCACAAGTCATGTTAAATTTTTAAAATGATAGTCATTTAAAATGATTCTCACAGTACAAAATTTTAATTATTTAATGATAAAGTCACAAGTCATTTAATGATTCAACAAGTCACAAATCATTTAATTTTAATGATAAGTCACGAAAGTCATAATGATTCTCACAAGTCACAAATCATTTAATTATTTAATGATGTCCAGTCATTTTAAATGATTCTCAAAGTCAACGAAGAATCATTAATCATTTAATGATTCTCACAAGTCACAAGTCATTAAGATAATGGTTTTCACAAGTCCAATCATTTTCACAGTCCACAAATCATTTAATGATTCTCACAAGAAATCATTTAATGATCTCAACAGTACACAGTCATTAATGGTTTTCACAAGTCACAATTATTTTAATGGTTTCCACAAGTTACAAGTCATTTAATGATTCTTGCAAGTCACAAGTCCTTTAATAATTTCTAAAAGTCACATGTCATTTAATGATTTTACAAGTCACATGTCATTTAATGGTTTTCACAAGTCACACGTCATTTAATGATTTTTAAATGTCTTAAGTCAGTTAATGATCTCATAAGACCATGAAAAGATCATCTAAAATTGACGATCAAAAGGATTTATAATTCAAAACACTACAAAAACATTATTAAATTTACGATATTGTCTTCGAGATTGGACATAATTTATTCTTCCTCGTTTGTTTTCTTAAGAAAAAGGGACAAAAATGACATTGATTGAGCAGGGTTTTTAAGGTCGTCAAATTTTTCGTATTCTGGTGCCTCGGGTTAGAAAAGTCTGCAAGAAAATTTGAAGACTCCATAACTGAATGACTGATCTGATATTTGGATGACAGATGAAACGGCTACAAACACGAGGTTTTCTGCAAAGACATCGTCTGTGAAAACGGAAATGGCTTCGTTGTCGACTTTCTTCTTGAAAGGTTCATTAAAATCTACCGAGTCTCTGACTAACAGCGCCTCCATCTTGAATGAAACATAATTTACAATGCTAACATGGTCCATAAAAGAGAGAGAGAGAGAGAGAGCAGAGAGAGAGAGAGAGAGAGAGAGAGAGAGAGAGAGAGAGAGAGGGGGAGGGGAGGAGAGAGAGACTTAATGGAATTCACTCATACATTACGCGGCTGATAGCTGTTATTGGTAAGTGGAGGTTTTATTGACGCGTTTTCACAAAGAAATGTAGGAAGTCTTATATTTTAAATAAATATCTATCTAGATATCTATCTCAGTCTAGTTCACTATCGATCAATCTATCTAACCATTTCACTGTAGTTCATACAATCTATCTATCTATCTATCTATCTATTACTAACTATCTATCTCATTCTAGTTCATATCTATCTATCACAGTCTAGTTCGTATTATCTATCGTCTAGTTCGTATCTATCCGTCTCAGTCTAGTTCATATCTACCTATCTATTTCAGTCTAGTTCATATCTATCTATCTATATATCTATCTATCTATCTATTTCAGTCTAGTTCGTATCTATCTATCTATCTATCTATCTCAGTCTAGTTCATATCTATCTATCTATCAATCT
>CM042166.1:48252651-48272651 GCA_023376005.1 Doryteuthis pealeii | reverse complement strand
CCAACAACAATATTCATGCAACATTCAAAGTTGAAAAGTTCTAACATGTAGTTTATGTGGAAGAGTATATCTCTCCAAGACTGGCCTGGTGAGTCATCTGAGAAAAAAGATGGCTACTCAATTTTTTTCTTAAACCTAATCTTTTTAAACCCATTTTTTTTATTCTCAGGTTTTTCTATTTAACCCACAAATGGGACCCTAATAGGCACTACCACTCCGAATCAGAGTGGCCCTGGGAGTAATGTTGTTCAAGAGATATTCCACATTCCCCAGAGCTCGAGAATTGGAACCTCACCATCAGATAGAGTTTAGCTTCATACCCAGGACACTAAGACCATCAGCCACCGTTTTTTAGCACATACATGATAAAAAGGGTTGGGTGTTTACCATAAGAACAATAGGGTTGAAACAATCATATAGGTGCTTGGGCTTGACGTGACCAACCGATTGATCTGAAAGGGCCTCTCCGACCGCCCGTCTAACTTAACTAAGGGCTAAAGTGGAGTGTACATGGACTGCTCAGCCACCAGGGTTCCATCCACGGCCAACAGGTGGATCCATTGTGGGGTTTTTACCCATTCTGCTGAGGTGCAGTCGGTGAATTCTAAAGCTCCGGCAGACAGGGCTGACTCCCTAGGAAATGGAATCGGTGAAACGAGTTCAAATCCTGCCCGAGGCTGTTTACATTTCATATAGCGCTAATAACCTTGGGAAAAGTATGCATCTTATAGTTGTAAACTGATCCCGTAATCGCTTTCGTAACTTATAAAGTCCTATGAGAAAGTCTATCGCTTGCAACAATAACACAGCAGTCTCCAACGTAAACTCGATAACACGCTCCAAAGCACATCCCCTTTTTTCTGGTGTTTTATGCCCAGCTTGATCTCGAAAAAATTTGCATACGTGTACATATATTCTTGCCAATTCTCCTGGTTCCGAGATCGCGTTTCCTTTCTTTTCTTTCGAGCCCATCACTCATTTTGTACGCTAGACGCGTTCGCACCTGCTTTGAAGTTCGAGGTGCGTACTTTCTTTCACTACAGCATCCAACAATTCTCCATCCAGTTATGAGTAAATAGCAAGACAGACCGGTAGGCTGGTTGTTTGATTTTACGGCATATCAACCCTTTCCGGGTCATTTAATGCTAAATCAAGCCATTTTGATTTCAGTTTCTTACAGTACCTTGTTTAAATAGAACAGACTGGGTTCTTTAACCTTGATATTATAACCAGAGGGCCGGTTTAGCTCAGTCGGTAGAGTATCTGACTAGGAACCACAAGGTTCCTGGTTCGATACCTGCCTTCGCCAACTCAGTGTATGAGTAACACAGGGATCTATGCGGTAAAGTAAGGAGCTGATGGTATGTGTGACGCTCCCCCTCAGGCACAAAAACAATCCCCTTGGTCTAGCTGATAATGACTTTAGGCCACCCCGATAACTTTAAGAAAGAATGTATGATTTTTTTTATCTGGACTCATATTAGGTGTTTTTTTTTTCTAATCACATCGGCCGAAACGTTGTACAGATAACAATGAAGATGAGGACAATAGTCCGAATAATCTTCTATTAATAATGTTTTTCTGCCTGTAACAAAAACTACGTCATAGCTCTACGTCACAGCTTACGTCACAATATTCTTGTGCTATATACACCCAACATTTGAGTAAGCAATTTTAAAAATTGTTTTTTTACTCTCGTCCTTTTTTTATATTTTTTTTTTACAGTAACAAGAAGTTAACTAAAAAGTTTACAAATAAATAAACATCTACGATTTTGTGGAAAATTGACGTGGAAAATATTCAAAATAATTGTTTGATTATTACATGCATGCAACATTTTATTTGAGATGGGCGGGGCTCAGTTTTCATTTCAAATTGTTTTATCTTTTTTTTTTTACTTCTTTAATAAATTTGATGATTTTGCTTACTTATGATACACACCCTCTGACATTGAATTTTTAACTCCCACCCTCTCAGGCAATGTCTTTCAAAAATTAACTTTCACGACACCCGCAGGGTGTTTTCTGTTGCTAGTAATAATAATACTAAATGTATATAACTTTGTATATTACCACACTGCCAAAAAATGTTTTAAAGGTGCGCTAAACATATATATATATATACACACACACACACATACATAATAATATTATATATATATATAAAGAGAGAGAGAGAGAGAGAGAGAGAGAGAGAGAGAGAGAGAGAGAGAGAGAGAGAAAATAGTATTAGTAGTGGTATATGTAATAAAAAGGAGAGAAATGATAGAACCTGACTAGTGAACAGAATTAAAAAGATAAAAGAGCAAAAAAGAAAAAGAGGAAAAAGATATAAGAACAAAAAAATAAAAATAAATAAAAATAAGGAAATAAATAAAGAAAAAGAAAAACAAAGGTGAATATATAATAAAATATAAAAAAGGAAAAGGGAAAGAAAAAGAAAAGTCTATAAATAAAGCCAATGTATTAACTTAATGAAGGGTCCGTGGAATAACACACAAAACGATAAGTAAAAATGATATTATTTGTGGGATAAGAAGAGAAATTTAAAAAAAGAAAGAAACGTGTAAATAAGTCCGATGAACGTTACACAAAACGACAAAGTGTGTGTGTTATGTGTGTGTGTGTGTGTGTGTGTGTGTGTGTGTGTCAGTGTGTGTGTGTTGTGATGAGTAAAGATAAGTATTTCAAATGTTTTTAAAATGTTTCTCTGAATGTTTCTGAAAATCACACTGGATTGTCCAATTGGACACATGGCCTAGTGGATAGAGGAGTTAGGTTACGAGAGTTCTAAGTGACAGTTATCTCTGGACTGCAGGTTCAAGCCTGGTCAGGGACAGCAGTAACATAGAATAATAATTAACAAAGCTTAACGCCTCTACCCCAGCTATGGTTAGCGGAATGAGAAAGGATACCCCATGGACTGAATAATGGGTTAGGTTCAAAGTTCTGTGATGGCTCCCGATTATGACAAGACGGTTCCAGAGTCCGAGATAGTTCCCGAGTCCGAGAACGTTCTCGAGTCCGACAAGAAATACCTGAAGAAGGCCGGAGGGCACATCGGACGAAACGTTGGACAGATAACAATGAAGATGAGGACAATAGTCCGAATAATGCAGATAATGTTTAAAATGTGTTTGAAAAAAGAAATGATTACCCAAAAAGAATGAATAAAGCAAAATGTCTTCAGCATAAAATAACCCAACAAGGATTGACATGCCGTAAAATCCAACCAACATCACAATCCATATATCTGAAGAGCACTCGGTGACATATGCTGCACTAAATCAAGCTTTGCATTAGATTAGTCTGGTACGAGGCCACATTATAAGAGCACTTAGTGATATGAGCTCTACTATATTCACGAGATCATACGTACGGAGTACCTCCACTCATCTAACCTTGTGTCAGACTTGATGAGGTGGAAGAACAAACTACGACGGGCGGGATTATCTATTTTTACGCTATCCAAATTTCGTTAGATTATCTCCAATCCCCCAAATCCCCCGCGCCACCGCTGTGTCAGAGTGGCGCCATCGCTGTGTCCGTTGCTGACCACTGAAACTGAATAGAAATTGAAAAAGCCAATTTATTTATCAGTGGACACTGGTCAGTTTCCGATGGGCCGTAACTTGGGATGCGGATTAATCGATGTTGGCCCAGCGGAAGAAGTTAAATGAAAACGGGACATTTCTCGTAATATTCTGCCACATCTCACTAGTTTAAATCGCTGGTAGCCCTGTTGGCTGAGGGCTACAGAATACACCGACTGCACCTCTGCGGCGGGATAAAATCCCCCCAATAGACTCACCTGTTGGCCATGGTTAACGACCCGTGACACTTAAGGACGGAATCCTGATGGCAGAGTGTTGCATAATTATTAGATTCCTAATACTTATGTACAGTAATGTAGAAACCAAAATGGCTGTTATAAGTTCAGCCGGCGGCCTTGAAGGATTGAATAACAAGGCTTGACCTCAGCCCTGACCCTCCTTCCGTTGGATACCGTGAGAATCGGTGGAGAAGACCCTCTTCCGGGTTAGATTAGAGAGAGCTTTAGTCAGATCGGCCAAAACCACGACGGTGGTGAGTCGTGTTATGCACGCTGCCGACTCGATCTGCGCAGGTAGTCTGGTGGGGATTTCAGAATGAAATATGATCTAAGTAAATCGAAGTCTTGTGTTATTATCTAAAAACTACCAATGACACAGGGCTTCTGATAAAGAGAAATCCCCAATGGAAGACCAGACACAAAGTCCCCAAGACGAAGTCCAGACGCTAGAAGAGACGCTGGAAGAAGAATTGAAGAAAGTAAGGAAAGAGAGTATACAACACGAGCAGCCCATGACATGCAAGACTCCACTTTTTTTATAGTTTGAATTCAGTTTTACAGGTTTAAATTCAAGTTTTCGTTCTCCTAGACTGGTTGCCTAATCAAATTAAAGATCACAGTCTGCCTTAGTTGGAGGGAGGATAGTTGGATGCATATCTGTCGCAAGGTATATGCACTATGTGAAATGCAAACTGTCTCGTCCAGGATTTGAACTCGGGTCACAGAGTCCATTTCCTACGGCGATATTTTATTATAAAAAAAGGAAAGAAAAAGAATATGCTACAAAGAAAAATATATAATAAGAAAAATATAAAAAGAAAGAGAGAAGGGGAAAGAAAAAGAGGAGTTGAGTGCGCGGAAGTGATAACGCTAATCTGTTTCAATCGAAGATAATAAAGAGAGAGAGAGAGAGAGAGAGGAGAGAGAGAGTATGTATGTGTGTAAGAGAGAGAGAGAGAGAGAGAGAGAGAGAGAGAGAGAGAGAGAGTTTAAATTAAAATTATTATACTTTTTACACATTAAACTATTTAGCAAATAGCTCTTAAGTAAACATATCAAACGTTGTAATAAATTATCATACTGTAGTATATCCACAGGTCTCACTAGTTATTATTATTATTATTATTATTATTATTATTATTATTATTAGGGCGTTTTGATGTTTATCCGTGTATAACTGGAATTGCTTACGCCACAATACCCTCAGGAATTGCAAAAGCTTATCAATAAACATTTAATCTATGGTAAACATTATTAATACATAGAATAAATATTATTCATTAACGATGTCTTTATGAGAATCTGAGTTAGATTTGCCTCAAAACAGCCAATGTTATTAGTGTGTTTAAAATCCTGCAATGTGTCTAATAAGTAAGTAAAGTCGTCGGGGCGTCCTAATGTCGGTATCAGCCATGCAGCGAGGGAGTCTATCCCCTTTTCAATAGCGCTAGACGAAGGAGATTATTTTAGCGTCTGAGGTGGAGCGCCACACCTACCATCAGCTCCTTACTTTACCGCACAGATCCCTGTGCTACTCATACGCTGAGTTGGCGAGGGCGGGTATCGAACTAGGAACCTTGTAGTTTCTAGCTGAACGCTCTGCCGACTGAGCTAACCTGGCCCTTGTGTCTAATATATCACTTAGAAATAAAGGTTTACATAATATATGGTGTGGCTAATTTGCATAATGGTTTTAACAAAACCGGGTTTAAGAAATAATTACTCGGTGTCATTGATCTTTAACATTATTGTTTTATTCTCCAAAGAAACCAATTTAAATATAATTAGAATAAGTGTAATCTTTTTATATACATTCTTATTTAATTTAGTCTTTCTAATTAAATATATTTCATTACATTAAATCTTGAATACTTACACCAGGACTTATTATTATTACTAGCAAATATATGCATCCTCCGGGTGCAAGTATTTAAGTTTTAATGTAATGAAATATCGTATTAAATTAGAAAGTCTAATAAGAAGGCAGATAAAAAGATTTGAAACAGAGTGGGGGTATAATAGAAAAATAGAAATGAAACTTACTCTTCCATCACTTCCGTCTTTCATTGCTGAATTTTACTTATTTAACTATTTAGTTAAATTAGGAAATAAAGAATAAAATTAGACTTATTTTTTCTTGTTAATGGATTTCATTTAAGATTCATTGAAGAGATTTTTGCTTATATTCATTAAAATAAAACCAAACAATTAGAAATCAATAATACTAAGCACATATTTAATAAAATCACTTTTTTAATATCAATATGCAAATTAGCCTTCACATTCACACTGCAAACCGCTATTTTGTTGTATATATAAATACAATTGCATGTTATTTGTATGTGGATATGGACAACACTAATAAAAAGGTGAAGCAATTTTATTAATAATTGAGGTTTAAATATAAATAAAATCATGCAGAATGTGATGTAAATAACTATGTTAATTGTGACTCGATTAGTAATATAGTTTCGGTTACAGACAGAAAAACACACAATCTCCATTATAATAAGATTATTATTATTATTATTATTATTATTATTATTATTAAATAGGAATTATTGCTTGAAACTATATAATTGCTTGCAAAAATACTTCTTCGACATTAACTAGTCCAGCAAGGATTGACGTGCCGTTAAACCAAACAACGAAACTACAAACCAAACAATTAAACTCGGAAGATATTTGCTAACCCTGCTTGCCGATACCATATCTACTATAGGGTAATGGTCAGAGTCATAGGAAATGGATTTGTCGACCCGAGTTCAAATCCTGACCGAAGCTGTTTGAATTTCACTAATAGCGCTATACCCTTGGGAAAGATATGAATACAACTATACTCCTCCAGCTATGGGTAAATAGTAGGGCAGACTGGGCTCTTCAACTTTGGTTAGGTAAACTGTCTAGGAGAAGGAAAAACTCTGAATTCAAACCTGTTAAACTCCGCTTAAGAAATTGGCCTTGTGTCGCATCCTGCTCGTGTGGAGGGGTTGATATATATATATATATATACTATAGACCTATACGAGGTGTAGGGAGTGGGTGCTAGGTTAGTGGTGGTGGTTAGACAAAACCTCGAAAGGGAAAAGCAATTAATCAGGAATGTCTGCCTAAAGACATGAAGGGAAAAAAGAAAAAGAACATTTTGGTGAACATTTTTTGGAAAAAGTTCTCGTCAAAAAAAAAAAAAGTTAAAAAACCCATGTCTGACTAGTGACGTCATTTTGGTAAAGGAATGATTGAGTGAGTGAAGGAAGTGAAATAAGATTTCTTCGAAAGCTTTACACTAACCAATTCTCTTGGAATCAATAACCAATTGAAAATGGTAGAACCAAACTTGGGTGTATTATTGTATCGGGTATACAAGAAAAAAGAAAAAAAGAAAAAGAAAAAAGAGAAAGAAAGAAAAAGAAAAAAGAAAAAAAAAAAAAAAGAAAAAGAGAAAAAGAAGAAAAAGAAAAAGAAGAAAAGAAGAAAAAGAAGAAAAAGAAAAAAAGAAAGAAAAAGAAAAGAAAAAGAAGAAAAAAGAAAAGAAAAAGAAAAGAAAAAGAAAGAAAAAAAAAGAAAAGAAAAAAGAAAAAAAAGAAGAAAAAAAAGAAAAGAAAAAAAAAAGAAAAAAAAAAAAGAAAAAGAAAAAAAAGAAAAGAAAAAGAGAAAAAAAGAAAAAAAGAAGAAAAAAAAAGAAAAAAGAAAAAAAGAAAAAAAAGAACAAAAAGAAAAGGAAAAAAAAAGAAAGAAAAAGAAAAAGAAAAAAGAAAAAAGAAAATCAACAAGAAAAGCAACAAATAGAATGAAAAAAAATTAATAAAATAAAAAAATGAAAAAAAAAAAAAAAGCTTAATCTGATACATATCACTTTTAACCAATAAAAATGGTCTTGTCTATGGAAGGTCTAAACGAAAAAAACGTTTTTTTTCCTACTCTATAGCCGTGAGTTTTCCAACAAACTCTCTTCCAATAGTTAAGTGGTTTCACATTTTAATAGCAATCACTTCCAGTACAACTCTTTCATTCTTTTTCTTTTTCTTTTTCTTTTTTTTTTTTTTTAGAATTGACATTTCGAAAAAGTATTGATTCAGATATTCATTGAAATTTACCGCTAAAAAGTTCCTGAGGGTGTTGAAAAGTTTCCGGCCTAACCAGAATGACACGTTTTCTGAATGTCTATTGATATTTTGGGGATGATCAAGATATAGTTATTTCCGAAGCTTAGCTTAGATGTGGCACAAGGCCAAAAGGATTTTTATTTCAGTTTTTTTTAAATCTATTTTATTTTATTTTTTATGTTATTCATTCATTTATTTTTATTTATTTTGTTTTATTTAATTTTTTGTTTTTATTCTATTTTATTTTGTGACAGCAAATAATTATTTATTAAACACAGTTTTGTTAAAATCTCTATTCATATTATTCCCACCATGTACAATATATACCGTATTTGACGGCATATAAGACGCACCCCTATTTCAGCATGTTAGATTCAGGAAAAAGGTTTTTAGTGTATTTAAGCATATATTGTTGAAAACAGTCTAGCTGTGCATTACACAAGCAGAAACATAGCTGTATAAAAGCAATTTGTCAGAACAGGCAAGCAACAAGGATACACAAGATATCTCAATAGCAGGAATAATAATAATAATAATAATAATAATAATAAAACTTCAAATTTCACCTACGATGTATAAGACGCAGGGCAATTTTTTGAGCCAAAATTTTGGAACAAAAGTGCGTCCTATTTGCCGTTAAATACGGTATGTTTATTTCTTAGAGATATATAACACATATTTCAGAATTTTAAATGTATTAATAATATGGGCGGTTTTGCGGCAAATCTAACTCAGCTAGACTTTAATAGAGACATCGTAAATTAATAAGATGCTAATTAAGATTAAATAATGACTATTTCATAATTGCTGAGAATATAACATAAATAACTAAAGAAATCGTGATGTCAATAGTAACGTAATTTCGGGTTACAGACAGTTACATAATCTCCATTATATATATATATATATATATATATATATATATATATATATATATATATATATATATATATAAGGGCGAGTCAAAAATAATACCATTTTGTTTAGGTCAGGTATAATTACCAACGCAGGAACATGTATCATACATCAAAAGGAAGCTGGTCCTCTGTGGATCACATCCCTACTTCTCCACAGTCACCGTTTTCCTCAATAGCAATGTTCCACCTTCGAATGAGAGCATGTATCCCTGCCCCGTAAGATTCTTTTGACTGTTCTTTGAGCCGCTTTTTCACTTCTCACTTCCTTGTCATTGGAATAATGTTTGCCTCTCAAACCCTCTTTCATGGGTCCGAAGAGATGATAGACTGAAGGCGCTAAATTTGATGAGTATGGAGAATGCAGTAAAGCTGTCCACCCGAATAGGCGATTTTCTTCCTTGTCCTGATACTTGTGTGTGGTCGAGCATTGTCATGCAGAAGGAGGACATTGTTGATTGGCAAGTTGGGTCTTACTGTCGGATTCTTGCTCTGATCCTCCTTAGGTCCCAATGTTGGCCGTAATTTTATTTAAAAAAAGACTTCACATGAAATAAAGAAAATGGCATTACTTTTTGACACACCCTCGTATATATATATATCAAACGTTACTTTGAAATGTTTCTAAAAATGGTACGAGTAACAGTGCCAGTGTCTTTGAGTGGCATCGTGTTATAATAACTTAGGGGTTCCACGAATAAATGTCCTGGAATATTGATGAATGAAGTGTTTGGGTGCGAGGAAATAATGTGTTTGGGTCACGAAAGAGAGGTGAGCCGCGGTTAAGATAGTGAATATACAACATCTATTCTCTCTCTTCAATCCCACAAAATCTCTTTAGGCTGGGCGCCATATTTATGTAAACTGAGAGTTTATGTAACATATATCATGAGCAAGATTTATCAAACAAATATATCAAAAGTTTAATCACCAATTCTTTTGGCACTTTGTAGTGCCATCCCCAGGTGTAGATGTAGTCAAGTTAGTTGCTGTTTTTTTTTGACAAGCAAGGTGGTAGGATAAACCATGTAGCAGTAGGAATAATTTGGAGGAGGAACTTACAGAATTATATGAAAGGTTGTGGGGAATGAGTTAAGGCATTTGAGAATGTGACTGCTGTATTCAAAGTTGATCTTATTTGAAGTGTTTTTTATTTGAATTTGAAGTTTATCATTTATTATTTAATATATATAGGTGTTCCAACGATGTTAACTTGTAAGGTCCAGCGGCCGAAGCTCACTGGACCCCCAGTCGAAACCGGAGTTTGATAGGTATTTGCCTCATACCCCACTTGTATGGGCTGGACACAAGGTCTCATTTTTATGTGGGCAAACAAAAATTGCGTCGATCCCGTCGGTATTCCCCCTCAAGGGGGGCGCCTCAGGCGCTGGGCAATAAACCCAGCCCTGCCCCCTTAAGTCAAGGGGACAGGTATTGCCTAGGGGGAATAGCCCCCTGGGATCGACGCTATTAACTTGTAAGGTCCAGCGGCCGAAGCTCACTGGACCCCCGTCGAAACCGGAAGTTCGAGATATTTACCTCATACCCCACTTGTATGGGTTAGGCACAAGGCCCTATTAACGTGGGACAACCCACATGTCGAGACTCATGGGTGCAGGTGGAAAAAATTGCGTCGATCCCATCGGCATTCCCCCTCAATTTGAAATTGAAGCTCGACTGCATTGAACATGATATAACCAAACAATAACCCAATACAATAGGGCCGGCTTAGCTCAGTCGGTAGAGCGTTCGGCTAGAAACCACAAAGTTCCTAGTTCAATACCGGCCCTCGCCGACTCAGAGCATGAGTAGCCTTAGGGATCTGTGAGGTAAAGCAAGGAGCTGATGGTAGGTGTGACGCTCCACCCAGACGCCAAAAACCCAATTTCCTTCGTCTAGCGCTAGTGAAAAGGGGAAGACTCCTTCGCTGTATGGCTGATACCGACTTTAGGCCACCCCGACGACTTCACTTTTTATTCCCTTTGAACTGGTTAGTTGATAACTTATTTGATTTATTTTATCATCTTCACCTAACAGCAACAGTAGATAATTCATCTATGTATTGGTTGGTTGGATTTTACGGCATACCAACCCTTGTTGGATTATTTTATGCCAAATACGTTTTGTTTTATCTATTCTTTATGGGTATTAAACATTTATCTCAAACTTAATGTTTTTCTAACTCAATGTTTTTATTTAGGCTAAGCCATGAAAGAGAACACTCTCTCTCTCTCCTTCTCCCTCTCCTTCTCTCTCTCCTTCTTTCTTCCTTCTTTCTCTCTCTTATTCTCTTTCTCTCTCCTCCTCCTCTCTCCTCTCTCTCTCTCTCCTTCTCCTTCTCTCATCTCTCTCTCTCTCTCTCTATGGAAGAGGGGAGATAACTCAATACAATATAAACTGCTCTTTTCTGCATTTTCTTAGATTCTAACTCATTTTTTAAACACATTTTTAACTGTTTTATTTTCTTTTTAACCCATATGCAGGACCCTAACAGGTACTACCACTCCGAGTCAGTGTAAACGTTTGCACTGGTTGTTGATATCTTATTTGATTTATTTTATCATCTTCGCCAATGGGGGTTAATTTGTTAACAGCAACAGTAGATAATTCATCTATGTATTGGTGGTTGGATTTTACGGCATCCCAACTCTTGCTGGAATTATTTTACACTTTTTTTTACTTACAATATTCCATATGCTGAGAACTGTTATCTGTATCATCTCTAAACCAATCACAGAGGCAAATATAATACGATCTTGTAGGATTTCCCACTGCACACTGACATAATATATATACCAACAGGCCAGTCGTTATAGTGAAAACAATATCCTTGGTCTAGCGCTAGTGAAAAGAGGATAGACTCTCTCACGCCTGGTTGATTTACACCAATTGTTCGCGTACTGATCGTAGCGTGAAACCTGTTTTAAAGTTAGTTTTACTTTCTTTTTTTTTTTTTTCGTTTTTACGTCTTGACATCTTCAAGGGTAGAACTGAACTAGCAAGGTGTCACGAAGTGTCTGTGGATCTATTCAAACCCTCTTCGTCCTGTCGTGTGTTCCAGAGTAACTAAGGCAAATGACACCCTGAGGAAAATGTATTTCCAGATGAAAAAATATGTAATGTTTTCGTTTTTTAAGAGAATGAAAAAAAAAAAACTCAGCCAATTGGACAATTTATAAGTGATGTAGGCGTTATTTTCGGATTTGTCTGGGGAGTTGTCTGGGGAGTTAGTTTCGCTGGTTCCCGCTAGGGGCCCTTGGTATTAAAGCGGCTGATTTGAACGTCTCTTTCTCTTTTTCCTGTTGCTCGACCTACGAGACACCACTATGGGTTAGACTCTGGTCTACCCCCTTCTTGTTGGGGCTTTGGCCCCCCCTTACATTACTGTAAGTGATTTATACAGCATAGACTATTCCTAGTCTCATGTCTGTTGCTTTTATGTTTATCCTTTTACATCTAACTTTGTATTACTTATGTATGTATGTTCATGTATACCTCTATGTATTATGTACCCTGTTTATTCTGTGCTGTATATAAAATGTTTTGTCTATCAACCTTTTATCTTCAAGTATTATCACTTTAATCCTTACAGTGATAAATAATTATTTTATTTAAAAAATAATTATTAGTTACTTTTTTTTTTTTTAGACACAAACATATACAACAACAATAAAAGTTCATAAACAAATAGTTCACATGTACAAAGAGGATAAAACATGTCTCCTCCTGATCGATATGTCTGTCCGAACTGATCGAAACGTTACTCTGAAAGAAACTGAAAAGCTCTCCAAATACAAAAGATACCGAAGTGGAAATCAACAGACTGTTGCAGCTGTAAACCAAAAACAGTAACAGTAGTTGTTGGAGCACTGGCACTACTCTAAAAGAATGTCGTTGATTTAATCAACAGAATACCTAGAGAACTTAAGGCAAAATAAGACAATGCAGGGAATCTAATAAAATGCAGAAAAGAGTAATGTTTATATTGTATTGAGTTATCTCCCTCTTCCACTCGCACAGAGAGAGAGAGGAGAGAGAGAGAGAGAGAGAGAAGGAGAGAGAGAAGGAGAGGGAGAGAAGAAGAGAGAAGGAGATAGAGACAGAGAGGAGAGAAGAGAGAGGAGAGAGAGAAGGAGAGAGAGAGAGAGAAGGAGAGAAAGAGAGGAGAGAGAAGGAGGAGAGAGAAGAGAGAGAAGGAGAGAGGAAGGAGAGAGAGAGAGAAAGAAGGAGAGAGAGAGAGAAGGAGAGAGAGAGAGGAGAGAGAGAGAGAGAGAGAGAGAGAGAGAGAGAGAGAGAGAGAGAGAGAGAGAGAGAGAGAGAGCGTTCTCTTTCATGGCTTCGCCTGAATAAAAACACATATAACAAGCTCTCCGTTATCAAATCCTTCCAGGACCTATCGCCCCTTCGAAACCATATATAACCCTAACGTAACCTTAACAAGCCATAGAAATAATTCAAAGACAAACGGACACACCACAAGCACAACATCTAGAAAAATGGGAAGAAAAAGAACTGTATGGATATTTTTAGGTACCTCCAATTTTCCCTGTGAAATTTACCCCCCTATATTTAACACAATGAAACTTGCAGAAAGGTTAATATTATCTTTAAAATCTTTAGTCCATTCGAAAGAAGAAACATTGAACAAACTCCTGATTATTTTTTTAAAAGATTTTCAGCTTACGGACATAATGAAAATTATAAACGAAAAACAATGTTTACATTTTTGCACCATTAAATCAATTGAAATTTAACGTAGCCAAAAACAAGTTATGACTAGAGGCTTTTTAAAAAATTCTTTGAAAAATCAATTAATGGTCCGATTTTCACGAACATTTTCATAATTTTGGTGGTACCTACCGCTATATCATTTAAAATATTCTCACTTAAAGAATAAAAGAATTTTCAAATTCAATAACTGTGAACTGTAACGTTTCCATTTACTTACTAGGTACCACCAATTTTCCCTGTGAAATTTACCCCCCCTATATTTAACACAATGAAACTTGCATAAAGGTTAATATCATATTTAAAATATTTTGTCCATTCGAAAGAATAAACCTCAAACAAATTCCTGATGAACATTTTTTAGCTTAGGAAAATAATTTAAAATTATACATTTTTGTACCGTTAAATCAATTGAAATTTTACGTAGCCAAAAACAAGTTATGACAAGAGGCTTTCTTAAAAAAATTCTATGAAAACTCAATTAATTGTCCGATTTTCACGAAAATTTCCATAATTACATACCTTTTTATGAAAATATGTCTGAAATAGTTTTTTCCTAAAAGATATTAGGGAAAATATATATTTTTACAAGTTTACCCCCTATTTTATTTTATGAAATATGAAAAAAAAATGAACCGACAAAAAACAATTTTTACTTTTTTCTATAAAGATAAGAGTCTGAATAATTATATCAGAAAATTTTTATAAGTTTCAAGTCCAGACTCTTTTTAGTAAAAGAACCATGAATACAGATAAAAAATATCAATAAATAAATTGACCCATTGTAATAAAAACAAACTGTTTTACTTATTTTTCAAGATAACGGTGAGTATATATATATATATATATATATATATATATATATATATATATATATATATATGAGAAGTAAACAAACAAACAATGTGTTTTGATATGGCTTTATTTAGCCTACAATTTTTGGGAGAATATGTGCTTAATTGAAGTCGTACCTAATTTTGAAAAATTAATTAATTAATAATTAATAAATATGGTATGCCCGCCTAATTCATTAATTATTAATTGATTAATTTTCAAAATTAGGTACGACTTCAATTAAGCACATATTTCAAGTTAGATCTTTCATTATCTTCATGTTTATTAATGTATTGGTACATGGTTTGTGTCATATAGTACCTAAATAATGAGAATAGTATCATCTGTTTTCCTATAAATAATGTCTGACGAAACCTCGGAGGAGTGAAACAACAAGATCTCCCGCGACTCGTTGATTCAAACTAGCAATTGCTAATTACTAATCATGAGCAGATGCTTTGTCTGCCGAGACGCGTCTGTGTATTTATTCAATATTTCTTGTATGCACATTATGTATACATTAAATGTTTCTGTATGTGTAAATGAGCTTATCTTGTCTTTCCCCCCATTTATTCAATGTTAGTGTATCATAGATATACTAATCAAGATATGGATCCAGCCCAGAATAACATCTACCAGACCAGATCCAGATATAGATCCAGCTCAGAATAACATTTACCAGACCAGATCCAGATATAGATCCAGCCCAGAATAACATCAGACCAGATCCAGAGATAGATTCAGGTAAGAATAATATCTACCAGCCCAGAGCAGCCCCAGATAGCAAGATAGAATATGGCAGATAGACGAAGCCATCTACCCAGAACTATGGAAGAAGATACACAAGATAAGTATAAAGTATATCTGTATACAACCTCGGGTAAACGATTTAAGAAAATGGCTATACAACACCAACATAAAAAAAAACAGGAGTAGCCATTCAGCTATACATCTTCATCCAGTAAGCCTTTTTTATTGTTCCCCTTTCACATACTGCTTATCAATAGAACAATGAGCGGATGCTTTGTCTGCCGAGACACGTCTGTGTATTTATTAAATATTTCTTGTACGTACATTATATGTCTCTGTATGTGAAAATGAGCTTATCTTGTCTTTCCCTCCATTTATTCAATGTTAGTGTATATGAATATACTAATGCCAATATGGAATCTTGGTGAGTAGGGACACGACTAAAAATCCTCCCTACAACCAAGCAACTCAATAACTGAATAGAAATAGTTGCTTAAGACCATATAATTGCTTGCCAACAATTCTTTTAGAATTAGATAATGAAATAATGTGGATTTGCTGATGCAGTGTAATTATCATGGGCTACGGGGAATTTAGGGATTGAAAAGGAAACGGTATTCGGATGTCTGGAGAAAAAGAAGAAAAAGAAAAAAAAAAGAAATAAGAACAGAGGTTAAAGTTTAGAAGGGTAAACACTCAACGGGGTACCAGCAATTGACCGATGAATGATCCTGGAATTAGATTTAAGAATAAAAACAAAAGTTCCAGGTTTTGACAGAAAGTGGAAGTGGGTGACCCCCCCACTCCGGGACGAGAATTGGAAGAAGAGAAAAATCGGTCCTTTTTTTGGTTTGGCTTTGTGAGGGGCGGACGGGGCTTCCCGAGTTTCCCCCGTAATGTGTTGCGCATAGTAGTACCGAACATGATTTACGATAGAATAATTTGACCTTGTCCCCTCTCTCTTTCTCTCCCTCTCTTTATCCTCTCTCTTTCTTCTTCTCTCTGAAAAAGAACCCACGAGCCTAGAAAGGAATAAACAACCCCTTTGTGACTATACGACTTGCGTATGATGTTTCTGAACAAACGACTATTACTACAACTCGACTGGCTCTATGCAACAGCTGAAAACCAACCAACCAGCCAACCATCCAACCAACAACCAACCAACTAACCGACCAGCCAACCAATACTTTTTTGCAAGCAAATCCGAAAGGAATAGTTACTTAAGTCCATATAATTGCTGGCCAAAAATTCTTTAGAATTAGATAATCAAATAATATGGGTTTGCGGAAACCAACCACCCAACCGACCTGCCAACCAACCCACCCACCAACCACCCAACCAGCAAACCAACCAGCCAACCCACCAGCCAACCCACCGACCAACCAACCAACCAACCAAACCAACCAGCCAGCCAACCAACCAACACTTTTTTCGCAACCAAATCCGAAAGGAATAGATATGTAGAAGCCGTAAAAGAGGCTGAGTAAACATCAAAGACACTCATAAGATTTCCATAATATTGTGATAAAATTGCAATGAGAACTCTTTTGCTTGAATCTAATGTAGATATATATCCTAGCCGTTTTTAACGTAAATTTTAGGAGACACATCAAACGATTCTTCCGACAAAAAGTAAAAAGAACAAAAAACAAAAAAACCCAAAAACAAACAAAAAACAAACAAATAACAACCCCCCCCCCGGCCGAGGAAGACACCCCCATCAATTGGAGAGTGACATTTAAAAAAAAGGGGAAACGTTTGATTTCATAAATGATATTATTGACTTGTGCAAAGAAAAGTGATGATTCTGTCAATATATTATTAATATTTGTTTTGTTTTTTTAAGTTAGTGAAATACGTGTATTTATATTGGGAAATTTATTTGTTTGTTTTTAATAAGATCTTAGTGATCTTTGTTAAATTTTTGTGTCATCATAAAATAAAATGAGATAAAGAATGTTGATATTTTTCGTTAGGGGGTAAAAAGAAAAGAAAGCTGGGAAAAAAGACATGTTACATACTCATACACATATACCCATGTTGGGTACATACACAAGTGTTCTTTTACTGGAGAGAGGGGGAGAGATAGACACAGGTAGATAGAGAGATGCATAACTTACTTCTTTGGCTATTGCTGATCTCTAGTCGTTTCTATTTTTTCTCAATGACTTTTATTTCTCTGTTCTTGCTGGCTGGTCGTCCTTGATTCATTTCTTCTTCTAGGTCAGTCTTGTTGCCAAGACATTCATCAACCACAAAACCATATTATTTATTTAAACTTTTATTTACTTAACTAAACATCTTCCTCTAACTAAACACAGCACGCGTGTGCAAGTGAGCCCCAGCTAAGGCATATATGCCTTCTCTGCCTGACATCCGAGCTGGAACTGCGACCCAACCAGATCCCACGTGACTTCATGCATTTCGCGGGCTTTCTGTAATATTCCATGGAAAGTACCGCGCGTGAAATGAAAAGGGCAATCCCTTCAGAAATACAGGGGATTGACAATAATCTTATGCAACCGCATAGATTATGCAATAGACATTTAAACAAACAAACAAAAACTGAAAGGTCTATCGGTAGTATATGAATACTAGTAGATATTCTGCATTGCAAACGAAGGAGATAATATATATATATATATATATATATATATATATATATATATATATATTTCTTGTGGAAAATAAATGATTAGAATAAAATATTTATCATTATAGTGCAGATTTATTGATTTGTTTGTTTGTTTATTGATTTTAATGGCATATCAGCCCGTCTGGGGTTATGTCATGCCTAACGGTTAGGAAGTGATACAGATCGTGTATTTATATTTATAATTTTTTAGTAATTGGTGTTAAAAATGTGTTAGCATTATTGGGGATTATGTTGTATGGTATTGATTTGTTTCATGTCTATATTCTATGGTATTTTATTTCCCACAAAAAAGAGAGAATATCCTCCATTTTGACATTTTCAAATAGATCTTTCATATTGTTTGCTTTAAAATAACGGTTTCTGATGTGAGCAAAAAACCTGCATTCCATGAATAAGTGTTTAACTGTCAGAGGTGTTTGACATGTTCCACATTGTGGTTGTTGTTATTGTTTGAGTATATTGGAGTGCGTTAGTCTTGTATGGCGAATGCGTAATGAGATACAATGACTTGTTCCTTTCTAGACATTCTAGATTTATTGATGTATGTATGTATATATGTATGTATGTATGAACTGACTGGAGAATTCATGTGGATGATGATGGCTGTACCAGTTTTGAGAGTGAAAGAATTAAGCATGAAAACCTCAAGCGTTTACTTCGAAAGGGATACATCTATCATATTGGAGAGAACTCGGAGGATTGGAAATGTCAGACATGTGGTCGAATTCTGCTTTCTAAGGCTTGATATGTCAATCATAGATAATCTCATCAGGGACAATTCATGCACACTCCCGGAACAAAGAATGTGTCTTGTGTAATCTGTAACAAAGTCTGTAAGTCAGCTTCTGGTCTTAAGAGACATATAGTGGTGCATAAGCAGGTCTCCAGGACTCTTCTGAGTATTCTAGCCGATTTCAACAATACTGTTGTCGGGATGGTCTCAATTATTCCTTTGATTTACAGTTCCTCTATTCATTATTATCATTATCATTATCATTATCATTATTATCATTATTATCATTATCACTAGCAAAATAAAAAGACATCTCCGGGCGATGTAAAAATAATTTTTATAAAGATATTGCCTGAGGGGATGGGGAGCTGAAAATTCAATGTCATAGAGTGTGTACCATAAGTATGTAAAATCGTCAAATTTATTAAAGGAGTAAAAAAAAAAAAAGAAAAAAGAAAAAAGAAAAAAAAAAAAAAAAAAAAAAGAAAGAAAAAGAAAGACAATTTGAAATGGAAACAGTTCCGATAACTTTAAATATTAAATATTAGAATAAAACAATCTATATATAAATATATAACGCCGGGCATCTATTTATTGAAACAATGAAGATTGTCTAACGTTGCATGCTCACATTTTGAGTAAATCTATTCTATGTTATGACGTTGGATTATGTGTTGGGTAATGTGACGTAGACAGTGACGCAGTTTTTGTTACAGACAAAAACCGGAGCGAATCTCCATTATTAATAGATTATCATTATTATTATTATCATTATAATTATTATTATTATTATTAGTTTTTCACACCTGCCGTAGCTGGTGGTTCACTGGAGGCTGAGTGACAGCAACTCTCCTCATGTCTCCAGGACTCTTCTGAGTATTCTAGCCGATTTCAACAATACTGTTGTCTGGATGGTCTCAATTATTTCTCCGATTTACAGTTCCTCTCTTCACTATTATCATTATCAATATTATTATATATGATTCTTCCCACCTACCTAAGCTGGTGGTTCACTGGAGGTTGAGTGACAGCAAATCTCCTCCCATCTCCAGGACTCTTCATGCATTCCATGAATAAGTGTTTAACAGTCAAAGGTGTTTGACATGATTAAAGATTACTGGAAATGTTTATTTATTTCAGAACTCAGTTTTATTCATAATAAATAGTTGATTTTTTAAAGAATTATTTTATTACTTATAACTTTATTACTGAATAGCAAGTTCGATCCTCCCTGGATGTCTTATACTTGCGACCCTGTGTCATATCCTACCCGGGGTGAACGGGTTGAATAAACACCTATAACATATGGATTTGTTAGTATTTAAATTAAGGTGGACTTGACACATGAAAAACATTTTGACTCCAAAATTACGACAAGAAAAGCACAGAGTTCCACCAAGAAGGTCCGTGTTCGTCAAGAACCACCTTGAGAGATCCCTTCCCTC
>CM042166.1:48232278-48252551 GCA_023376005.1 Doryteuthis pealeii | reverse complement strand
CAGAGAGGGATATTATTATCATTATAATTAATTAATTATTATTATTAGTTTATTCACACCTGCCGTAGCTGGTGGTTCACTGGAGGCTGAGTGACAGCCTCTCCTCATGTCTCCAGGACTCATTCTGAGTATTTCTAGCCGATTTCAACAATAATTGTTGTCTGGATGGTCATCATTATTTACTTCCGATTTACAGTTCCTCTCTTCACTATTATCATTATACAATATTAATTATATATGATTGCTTCCCCACCTACCTAAGCTGGTGGTTCACTGGAGGATTGAGTGACAGCAAATCTCCTCCCATCTCCAGGACTCTTCATGCATTCCATGAATAAGTGTTTAGCAGTCAAAGAGGTGTTGACATGGATTAAAGATTACTGGAAATGTTTATTTATTTCAGAACTCAGTTTTATTCATAATAAATTAGTTGATTTTTTTAAAGAATTATTTATTACTTATTAACTTTATTACTGATAGCAGTTCGATCTCCCTGGATGTCTTATAACTTGCGAAACCCCCTGTGTCATATCCTACCCGGGGTGAGCGGGTTGATATAAACACCTATAACATATGGATTTGTTAGTATTTAAATTAAGGTGGGTCTTGAACATGACCAAAACATTTTGACTCCAAAATTACGACATAGAAAGCACCAGAGTTTCGACAAGAAGGTTCCCGTGTTCGACAAGAACACCTGAAGAAGGCCGAAGGACAAATCGGCCGAAACGTTGAGACATAACAATAAGGATGTGGACAAGAGTTCGAAATATCAAAATAATACGAAATTTTAATAAAACATTATTCTCTTCGTGAAATTAAGCCAAGGTAGTCCCATAAAAGCACTGGTCACACAAGACTAACGCACTCGCTATATACTCAAATCAAGAAAACACACCATAATGTGAAACATGTCAACACCTTGACAGTTAAACACTTATTCATGGAATGCAGGTTTTTTGCTCACATCAGAAACCGTTATTCCTAAAGCAACAAATATAAAGATCTATTTTGAAATGTCAACTGGAGGATATTCTCTCTTTTTTGAGGAAATAAAATTATACCATAGATATAAGACATGAACTTAATCAATACCATACAACATGATCCCAAATGGCTGCTACACATTGTTTAAAAACCAATTGCTAAAAAGTATAAATATAAATACACAACATATATTACTTTCTAACCGTTAGGAATGACATAACCCAGACGGGTTGATATGCCGTTAAAATCAACCAACCAGACTTTTTACACATTCATTCCACACTTATATTTTCTCTGCCACACTTCTAGTGTTCGTTTCAACTTGCTACTCATGATTGAGTGAACGTTTATTCCGAGTAACCGTGTTCACGTAAAGAAACAAAAGCAAATTCCGGAAAACACATCAATATTTTTCCAAGAAGTTAGACAAAGACAAACAACACATTTTATAGGATGTCTGTTCTACACGGTTCTTCTCATCTATAAATAATAAACATAAAAAGCGGGAAACAGTAAACTTTCTTTGGCTTTTCTCATTTTGAGTTGTTTGAGTGCAGCGTAAATAAACGAACACTTTAGGCGGGAATATTCGGAAGTATGCGCCGCCATTTTGTTTTTTTCGTTCTTTTCTTTTCTTTTTCCATGAACTCTCTGGTTCAGCTTTTTTGGTTTACTATTCAAATAACGAATTTTAGAAATGTCATTTAGCACCAAAACACTAATGCAAACCTAATTTACATCAAAATATTCCCTTTGCACTGGTTAGTAGATAACTTATTTGATTTAGTATCATTTGTATTATTCGGACTATTGTCCTCATCTTCCTTGTTATCTGTACAACGTTTCGGTCGATGTGTCCTTCGGTCTTGTATTTCTTGTCGGACTCGGGAACCTTCTTTTCGAACTCGGGAACCTTCTTGTTGTAATCGGGACATTCTTGTCGTATCGGAGCATCAGGACTTTGAATCTAACCCCTTTATTCAGTCTACGGGGGGTATCCTGTTCTCCATTCCGCTACAGAGCTGGGAGTAGAGGCGTTAAGGTGTGAATTATTTTTTATGTTCTATGCTGCCTGACTAGGATTGAACCTGCAGTCTAGAGATAACTGTCACTAGAATCTATCTGTTATCCACGAAATCAGTAGGTCATGTGTCCAGGGGACTAGGGGGTGTAGGTTCAAAGTTCCGTGATAGCTCCCGATTACGACAAGAAGGTTCCCGAGTTTAAAAAAAAGAAGGTTCCCGACTGAGCTAACTCGGCCCTACTCCACTGAAATAACCCTACACGGGTTGAATTGCCTTAAAAAATAAATCAATATGGTCTTGTGTCAGGTAAAATGAACATTTCTTTAATAATCCCTTAAGAGTGAAAAAATCCTCGCTTAGAAGGAAACTGTTTTTAAAAAATTATATTTCTTATACCGTAAATGACCAGTTATACCGAGTGGTCGATCATCGGGAGTATTATGAAGAGAGTCTTTCATATGAGTCCTTCACAGAGTGACCTGTGTACCTAAATAGTGGCTAGCACTACCACCACTGAGGTATGGGGAAGATAGGTCATTCCATTATATCAACCCCCCTCCCGAGCTAAATTCTTCTTTGGAATTTAACTTTTAATATCTCTTCTTTTTTGGGATTTGGACGTAACCGTTTTACACATTCTTTTCTTTCAACCTTTTCATGATGGTGATGCTCGTGGAATTTGTGGAGAATAAGAAGTTGATGGTTCAGGCGGCACATCCACAGGTACTTTTTGGTTAATGGGAGGTGTGATCTCATCCTCGTCGCCACTTGCTATATCGTAATGACCAGTTATACGGAGTGTTCGATCACGGGAGTATTACGAGGAGAATCCTTCACAGAGTGATCGGTGTGTACTTAAATAGTGGCTAGCACTACCACCACCACTACTAAAGTATGGGGAAGATGGGTCATTCCATTATATCATTATTAAAAAAGATAACATTTTTTAAAGTTTTGGATATGTAAAATAATACTTTGAGTACAACAGTTAAAGGATTAAAATCATTCAAAGACTTACTACAATTTTTGCTGCCACTTTTATTGCTTGATAATACACCCCACCCCCTCACTAATCCTTCTTTCTCTGTCAGTGGATAGAGAATTGGGAAATATTGGAATGGTTGATATAAGTTTCAGATCAGCTCTGATGATGGCCTTATACAGATTGAAATATTGCAATATTAGCCAATAAATACAACAATAATTAATAACATCGGTGTGGGTTTTTTTTTTTTTCAATTTCTTCTTCTCTGATATACTTTCTTCATTATATATTTTTCTTCATTACATAACAGATCGTCTCTGATGATAAATCTTATACAGATTGAAAATATTGCAATATTAGCCAATAATTACACATTAATTAATAACATCGGTGTGTTTTTTTTTTTTCAAATTTCTTCTCTGATATACTTTCTTCCATTATATATTTCTTTCATTACATAACAGATCGCCTCTGATGATAATCTTTTATATAGATTGAAATATTGCAATATTAGCCAATAATACAACAATTAATTAATAACATCGGTGTGGGGTTTTTTTTTTTCAAATTTCTTCTCTGTATATACTTTCTTCATTATATATTTTTCTTCATTACATAACAGATTCGCCTCTGATGATAATCTTATATAGATTGAAAATATTGCAATATTAGCCAATAAATACAACGTTAATTAATAACATCGGTGTGGGGTTTTTTTTTTTCAAATTTCTTCTCTGATATACTTTCGTTCATTATATTTTTCTTCATTACATAACAGATCGTCTCTGATGATAATCTTATATAGATTGAAATATTGCAATATTAGCCAATAAATACAACATTAATTAATAACATCGGTGTGGGGTTTTTTTTTTCAATTTCTTCTCTGATATATTTCTCTTTCTTCATTATATATTTTCTTCATTACATAACAGATCGCCTCTGATGATAATCTTATATGATTGAAATATTGCAATATTAGCCAATAAATAACGTTAATTAATAACATCGGTGTGGGGTTTTTTTTTTCAAATTTCTTCTCTGATATCTTTCTTCAATTATATATTTTCTTCATTACATAACAGATCGTCTCTGATGATAATCTTATATAGATTGAAATATTGCAATATTAGCCAATAAATACAACATTAATTAAATAACATCGGTGTGGGGTTTTTTTTTCAAATTTCTTCTCTGATATACTTTCTTCATTATATATTTTTCTTCATTACATAACAGATCGCCTCTGATGATAATCTTATATGATTGAAAATATTGCAATATTAGCCAATAAATACAACGTTAATTAATAACATCGGTGTGGGGTTTTTTTTTCAAATTTCTTCTCTGATATACTTTCTTCATTATATATTTTCTTCATTACATAACAGATCGTCTCTGATGATAATCTTATATAGATTGAAAATATTGCAATATTAGCCAATAAATACAACATTAATTAATAACATCGGTGTGGGGTTTTTTTTTCAAATTTCTTCTCTGATATACTTTCTTCATTATATATTTTTCTTCATTACATAACAGATCGCCTCTGATGATAATCTTATATAGATTGAAATATTGCAATATTAGCCAATAAATACAACGTTAATTAATAACATCGGTGTGGGGTTTTTTTTTCAAATTTCTTCTCTGATATACTTTCTTCATTATATATTTTCTTCATTACATAACAGATCGTCTCTGATGATAATCTTATATAGATTGAAATATTGCAATATTAGCCAATAAATACAACATTAATTAATAACATCGGTGTGGGGTTTTTTTTTCAAATTTCTTCTCTGATATACTTTCTTCATTATATATTTTCTTCATTACATAACAGATCGCCTCTGATGATAATCTTATATAGATTGAAATATTGCAATATTAGCCAATAAATCAACGTTAATTAAACATCGTGTGGGGTTTTTTTTTTTCAAATTTCTTCTCTGATATACTTTCTTCATTATATATTTTTCTTCATTACATAACAGATCGTCTCTGATGATAATCTTATATAGATTGAAATATTGCAATATTAGCAATAAATACAACATTAATTAATAACATCGGTGTGGGGTTTTTTTTCAAATTTCTTCTCTGATATACTTTCTTCATTATATAATCTTCATTACATAACAGATCGCCTCTGATGATCTTATAACAGATTGAAATATTGCAATATTAGCAATAAATACAACATTAATTAATAACATCTGTATGTTTTTTTCAAATTTATTCTCTGATATACTGTTGTATTCACTTCCTTATTTTTTTTATTGATAAGCTTCTGAAAAAAAAAACAAAAAAACAAAACTAGATCAATATTATAATGATAGAAATAAATATTTTGTACCTTTTATTAGTTTAACCATTTCACTACCATGATAGGTTGAAATTGTTTAGCAACAATTTATTTTGAGAAAAAAACAAAAAAAAAACCAAACAACTTTTTTGCTGCTAGCCTTTTACAAATACCAAGCAATAATGTATTTGTTATATCATAAATGACCAGTTATACCAAGTGGTCGATCACGAGAGTATTATGAGGAGAGTCCTTCACGTAAGTCCTTCACAGAGTGATCTGTGTGTACTCAAACAGTGGTTAGAACCACTGCTCCCCCGTACTGCTGATGTACGGGGAAGATGGGTTATTCCATTATATCAATATTGAATTGAAAACGGCCATGTTGAACTGTCTAACTGAAGCCGTAGATCATAGTCGCTTTACGAACTGGTCTATTGAGCGAAAATTGTGTTTGTTAGCTTCATTTTAAGCGGGAATATGTATTTTTTATTATTTGCATCCTTCATTTCATTTTTTCAGTTTATCGTCTACTTCCTTCATTTCTTTTTTTTCAGTTTTAGAAAATTCTTTTTAGGGTGGGGTGGGGACGGTTCTTATTTGTGTCCCTCGTAAACGTACTTTAAATCAATTTTTTTGTACTTTCAGACGGTTTACATAAAAACCAAAAAAACAACCCCCCCCAAAACACACACACACAAATCATTTAAAAAACCCGAAAACAATATTACCAACCTTTCTTTCAATTATGCTTTTGCATTTCGACACATTTTTCTTTTTATTTGATCGCCAGAACAATTTCTTTTTTAGAATATATTCACCTTCAGAATTTTTTATGAAAAATAATAGCAAATATAAAAGGTACTCATCGTAGAATTTTTTTTTCATGATATTTCAACTAATCATTTTATTGAGAGAAAAGTTGCGACTCACTTGATATTTTGCTTTCTCCATTAAGTTAACCACTCTTAACACACACAAACACACACACATTATATATATATATATATATATATATATATATATATGATTTTATATGAAAAAGCTCACTAACTGGTGAAATTGAAATTGGTCACAACGGTTAGTTGATGCAAGTTTCACATGATAAGACAGCGATATAACAAATATAAAGTGCTCAATACGTAAATAGAACAAATTTATTATTATAATGGTATACACAGGGATAGCCTACTCGAGTTTCACCATAAGGATCTTCAGCATTAAATCCACTGAATTAATCAAGATATTGATTGATTGCAGCCGATTGCACGTGTGTATTTTGTGACAATCAATTTTTTGCCACAAAATACACACGTGCAGTCGGCTGTAATCAATCAATATCTTGATTAATTCAGTGGATTTAACCCTGAAGATCCTTATGGTGAAACTCGAGTAGGTTATAACTGTGTACTATCATAATATATATATATATTATAATATATTAATAATTTGAAGGCAATTACAATGCGTATAAAAAATAAAAACAAAAAGATGTTTTTTTTGTCTTATCGATTTAAATCGATAAAACAAAAAAACAACATCTTTTTGTTTTTATTTTTTATACGCATTGTAATTGCCTTCAAATTATTAATATATTATAACATACTTAACAATGCTTCAAGCAAATTACCATTTACTTTATATATATATATATATATATATATATATATGGGGATTAAAAGAAAATGTTAGCACTCTAGTGAGAGTACCGTTATGAGTGTTGGATTATTCTGTATATAAGCTATGCTACAATACACCACTTAAATTTTTAGGCTAAGCGAGGGCACGTGGTTTTAAACCTCAGCCAATCAACAGCCCGAATGCGTGGCTGGTTGACTACTTAATCACTGATACTGAGAGGCATCCATTTGCTATCATTGACGAAGGACTTGCAATACTGAGGAGCACCAAGGAACAGCCAACGGATTCTTTACCAAGGATTAACGCTGCATAAGCGCTCTTGCTTGAAGCCTAAAAGATGGCCCATAAAATTGTAACAATGATACAATTTTATCCAGTCTACCTGTTCACCGTTCCTGTCAATATATTCTTGGAATCTCCTACAAGTGATGAAAAAAATGTCAATATTACTATGTGTTCTGGGGTTTTAAGGGGTCAAAATAAGACAAACACGACGGGTAACAATGTAGACAAATGTATTTAACAAAAGAGTAGCAATTTACAGCAAAGAAAGTGGAGATTGCGTCCGACCAATATAGTTACGAGCTGACTCGCATTTGTTTCCGTCAAGCCACAATTGTTCCTATTACTTATAGTAGCCGCCGGCGCATTCCATTATTGTCCATAGGTTATATCACCTATAACACTATGGAAGTATCTTTATTAGAAAAGCAGAACTGATATTATGGAGATCATCAATAATATTTGAATTATATTCGAATATATTTAAAAACTGAAATATACATAGAAATAGCATTGAAATTCTACTTAAATATGTCCAGCGTTTGTAAATCTCAAAAGTAAACAATCAATACACCAGGTTTCCTCCCCCTACCCACACGATGCTAGGTAGCCGCTTCTAGTACAGGGTGACCCCCAACCCCCACAAAAACAGAACCCACAAATTTTGTTATAAAACGTTAGAATATACAGTCAACTTAGAGCTTAAAATATTGTTAAAATAATGATTGTAAAAAGACTAAAGTTTAAGTCTAACAAGTTTCTTGAAATTTTATAAATAAAATTTACTATTTCTCTGAATTTTTGATATGAGGCTTAATAATTAGTATTTTTTGTACAATTGGACACATAGCCTAGTGGATAAAATAGTTAGGTTATGACAGTTCTAAATGACAGTTATCTCTAGACTGCAGGTTCAATCCTAATCAGTGACAGCAGTAGCATAGAATAATAATTAACACAGCTTAACACCTGTACCCCAGCTATGGTTAGCGGAATGGGAACAGGATACCTCCGTGGACTGAATAAAGGGTTAGGTTCAAAGTTCCGTGATGGCTCTCGATTGCGACCAGAAGGTTCCCGAGTTCGAGAAGGTTCCCGAGTCCGATAAGAAATACCGGAATAAGGCCGGAGGGTACATCGACCGAAACGTTGTACAAATAACAATGAAGATGAAGACAATGATCCGTATCATACTAAATTAAATTTATTTGGGTTGTTTTTTTTTTGGTCACCCGGTATAATATAGTTATTTACTAAGCTTCGCTTAGATGTGACACAAGGCCGAATGTAAGGGGCACCCAGTGCAAGATAAAAGTAGACTTTTTCTCGCATGTAAATCGATGGTGATGAATATCATTGATTCAACCTCAAATAAATCAGCCCGGGAAGGGTTAGTGAGTCTTGTTTGTAATCTGACAACAACATCCGGCACTTGAATGGCGGCTGTGTGAAACTAAGAAAGCGATTCCATTAGACAAACAATGCGGTGAATGCACATGCAGAGTCGCAGACCTCCAAATTGGAATTGGTTCAAAGAGAATGGCAATATTTTCGGTTGGAAGCAGCTTCAACGATTAGAGGCAAATTCCTCGCTTGCAGCTGTCGCTTTTCGAAGACTCAGTCAGGTGGATTCTGCAGACGACTGTATTTCCGCCCCGCCCCCTTATTAATGGTGATTTAATTTGCCAAATGAAAACGTTATTGAATCAGATCGAGGCTGGCAAATACGCGGAATTGGAAATACTCTCACAGCCAATCAGAGAGAGGTGAAGGTCCTAGTAAAGATAGTTCGAATACACACACACACATATATATATATCACAGTTAACTTTAAATCCACCAAGCAAACAAATATATTTACTTCTGGATTTTATATAAAAAAAACGATTTAAAAGTACTCAATATTAAGAGCTAAATATACGTTTTAAAAACGAATGGCTTAAAATTTCCGACTTCAGTTTCTCACCGTAGCGCGAATCTTCAGGGAATTATTTGTCGCACCATCGGCCTGTACTTATAACTGGGTTGTACCTATTTTCTAATATATATATATATATATATATATATATATATATATATATATATATATATAGTGAGTGGTAGGTAAAAACTACGAAATTAGTATAAATGTATTGATTGATATAGATAATAACAAATTTAGATAAGCATGAATATATTATATATATATATATATATATATATATATATATATTTGTGTGTGTGTGTGTGTGTGTGTGTGTGTGTGTGTGTGTGTGTTTTTGTGTGTGTTTAATACTGTAAACATTTTTAAAAAAAGTTTCATAAACGAATAATGTTTATTACGCCTATGCTGCAGTGTTTCGGTCTGTTCAGATAAACCAACGAAAGCCCTGATAAAGGTCTAAGGAAAAAATGAATTATAACTGAAAAAAAAGTCTGCAAGCCTCTGTTTTTGGTGTGTTGGGCTGCTTTTTGTTGATCTTCAAATGTGAGGAAGAAAATATTTATTTAAAATTGTTGACAAACGTCAGAGTCTTAATTTAAACTATGTAACAGCGTCCCCGTTTATACTACGTAAAATGTGTGCGTGCATGTGCATTTTTATTTAATCTTAATTAATGTAAAAATACCCAATTTAATTGAAGTAACGGCACCCCCCCCCATTATACTACGTGATGTGTGTGAGAATTTTATTTAGTATTTAATTTAGTTTTAATTAAAGGAAAAATGCCTTATTTAATTGAGTAAAAATATTGATAAAATATAAGGTATTTTGTAATCTTTAAGTATAAGTTTAACGAGGGGAGGAGACATAAAATCCTGGTCTTTGTTTAATTGTATTAAAAAACGAGATTATGCTAGATTCTACAATTATTCTTCGTTTTTTTATTGTGTATCCTAACATTTAGGATTCTTTGAAATTAAAGAGATGGTTGGTTTTATTTAATGCATTGTTCAATTGACTGTTTCTTATATCTCTCTTGTGCCCTCGGATCCGTCGATTGATATTTCTAGAAGTCTCACCTACATACTGTTTATTACAACCTAAACATTGTATGATATATACACCAGCATCAGACCTCGTGTGAGTATGGTTGTTTTTATTATTGATATTTTTAAAAATAGTTTTTGAGGAGTTTTTTTACAGTTTTGATTCCTACGTTATTGAGTTGTTTTTTTTTACTATAATGGATTATTATACGTTTTACATGGCAATAGCTTTTAATTAAACATATCAAACGTTGTGATGATTAAATATAAATATGATTAAAACATATGACACGTGAAAAAAACTTACGATAGCTGAAAAGAAGATAAGTTTAGTGGAATTTAAAGATTTTATCTACAAATACATTGTTATATTCCCCCTAAAACATCGTACGTCGAACATGAGACAGGAAACTCGGGTGATTGAGAGAGACAGAGTCTTCAGACTTACTTGTTCATCATTTCTTCTTTACTACTTCTAGTCGCCATGTTTCCTCCTCTTTTTCTTTCGCCGTAATCTTGTCGTCTAGTCTTCTAACTGCATCTTCTAAGGGCTAACTTTTTAGTCATACAATTAATTAAACCTCAAGACATTTTTCCTTGATCAAGATTTATCTAACCCATTCTTATTCGCCGCGCGGGTGAGATCCAACCTCAATAGTAGCACGTCCACTGCTTCAATTCTCAGGTTGAAACTAAATCTAACTAGTTACGTTTTTCCATGGTGTGCGGGATTTGCACTTCTCTAGGGGTCAGTTGGGGCCATCCAACAGAAATCTAACCGCCTACGCTTTTAACTCCAACAAAACTATTTCAAACTAACTACAGGGTCTTGTCAAAAACCCATGACACCAGATAATATGTTACAAGGGGAGAATGATAGACGAGTTGAATAGGGTCAGTTTGCTGAATGTGTTTTTGTGGTATACATTCTTCTTGGGCATTCCAATTATTTTAAAAACATTTTTTGATCCATTTAACCCATAGATGGGAACTTAACAGGTACTACCACACCAAGTCAGAGTGGACTTAGGAGTAATGGCAATGAAGACATACTCCACACTGTTACATAATCTATGCATAGATTATTGTCAACCCCCTGTATTTCAGAAGGGATGGCCCCTTTTCATATCACGGGCGGGACTTTCCATGGAATATTACAGAAAGCCCGCGAAATACGTGAAGTCACGTGGACCTGGTTGGCTCTTCAGTTTCAGCTTGGACGTCAGGCAGATAAGATGTTACCGCTTTAGCTGGGACTCACTGTGATTAGTTAGAGAAATATGTTTAATTAAGAAATAAAAGTTTAAATAAATAATATGGTTTTGTGGTTGATGAATGTCTTGGCAACAAGACTGACCTAGAAGACCAGACACGAAGTCCCCAAGACTAGGTCCAGACGCTGGAAGAAGAACGTAAGATACTAAAGATGAGCAGAAGAATAATAGAAGAATAAGAGAGTATACAACAAATGGAAGTAAAGAATAAAATGTAACAATATCAGCACAGATGTGGGAGAGGGGCGGTCATAACGCACATGGTCAATATATATATATATATATATATATATATATATATATATATATATATAATATATATATATATAAATAAAGTTTGGTTTCTTTATAGTAACATTGAGCATTGTTAAGTGTGTGTAATATAAAAAGATTTTGAAGGCAATTTACAATGCAATATGTGTTGAATTTATTTAACTTTTTTTTTTTTTTTTTCAAAATTAAATATTTTCGGAAGTAAAATTCCATCTTCAGAGTTATTTCAATATGCCGAGCAAGGCTTATATTTATAGTAAAAATTAAAAGAATTTCGAACATTTACCACGCGCAAGAACAGCCAAGCCGAGTTAACATCACTGAATTAGCCGATTTAACATCACGGAAAATTTTTTTTTCAAATATACGGCGTTCATCAACTTCTTAAACAACAGAAGATTACAATATCGCCGTGGGATAAGTACTATAAAAAAATCACCTAGTACTTTCAATACTTTCAACTTTCAATAACAAAAATATTTAGTTTTGAAAAAACAAAAAACAAAAGTTAAATAAATTCAACACATATTGCATTGTAAATTGCCTTCAAAATCTTTATATTATATATATATATATATATATATATATATATATATATATATATATATATATATAAAAGTGGACACTATGCCATCGTCTTTAGTAGACGGAAGGATGTCAACATTTCAGTTGTGAAACCAATGATGTTTTACAGGTATTACTCTATAAATTGAGTCTATTATCATCTGATTTTGAATGTGGATATTTCATATAATAATTGCAGCAATTAATTATCTTCTACATCCAATCATAATTAAATATAATCAAAGATTGCAAGAGAGTATCGATCTATATAATTACTGATACGACGGGTAATAAACAAAACTCAAAAGGGAAGATAATAAAGAAAATGGGACAGTCAAAACAAAAGCTATAAAGTCATTCATGTATATAAAGGCCTTTATAGCATTTGTGTTTTAGCTGTCCCAGCCTTGTCTACTTACTCTCTTATATATATATATATATATATATATATAATATATATAATATATTTTATAAGGATTACTATTGGATTTGTAGGTCAAGAGTTTGATATCTTTTTAGGGGTTTATGCGTATAGATGTTTGCATCTACAAGAGCAAACAGTATGGGTGTACAGTGAGATCTGATGATCCCAAATAGAACCAACCCTAACTTACTAGTCATTTGGATTACCTTACACACACACACACACACACACACACACATATATATATATATATATATATATATATATATATATATATCCACCTGCCGCTTTAACCTTTCCGTTGTAGTGGCATATGTAAATGTTCTAAAAGTGTTTAATGCATTAAAAACAGAGTATAATACTAATATTAGTAATTGTAAAAATATCGTTTAACATAGCATTGGAATCCAAGTCAACTTTTTTCATATATATATATATATATATATATATATATATATGTGTGTGTGTGTGTGTGTGTGTGTGTGTGTGTACGATTTTATAGCTGTCTTAGCTGTCCCAATAACCCAGCCTTGTCTACTTATTCTCTTTATTACAAACAAACCTAAGTGTCTGGACCAAAATTATCTGTCGTGTCACACAAGGTGTTTTAATTAAAAGAATCATTTGTTCTTTACGTATTGTTTTGTTAGTTCTTACGTATTGGTTTTCGTAGCTGTCGCCTTAGAGTACGCCCAATAGCTAGATATATTTCTTTTCCACTCTCTAGATATACCCTTAAACATGGACAGTGTAAGGGAAACAACTGTGTAGGGACCGATATCAAAGTGGACCCACAAGGCCTGAAGGGCATTGTGTGAAGCCCACTTTGATATCCTAAAGGAAAAAAAGGGACTTCCGCCCAGGCTAGAAGCAGTAAAAAGTTGTGTGGGAAATATTGTTCTTATGTTAGAATTTAGTCTTTAGTTAGTTCTTGGTACTGGTTACGGCGCACATGTAAGTTTATCTTCCCAATTTCCCGTGAAGTTTCTGGGGTTTATAAAAAAAATGTTTGTAAAATTATTAATTGTTTAAACCCCCCATTTTATTTCAGTATTTCACGGTATTTGGAAGTACAATAAAATCACTGTTCATTCAACATTATTCGATCTTCGTGTCTTGATTTTCATTACCAGAAAAAATTACCAAGGAGCTGCTACAGTTTTTATCTTAAGCTCTCTCTTGTTTAATCGGCAATCCACTTGTCTGTCGTTAATAGTCACTTGTTTACATACACGACAATTGTAAACTAACTCCCTTTTAACTCTTATTTTCAAAATCTTATATTTAATTTCTGAATCATTATTTCTACAGAAAATGAATATGAGAAGAACACATATAACGGAGTTTTATTTAAAATTCTATATGGGCACCAGAATTGCCTCCAGCCTCTTAAGATGCTCAGGAATCGCATCAACTGATCTTCCCAGGAACTCTTGTGGAATGGCAGAAATAAATTCTTGAATTCGTTCTTCAAGTTCTTCAAATGTCTTTGGTTTCGTAGAGTAGACTTGCTCCTTCACAGGGTTAAATCAGGGCCGGTCACGTCTATCCATCCGTCTACTCATCCATTTTCCAGAAAATGGTGATTCAGCCGAGTTCGACAAGAAACACATGAAGAAGGCTGGAGGGTACATTACCCAAGACGTTGTGTATTTAGCAACAATGATGAGGCAACAGTACTAAAAATCTAAATAAAAAAGTCGTCGGGGCGGCCTAAAGTTGGTATCAGCCTGTCAACGAGGGAGCCTATCCCCTTTTCAATAGCGCTAGACCAAGGAGATTGTTTTTGGCATCTGAGGTGGAGCGCCACACCTACTATCAGCTCCTTACTTTACCGCACAGATCCCTGTGCTACTCATACGCTGAGTTGGCGAGGACCGGTATCGAACTAGGAACCTCGTGGTTTCTAGCCGAACGCTCTACCAACTGAACTAACCCGGCCCCTTAATAGAGATATATTATTGTTCACTCTTTTTGAGTTTTTCACATCAGCGTTAGCTGATGGTATTTCACTGGAGTCTGAGTGACAACAAGTGTACTCGGGTCTCCAGGACAATTCTGAGTATTCTAGCCGATTGCAGCAGTACAGTAGTCTGGATGGTCTCAATTCTTCCTCTGATTTCTTGATCCTCCAGTCTTTTTTCCAAGTTTATTGGGACCGTTCCAAGTGCACCAACTACAATTAGTATCATTTTCACTCATATTTCACAGCTTTTTCAATTCTCTGGCAAGGTCCAGGTATTTATCCATCTTTTCATTTTCCTGGAACCGCAAAGTCCACTAGTTGACACGTTCTCTTTTTTTTTTTGTTAATCAACACTTATTATTATTATTATTATTGTTATTATTAGTTTTCCACACCTGTCGTAGCTGGTGGTTCACTGGAGGCTGAGTGACAGCAAGTCTCCTCATGTCTCCAGGACTCTTCTGAGTATTCTAGCTGATCCCAACAGTGCTGTAGTTTGGATGGTCTCGATTCTTCTTCAGATTTCCATTTCACCCAAATTCTTTTCCAGATCTTTGGGGATCGTTCCAAGAGCACCAATTACAATTGGTACGACCTTCACCTTCATGTTCCAAAGTTTCTTCAGTTCTCTTGCAAAGTCTAAGTATTTGCTTATCTTTTCGCTTTCTTTCATTTTCACTCGGTGGTCGGCCGGGACGGCAAAATCCACGAGATGACAGGTTCTCTTTTTTCTTGTCAATTAATACTAGGTCCGGTCTCCTAGCCGGGATTAGGTGATCCGTCTGTACCTCATAGTTCCAGAGAATTTTGTGCGTCTCATTGTCCAGGACAGATCCAGTCTTGTGTATATACCATTTAGTTGAATGGTGAAAATTGAATTTTTTGCACAGTGATCCACTGGGAAGTGGATCACCTTTCCACCCAATCGTGTCTAGTCTTGTACTCTCTGTGCTAGTTTGCTGCATTCGTTTATTATATGATTGACCGTTTCGTCTCTATCTCCACAATTCTGCACTTGCTATTCCGTTATGTCTTATCTATTTTTACTTTTATATAATTTTCCTTGTGGCATTGTCTTGTGCTGCGATTATTAGGGATTCGGTTTCTCTTTTGAGGTTTCCTTTTCTTGGCCATTTACACGTCTTCTGATGTGATATTTCTTGTATTTGGCGCTTAAAGTACCCGTGTAGTTGTTTTTCTTCCCATTTCTTTTTTTAAATGTATTTCTGTTTGTCACTGTGTTGCAAATGCTTTTCTTGGCTGCTGCAATTAGTCTTTCATTATTATTATTTTATTATTATTATTATTATTATTATTATTATTATTAATTATTAAACTTGAACTTGAAGAGATAAATGAAGACCGTTCTATGAAGAATCCAAAATTGTATAAGATGAAACAAACTTTATTGAATAAAAATTGGAAGAAAATGCCGGCAAGTGTTCAAATGCTCAAGATGGAAGACATTAATTTATTGAATATTGGAAAATGTTGAATGTATGAAAGAATATTTTATATAAGAGTCTTTGGCTTTCTGGGAAATTCAGAAAAAATCTATTTTTCTATATACTCACACAGAATCGTAAAAAAAAAAAAAGAAAAAAAAAAAGACCCCCCCAAAAAAAAACAATATCACGTTTTATAAATATATGGCATTAGTAGTGTTTAGCTGCTTGCTATCCCACGACCAAAGAACAAAAACTGATGGTTAGTTCATTATGATTGAGCAGAAGGACTCAGATTATAATAATAATAGGACTTTAATTGAATAGAAGAATGAGTTCTGAGGTGAATAGATAGTGAACTTTGAAATATCCCATCATATATGTAAAAACTACTAAGAAAATTTTGGTACAGCTATGGAGGATATTAACAATTATAACTTCAAGTAAGTATTCTTAATACAAATAATGTTAATCTGAACATTAGCTACATAAATGAGAGTAACCTCCCCTGGTTTGTTTCACTTTGAGGAAGCCGTTTGTTTTGGTCGGCCATTCTATAGCCTTTTCGATTTTATTTATATTCGGGAAGTTAATTAAAAAATACAATTTAAATAGTAACAGCATGGATCATTTTTTGCATATGATATTTGAAATAAGAGACATTAATCTTTCTTTGCAGAATGTCTGCACTTTTTTCCTGACGCAAGTTCTTTTTTACATAGACATTTTAATGGGGCATCCTTTGAGGATCCAACTCGGGATTCAGTTCAAACGGATCTGCAAGACTAACTTTTCTGTCCCCGCTCAACCCAGGCGATGCCGGTTAGCCGCTTCTAGTTATATATAGATCTAACAACATATCAAACAAACTGTTTGCGTACTTTCAAATATATATATATATAATATATATATATATATATATATATATATATATATATATATATATATATGAAAGTACGCAAACAGTTTGTTTGATATGGCTATGCCGACAATTTTGGGGTAATATGTGCTTAATTGAAGTCATACCTAATTTGAAAATTAATTAGTTGATAATTAATAAATTAGGCGAATATATCTGTTCAAATGTAAAGCGTAAACAAATCGAGAAAAAGTCATTCTCTGTATGTACATTTCGGTCTATTACTCTATAACTCTGCTCTATAACTCTATAGCTCTGCTGATGAGGCATAATAGGCCGAAATGTACTTAACAAACCATCATCCCGTAATAATTTATTTCAACCAGAAACTCATTTTTTTCTTCTTTTTAGGCGGATCCGGCGCCTTTCGGGAAGACTTTCGCCCGCGTCTTAGGACCGACTGACCCGTGCTCGACCGCCGTTGGCACGGAACCCTTCTCCACTTCGGTCTTTGAAGGTCTCGCTCTAAATAACATGTCAAACACCTTTGACAGTTAAACACTTATTCATGGAATGCAGTTTGTTTTGCTCACATCAGAAACCGTTATTTTAAAGCAAACAATATGAAAGATCGTTTTGAAAATGTCAACATGGAGGATATTCTCTCTTTTTTTAAGGGAAATAGAATTATACCATAGAATATAGACATGAAACAAATCAATACCATCCAACATAATCCCCAATAATGCTAACACATTGTTAAAACCAATTACTAAAAAGTATAAATATAGATACAAGATATGTATAATTTCCTAGCCGTTAGGCATGACATAACCCCAGACGGGTTGATATGTGGTTAAAATCAATAAACAAACAAATATCATCAAATTTTTAAATTTTTAAAATTTCATTAAAAATTTTTTTAGAGTTTCTTGTTGAAATAAATTATTACAGGATGACGATTTGTTAAGTTTTTCTTTCTTTGAAAGTTAAATATTGCTCTGTATATAATCTAATTTATTGATTATTATACATTGAGCTCTCTTTAGGGATTCATAAAAATACTTATATGAGTATATGTTTGCACCTACCAGAGCATACAGTATGGTTATACAGTGAGATTTTGAAGATCCCAAATAGAATCATCCTTTATAAACATTCATTTGGATGGTGTTACATTTATATATATACATATCTATTATTATACTAAAGGTGAATTAATAAACTTTTGCTTCCTAAAGGCTTTTTTACTGTTTAATTTAATGACACAAAAATTATACTAAATTATTCCGTACTTTTAGGATTGAATTATGTTTGAAAAAAATATGTTTTAACTGGTTTTAATTTGTCGTAATTTGCAATTAAGTCAAAAACCGACCAATCTCTTACTTTACTCTGTGTCTATCTCTTTCTTCCCCTCTATGTATCTCTTGTCAACCTCCTCGTTATATAATATTAGTTTCTCTAGAGAGAGAGAGAGAGAGAGAGAGAGAGAGAGAGAGAGAGAGAGAGAGAGAGAGAGAGAGAGAGAGAGAGAGAAATGTATTGAAATGTATTTCTATGTTAAATTTCACATTCAGCAATCCGTAGCTTTAAACGAGGTCAAACATGATTTAAGGTTTGTCCGACCGTATTTATTTAAAAAAAAATTCATTTGCTTTGTTAACTCCCATTTCCCTAATCTCAATTATATACGCAGAGCTGAATGGATGACCCAATGGATGACGATTTGTCTAATATATATACACACACACACACACACACACACATATAATATATATATATATATATATATATATATATATATATATATATATATATATATGAGGAAAATGGGATTGGAATGAATTCGACAAAATGAGGTAAAATAAGGAATGAAAGAACAAAACTCACTAATTAACTGGTTTGATTTTGATTCTCTGGTCATCTGGCCACCACCCTTTTATTACTCTCATTTACTATTTCCTTTACTCAGGACTCTTTCCAAGAAATGTCTACTTCCCCTCCCCTATCTGGTGTCCTCACCATTCAGTTTTTCTACCTACATCCCTCCACTCCTTTCCCTTCTATCTCCCTCCTTATCTTCCTATAACCAATCAAATCTTTCCCTCACCACAAAACTTACCCACCTACTTACCTCCCCTTTCTATAAAACATTTGTATGATCCTAATGATTCAATAAAGGCTGAGGAAGCGGAATTTAACGTTCCACCGAAATATACTACACATTTTTGTCTCAGTTTTGTTCTTTCATTCCTTATTTTACATATATATATTTTTGGGGGGCAAATTATCAAATCTCATATATATATATATATATATATATATATATATATATATATATATATATATATATGAAAATCGTTGGAAAAAGCGGAGAATTTTTTAAATGTTCGAAAAATTTACTTTCAGACGCGACCGATAAAGAACTGTTAGGTCGCGTCTGAAAGTGAATTTTTTTTAAAAGTTCTTTTTCGAACATTTAAAAAATTCTCCGCTTTTTCCAACGATTTTCATTTCAAATAAGGATTTACTCTGATGAAGGTCGAATTTTCTTTGTGTGTGGAACATTTCTTCATTTTTTCTATTATTATTATTTCATTTCTTTTGATTATTTAAAAATAATAATAGTTTGAATAATGTACACAAGGATAAACTCCTGACCGAAACACGAGTAAGTAATATTGATTAAAATATCCTATATTATCCATTCTATACTTTCTTTCCTTTATTCATTCTTTCAACATACCGCCGGATTCACTTCCAGTTTCATTTTACACACACACACACACACACACACACACACACACATATATAAATATATATACATATATATATATATATATATATATGATTTTACCAAATCTGTTAAAAATGGACACGCCCCAGGTTGGACGCACACTTCGCCTTTCTGATGACGAAGAATAATGCGCAAAACCACTTAGGAAACAACAGTTCATGCGCCGATGCAACTTATAGACTGACCAAAATTCTAAGAACACTTTGAACTACTCGACTATTACCCCTGGCAAAAAATTATCGAATTAGCACACTTAGACGATGTTCACTTCGATTTCTTATTTAGCAGTAAACAAACTAATAATAACTTAGACGCGAAACTTTGTTTTTTAATTTAATAGCTGAACATTCCGGCTTCCTAAAATACACTTTAAACTAGATTAAATAGTTATTAAACCTTTTAACTGCCACTCGAGAAAGTTGGTATTTAAAAAAGTTACATCTATTTCTACCCATATGTATATGTAT
>CM042166.1:48194778-48227278 GCA_023376005.1 Doryteuthis pealeii | reverse complement strand
TTTGGGATTTTTTCCCTCTTTGTCGTTCCTTGTTTTTTCCCCGACTGAAATCAAATCATTTTGTAGATTTGTCGTGAATTTGAAACCTATAATTTGATAACCCGATTCTACGTATTGAATTGTATTGATTTCGTTTTGTCCCATTATTTTTTTTTGTAATTCTTGTTTATTGGAGAGTCTTGCGGAAGAGTACCTTTTAAACGTAAGATCACACCCGCCAATAAAGCATTTGAATATTGTATTACATTTTATAGTATTAAGACGTATATGATAAATGGAAATAAATCTGACAGTATGATTGAAAAGAGATAGAAAAACACAAATGTTATTAATACGCTGACAGATATCTGTTTCGACCTTTTTTTATTATTATAAAAACGGTCTTTTTCAAGACTTAGTTTTAAAAATAAAATTTATTTTATTTTTAATAAGATTTATAAAATTTGTTTTATTTTTAATCCAAAATACGCATTATTTGTACAAATTTTAAAAGACATTCCGCTCCAGAACGTGAGCGTTATTTGAACCTCTCGTGCCAAACGGTTAGCTATTACTCCTTTCTTTCATCAATATAGTTGCTCTTGAAGAAGACCGTTTTTATAAAAGGTCGAAACAGATGTCTGTTAGTGTACTATTAGCATTTTATTTTTCTATCTCTTTCAATGATTTTATAGTAAGTAAATACATTTACTCTTTCTCTCTTTGTCTCTCTTTGTCTTTCTTTCTCTCTCTGTTTTTCTCTCTCTCTTTCTCTCTCTTTGTCTTTCTTTCTCTTTCTCTCTCTCTCTCTCTCTCTCTCTCTCTCTCTCTTTGTCTCTCGTTGTCTTTCGTTGTCTTTCTCCCTCTTTGTCTTTCTTTCTCTTCTCTCTCTCTCTCTTTGTCTTCTTCTTTCTCTCTTCTTTGTCTTTCTTTCTCTTTGTCTCTCTCTCTCTTTGTCTCTCTTTGTCTTTCGTTGTCTTTCTCTCTCTTTGTCCCTTTGTCTTTCTCCCTCTTTGTCTCTCTCTTTGTTTTGTCTCTCTTTGTCTTTGTCTCTCTTTGTCTCCCTCTCTGTCTGTCTGTCTGTCTCTCTCTCTCTCTCGTACACACATAATAACCCAATAAAACAATCCTTTATTAGCGCTAAAGCAAATACTTAATTTCATTGATTTTGAATTATTTTCCCGTTTTTGTTTATTGTTATACAAGGTCAAACCATAAAAGACTGACACAAAAAATCTAATAAATTAGTCTTAAAAATATATTACAAGGAAATATCATTTTTCGGTTAAATCGAACTTAACGGACCTAAATTCCACCATCGTATGTCACCCCGCCGAAAGAAAAAAAATACCAAAAATCAGGAAATTAACCAAATTTAATAAAATTTTCATTGTTGATACATTAATGAATAAAGAATATAATGCATCAGTTATTTTATTCAAAAACTTGTAATTTTTTTCAGTTCCGTTAACTTTGAACCACACATCTTTGAGAATCTGTTACGCCTCAAAGATACGTGGTTCAAAGTTAACTGACCTGAAAAAATGTAAAACTTTTAAATAAAATAACTGGTGCATTATATCTTTTGTTCATTAATATAACAATGCTGAAAATTCAATTAAATTCGGTTAATTCCCTAATTTTTGGTATTTTTTTCTTTCTGCGGGGTGACATACGATGGTGGAATTTAGGTCTGTTAAGTTCGATTTAACCCATTTTTCGCAAATAGCTAAAAATAAAAAGTGTAAATTGACTCCATTTTCACGGATACAAAGTTTGCACCTTAAATCGAACACTATGTATGATTCTGCTCAATGTTTCTGTTACGATTTTATGGGCCATCCTTTAGGGTCCAAGCAAGAGCGCTTGTCCAGCGGAAATCCTTGGTAAAGAATCCTTTGGTTGTTCCTTGGTGCTCCTCAGTATTGCAAGTCCTTTGTCAGTGATTACAAATGGACGTCTCTCAGTATCAGTGCTTAAGTAGTCAATCAGCCACGCATTCGGGCTGTTGATTGGCTGAGGTTTAAACCACACGACCTCGCTTAGTATATAAATTTAAGTGGTGTATTGTAGCACACCTTATATATAAAATAATCCAACAGTTTCTGGGTCCAATCATGGTATGTATTTGTAATTCATTTCTTGTGGAGAAAATAGAGCGCTTGATCTCAGGTGTACCCACACGCCTACGAGTAGTACAGATAGCGAGTCTGAGAAAATGATATATTTAAGTTTGCACCTTAAATCGAACACTATGTATGATTCTGCTCAATGTTTCTGTTATGATTTTATGGGCCATCCTTTAGGGTCCAAGCAAGAGCGCTTGTCTAGGTGTACCCACACGCCAACGAGTAGGACAGCGAGCGAGTCTGAGAAGATGATATATTTTTGTGGTTATTTTCATAGATTATGTCAGTGCTAGATCTATTGAATGGGACATCCACAATAAACTCTTCCTAATTAAACCCACTTTGGGAGGCTGGAGACCAACTTTAAGGAAGTCTAGAAAGAAACAAGTCATTGTATCCTGATTACGCATTGGTCATACAAGACTAACGCATTCCAATATACTCAAACAAGAACATCAACCACACCTTTGACAGTTAAACACTTATTCATGGAATGCAGGTTTCATGCTCACATCAGAAACCGTTATTTTAAAGCAAACAATATAAATGATCTATTTAAAAATGTCAAGATGGAATATATTCTCTCTTTTTTAAGAGAAATAAAATTATACCATAGAATATAGACATGAAACAAATCAATACCATACAACATAATCCCCAATAATGCTAACACATTGTTAAAACCAATTACTAATAAGTATAAATATAAATACACGATATGTATCACTTCCTAACCGTTAGGCATGACATAACCCCAGACAGGTTGATATACCATTAAAATCAACAAACAAACAAACGCCTACGAGTGAATGGGGATGAAACACACACACACACACACACACACACACACACACACACACACACCACATATATATATATATATATATATATATATATATATATATATTCATTTCATATTGATTTCGGCAGTTCCTTTAACATTACCTTTATAATTTTCATTTCACCCGAAAATATAATTCTTGAGCAGTAGAAATATCTTTATTCACATTTTATTCACATACACATATAATAACCCTTGACGAGTTGACGTGCCGTTAACATCAACCATTGGAACCAGATAAGTATTAGTATTTGATAGGAATAATTGATATCATAATTGAGTTTAAAAAAACAACTAAACAATGTAAGTATAACTGAACAATGAACTGTGAAACTTTTTTGCGCATGTATATTGATATTATATTGGCCACGGTACGTGTCACATACGCACATTGACATCGCTAATTGGTGTGTGTGACAGTGAGAGTGAGAGTAAGCGTTCTTTGATAAGAAAGTTGTTCATGGATAGAGAGATATTAGATTTGGTTTGGTTTGGTTTGGTTTTACGGCATATCAAACTCAGTGAGTAATTTAATGCCGATAAAGTTTTGAAATAAATCAATTCTTAATGGATAATACAATTTTTTTATAAATTTATTTTTCTATTTAACTCATAGATGGGACCCTAACATGTACTACCACTCCGGGTTAGAGTAGATGAAGGGGTGCTCCACATTCCCCAAACCTCCAGAACTGGAACCTCACCATTAGATAGAGGTTAACGTCATTCCCAGGACATGTAGACCCTCAGCCACAACCTTCTAGCACCCATATGATAAAAAGGATTGGGGCTTGTCATGAGAGCAATAGGGTTGGGGCAATTATATAGGTGCTATGGCTTGACGTGGCCAGCCGATTGATCGGAGGGGGCCTCTCCGACCGCCCGTCTAGCCCAAGAAAAGCCTAAAGTGGAATATTGCAAGTCATGGACTGCTCAACAACCTGGGTTCTATCCGTAAGCATCACAGGTCGCCACCCACGGCCAACAGGTGGCCCCATTGGGGGAGTCTTACCGCTCTGCAGAGATACAGTCGGTGCATTCTAACGCCCCAGTCGACAGGGCGGAGAGATATTAGAGAGATATTAGACTTACTTGGTGAGGAGATCTTATTTCTTTCTTGCTGATCCTTCTACTATCTCCGGTTGTCATCTTGTTGTCTAGTTGGGTTGACTTCTAACTAACTTCTTAAATAAGGGCAGTTCTTCTGACTAAGGGCTGATTTGGTTGTCGCAATTGAATTAACAAGACATTTTTTTGTTTAAACTTTTATTTTATTTTGCCCATGATCAACGCACGGGAGAGACCGACCTCAGCCTGTCTTAACTCTTCGGCAGCCAGGCTGAATCTTTATTCTCACCTCACACTCTTCTTTTCTCCCTTTCGCCACGTCATTATTCCTTGTCCAATAAAAACAATGCCAGGCGTCTTGCTGAATCATTTTTTCTGTTACAGATTACGCCATCACTAAAACCTTTCCCTAACTAAACCACCATCATGGTTCCACGTCATAACCATTGTGTCACAAACACGATTCCCTGACCTCTAAGCACCAAATAACCCTAGGCAAGTTGGGTTACGATTCTGGTCGCAATTTTAGTCGTTTCCTATTGGCTAATTCAATGGTACAAAACGGTATAGTCTCAGTAGACCGAAAGTTCAGTTGTAGTCCTTGAAATCCTAGATAGAAGAAGAATACTTGTTGCAGAGAATCCAGTCGTAGTCCTTCTGGTATTAATTCCAGTTAGCAACTAATTTCAGAATAAATACCAATAACCTTAAATACATACTATGTAATTTTTAATTGGTCAACGCCTGTTACTGATATTTGGTAAAATCTATAAATATAAGTGGTACTTTCTCGTACATTTTATATCTCCAGATAATTAGGTGTGTGGTCTAATGGTTAGAGTCTTAGGAAATGGACCCATAGACCCGAGTTCAAATCCTGGACGAAGCTGTTTGCATTTCACATAGTGCTAATACCCTTGGGAGAGGTATGAATCCAATCCTCCCTCTAGCTATAGGCAAATAGCAGGGCAAATAAAAGCGCGTGGTGTAATGGCCAAAGTCATGGGAAATAAACTCGTGGCCTCGAGTTCAAATCCTGGATGTAATAATTGCATTTCACTTAGCGCTAATACCTTTGGGAAAGGTATGAATCCTAATCTCCCTCCAGCGATGGACAAATAGCAGGACAGACTGGGCTCTTTAACCTTGACTAGGTAACCAGTCTAGGAGGAGAAAAACTCTGAATTCAAAGCTGTTGAACTCTGCTTAAAAAATCGTCCTTGTATCGCATCCTGCTCGTGCGGAGGGGTTGGGAAATATATATATACCTCCAGATACTACAACAAGTTGGCATGCCGTTAAAATTAATTTACCATAGAAATTGCATAGCACTGCAAATGTCTTATTTTAAGAAATTCCATCTCGATAGTTTTTGATCATACCTCATATGCCTGACTGGTTAAGGTGAAACTCAAGTCAGTGGTTCAAATCACCGAATCTACAATATGGTCGTCAGGTAATCCATCGCGTTCATAATCCTCGAAGTGGATAAGAGCTGACCCCTAAGATTAACGTCGAAATCCGTTAGATTATTGGGAGATGTACGGGTCGATATCCGGGTCTTAAGGATAAGATGCAATTCGATCGATAGATTTCAGAAAGCAGCGTAAACTGAATTGGTAGTGAATGGCGAATTTATTATTTGCCTCGTCTGCCTTCCATCTTCCCTCTTGTCTCTTACTGATAAGTCAGCATTTTCGAACACATTTGTTTGGCCCATTCAAATTTTCATCTTTTTTTATAACCTTTCGTTGCCCTTTGTCAAGCCAATCGAACTTCCCAATAAAATTATTTCTCCTGCAACGCCGGGTGAGCTCAGTCAGTAGAGCGTTCGGCTAGAAATCACAAGGTTCCTAGTTCGATGCCAGTCCTCGCTAACTCAGCGTTATGAGTAGCACAGGGATCTGTGCGGTAAAGTAAGGAGCTGATGGTAGGTGTGGCACTCCACCTCAGACGCCAAAAACTATCTCCTTGGTCTAGCGCTATTGAAAAGGGGATAGACTCCCTCGCTGATTGGCTGATACCGACATTAGGCCGCCCCGACGACTTTACTTACTTTTACTTATATATATATATATATATATATATATATATATATATATGTTGATCGATCCGGTTTTCTATCTCGGCTGTAGGTAGCTCACAAATGTCTAGCCACACTGAAGAGACTTGATAAGTCGAAAACGTGTCTGTGGATGACTATATATGCTCCAATCCCCCCTGGAGTGGAGCACTTTGGAGGGGATTTCGCTGACGACCGTCAACTAAAGCGTAAACGCAATGCTCTCCTATAAAAGAGATGGAGCACTCTATGGTGGCATTTACATACATACAGATGTGTGCATTAAAACAGTTGAAATCCCGTTCGCATACTGTGGGAGACGATAGCCGAGCGGTTAAGCTGTCCGACTGCTGCTGAATCAATTCGGTTTCTATCTCGGTTGTAGTTAGCTCACAAATGTCTAGCCATACTGAAGACACTTAATAAGTCGAAACACGTGTCTGTGGATGACTAATACACACACACACACACACACACATATATATATATATATATATATATATATATGAGAAGTAAATAAACAAACGATGTGTTTTTTTGATATGGCTTTTTTTTAGCCGACAATTTTTGGGAGAATATGTGCTTAATTGAAGTCGTACCTAATTTTGAAAATTAATTAATTAATAATTAATTAATTAGGCAAATGTAAGGCTAAACAAATCGAGAAAAATTAATATCTGTATCTATATTTCGGCCTATAAGGCCTTATCAGCAGAGCTATAGATAGGAAGACCGCCTTGTGCGTGATTCGAACCCTGACTGTCAAGCTGACAGGCGAGGACCGTAACCCCTACACCAACCGGACTTTCCTAGATTTTTCGTTTTGTTTAGAAGTAGGTTATATTCCTCTTATAGTGACTTTTTACTACACGACAGTATGAGAAGTAAATAAACAAACGATGTGTTTTTTTATATGGCTTTTCTTCGCGTATGCTTCTTAATTATTTAGTTAAGAATTAATGGAAAAATGAATTAATGAATGGAATAATGAAATGAATGTAATAAATGAAATAAATCTTGTCCATGGACCTCTCTTAAAATATTTTTTTTAAATAGGTCCCAATGGAAAAGACTTCTTCATCTCCACTGTACTCTTTATTGAATCATTGAATTAATATAATTATTATAAAAGATATTGGAGAAGATAAAATGTGTCTTACCTTTGTAAGGTTCTGTTGAGAAATCATTCAATTTTTTATTTATTTCTATCTAATGTTGTCTGTTCTACTTCCGGTAAAATTGGTATAATAATTATGTAATATATCTATAATAATGATAATATTCATCTTTACTTATAATTAATTTAAAAGAAATGTCATATCCACTTAAAAGTAAAGTGAGTCTAGAGTTATTGATAAAGGTAAAATAACACTTAGCCATTTATTTTATTCTATTTCATCTATTTGAATTAAAAAACATATAGTTTTCTTAAATCATTCATCAATTTAAGTCTGAGTAAAAAAAAACAACATACATTTCTCTAATAAATAATTGAAGATAGCCTTTTATCTATTTTTTATTTATACAATTGTAAAAGTCATTCAAAATCTTCCAGTTAACTCTTTTTATCTTAAATTCAAAAGTATACATTGTTGCATTTTTTCCATTAATTCTTAATATATATATATAATTATTCCATTAATTCTTAATATATATATATATATATATATATATATATATAATATATAATATATATATATTATAAATATTAAAATAATGGAAAAAATGCAACAATGTATACTTTGGAATTTAAGATAAAAACATATAAAAAAGATAATAAATAAATAAATATATATATAATATATATATATATATATATATATATTATATATGCTGATGTAAAATAACAATAATAAAAAATGTTTTTAAAAAAATAATCCATTTTGCGGACTTTCTATTTTATAAAATATTTAATTTTCTCCCGTTGGACCCATAACAACACACACACACGTGTGTGCGTGTGTGTGTGTGTGTGTGTGTTGTGTGTGTGTGTGTGTGTGTGTCCAACCCAAGAAGTACCAGACCAGAAGAACAAGTTAAGTATCAGAAGATAAGATAAGTATAAGATAAAGTAAGTAGTCAGACACCGAATCACCATTATGTGTAGATACTGAGTTGAAAACTTCCAACCGCTTGATTGAAGCCATAGATATGTAGCTTTACTATCTGGCCTATTGATTCTAAAATTGTGCTCACTGCTTTCATTTCGCGCGTCAATAGGTATTTCATCTTCTTTATCGTTTTCTTCTCTTCATCCCCCCCCCCTTAGACAGTTTCCGGACATTTTTTTCTTTTTCTTCGATCCTTATTTGATTCCTTCTTGAATGTCTTTCCATCGATTCTTTTAAATTTTTTTACTTTTATTTTGTTTCAATCTGTTTCGAAAACAAAAATAGTTACCAGCTTCGGGTCTCATTCTATTTATTTTCAATTACAATTTGGAATTCCAATGTTTCCAGCTTTTCTTTAAGTCTCGGATTAAGCACTAAAATTTCTTTTCTTCACGGCAAAATAACTAATACATACTATTTGACGTTCCTATAAAATACGCTTTTTCTTGAGGATTGGCGAATGACATGCTGCCTTGAAACCAATCATAACGAACACATTTTAATTGTGTAGTATTTTATGAATAAACATTGCTCTTACATCTGTGATCAATCACTCTATTTTCGTTTCTACACAACTAAATAACTAATACATACTATTTGTTGTTCATTTACATTATGCTTTGTCTTAAGGATAGGCGAATGACAAGCTGCCTTGAAACCAATGATAACAAAAGCATTTTAATTGTGTAGTATTTTATGAATAAATATTGCCCTTACACCTGTGATCAAGCACTTTATTTTCGTTTCACCATAACTGAATAACTAATACATACCAATTGCTGTTCATATGCAATACGCTTTGTCTTGATGATAGACGGATGACATGCCTTGAAGCCAATGGTAACGAACGCATTTTAATTGTGTAGTATTTTATGAATAAATATTGTCCTTACACCTGTGATCAAGCACTTTATTTTCGTTTCTCCACAACTAAATAACTAATACATACCATTTGCTGTTCATATGCAATATGTTTCTTGATGATGACATGCTGCCTTGAAACCAATGATAACGAACGCATTTTAATTGTTTAGTATTTTATCTTTATATTAATACGTATGTTCCTAAATCTTACGTCCGTTATCATCCTGCAACACCATCGAGTTAAAAATGAGACCGTCCAAATCGTCCAGGATGCAATGCAAAAAATGTAAATGAAGATTATCTAGGGTCGCTTATCCGCCGAATTCTTATGTCGTATGAGTGTCGTCATCTCATCTAAATAATGGATCATTTCGTTTTTATTATCAAGAAAGAAAGGACATGCTACACAGAAAAATATAAGAAAGAAAGAAAGAAAGAAAGAAATAGAGTAGGAGAAAGATAGAGAGAGGGAGTGAGAACGCGAAAACAATAACGCTAATCTGTTTCAATCGATGATGAAAAGAAGGAAGAGAGAGAGAGAGAGAGAGAGAGAGAGAGGAGAGAGAGAGAGAGAGAGAGAGAGAGAGTTAAATCAAGATTATCATTATACTTTTACATATTGAACTTTTTTTTCACAAGCTCTAGACCAAGGAGATTGATTTTGCGTCTGAGGTGGAGCGCCACACCTACCATCAGCTCCTTACTTTACCGCACAGATCCCTGTGCTACTCATACGCTGAGTTGGCGAGGGCTGGTATCGAACCTTGTGATTTCTAGCCGAACGCTCTACATTGGATTCATTCATTTCCGAAACGTATTAGCGACATGTGTAATGCAAACAGCGCCCTCCAGAACTTGAACTCTGGTCGCTGTGTCCACTTTCAACGATGCTTTACACAACCATAACATAACCATTACCTCATAAACGTAGCCATTCGGTATCAGAATTCGGCACTATTGGGAGCCAGTTTGCCATAGTAATGCCATTATGTTCGATTGAAACAGACTAGCGTTATCGCTTCCGCGCTCACCCCTCTCTATTTTTCTCCAACTATCTTTATTTAATTTATATTTTTTTTTAGTAGAATATCCTTTTTCTTTCCTTTCTTTCTTTATGATAAAAACGTAATCGTCCATTATTTAGCTGAGGCGACGACGCTCATAAGAAATTAAAATTCAGCGGATAAGCGTCACCAGATAATCAGGATTTACATTTTTGCATTTCATCTTGTACGATTTGTATTTCATCTTGGATGATTTGGAGGGTCACACTTTTAACCAGAGGTTGTTTCAAGATGATAACGGTCGTACAATTAAGGAACACGAGTATTAATATATAGATTGCATTTCATTTTGGACGGTCTCATTTTTAAACAGAGGGTGTTGCAAGATGATAACGGTCGTACAATTAAGGAACACGAGTATTAGTATATAGATTGTATTTCATCTGACAATTTGGACGGTCGCATTTTTAACCAGAGGGTGTTGCAAGATGATAACTGTCGTACAATTAAGGAACACGAGTATTAATATATAGACTGTATTTCATCTGACAATTTGGACGGTCTCATTTTTAACCAGAGGGTGTTCCAAGATGATAACTGTCGTACAATTAAGGAACACGAGTATTAGTATATAGATTGTATATAGATTGTATTTCATCTGACAATTTGGATGGTCTCATTTTTAACCAGAGGGTGTTGCAAGATGATAACTGTCGTACAATTAAGGAACACGAGTATTAATATATTGATAGAATGATAACTATAGAATCTATTTTAACATATTGATGCAACTTTGCTTTTGTTGTAGAGTACTTAATATTTTGATTCATTCAGTTGAAATAAAACCGTTCCTATTTTTACCTTTTATTGTTCAACTTTTATCATTATGGAAACTTCATTTAATTGTTCAGGAAATCGCTATTCATCAATTTCATATGATCTGTTTTGGTATCAATAATTCAGTTTTCTACTATTTTCGGCTTCCATAGAAGAATCTTATTAAAAGTTGCAATTGTATTGATTTATTTTATTTCCTGAAGGAACCGCATCGTTTTAATATCTCCAACCGACAATATTAATACATCGTTTTTATTAAACAAATTTTTATTGCTCTGTTACTCGCCTAATCTTGGACCACAGTCCAGTATTACACACACTGGGAATAAAACTTAGACAAGGTGTGTTAAAAAAAGGGGCATTATTTCTGGCATTATTCTGACCGTTCTATCATTAATTTGTTTCATGACACAGTACCTTTTTGAAAACACCTCGTCTAAGTTTTATTCCCACAAAGATGCCCACACATACATATATATATATATATATATATATATATACATATATATATATGTAGTATATTAAGAAAATGAAAAAAAAAACAGGTTTAAATGGGTTAAGTGGTGAGTTTATTGGCCGACGCTGCAGTGTTTCGATCTATTAATTAGATCATCTTTAGGGCATTTGTTGGTATATGGAAGGTGATAAGAATTTTTTTTTATCACAGAATAACGAGAAAAGCGAGTGGTAGTCCTTGTTATTCAATCTGTTTAACAATTTTTTTTAGGTTTGAAAAAAGGGGAGACGGTTTGAAATATGACGTCAAATATTCTATTTTACGGCGTGAGTATGGGGCGGTGTAAGTGTGTGTATCGAAAGGAAACATTGTGCATTTTTAGGTGTGTGGTTGCGTGTGTGTGTGCATAAATCTTTTGCAATAAACGACAGCGGAAATAAACCTTAAGGTTGTGTGTGTATGTGTGTGTGTGTGTGTGTATGTGCGTATTTGTATGTATAAGTATGGTTACATTGATAAACGATGTATGTTTCAGGTGGCAAGAGAATATTCTTTAAACTTTTTTGAGTTCCTGTGTGCGTTTGATGTATAAGAGGTAGGAGGAGAGGTGTCATTGTGCGTCAAAAGAATTTTTTTTATTTCTTATAGTAAAAAAGAGAAGGAAGTCGGGTGTGTGTGGGGGGATTAAAAAATGAAATTTTTTATACATGTGTGTGCGTGTGTGTGTGCGTATTCATATATATAAGTGTATGTGTTGTGTGTGTGTGTGTGAGAGAGGAGAGAGAGAGAGAGAGAGAGAGAGAGAGAGAGAGAGAGAGAAAGAGAGAGACGAAACATCCATTTTAATTCCCTTTAAAATGATAACATACAATAATATTAACAATGTAATTTTTTCTCTCGTTGGGAGAGTATCACATAGATCTAAGGTAGATAGGTTGTCTCCCTTGGTTAACATACCCCTTTACAAACCAACCAAGACATATATGAATAATGAATTCAATGTTAATTTTCTTCAAATTAAGACTGAAGCTGTATTTACCGAGACAGAAATGAACTTTGAATGAGACGTTAATTTTCTTCAAAATGCGGGTGTTATATACCCTTTTACTCAGGAGTATATAATCGGTGGAAAGAGTTCTCGGTTATATATGAGAGAGAGAGAGAGAGAGAGAGAGAGAGAGAGAGGAGAGAGAGAGAGAGAGAGAGAGAGAGAGAGAGAGAGTATTAATTTTTTTATTGGTTTTAACAAAACTGGGTTTAATAAATAATTACTTGGTGTCATTCATCTCTATTATTATTGTTTATTCTCCAACGTATTAAAATCAATCCTATGAATGATTTTATATACAAACCATTTAAAATAATTAAGAACAAGTGCAATCTTTTTATATGCGTTCTTATTTAGTTTTGTTAGTTTTTCTAATTTAATACAATGTTCTATTAGTTCAAAACTTAAATAATTGCACCTGTTTTTTTCTGGTGTAAATTATGAGGAAGTGCGTCCCGGTCTCCTGCCTCAAAAATTGCTATCCGGTGACTATTAAAATAACGACCCAGCTCAGTCTATTCAAAACTATCCATCTTCATATCTATCTATCTATCTCAATTTGTTCATATTTATCTATATTACTTTAAATACTAAGATTTCTTTTTATCCATGTTTGTTTAATGTCTTGTTTTTAGTTTAAATAAACAAGAATTACGACAAAAAAAGAAGCGACCCATCCAAATACATTTACTTGTCGAAAATATCTATCTATCTCCATTTATTCATATCTATCTATATTATTTTGTTTGTTTATCTATCTATCTCAGTCTATTCCAAACTATATATCCATCTTAATATCTAAACAAGAATTACGATAAATTACGATAAATAAACAAGAATTACGATAAATTACGATAAATAAACAAAAATTACGACGCGCTGGGGTCGTTATTTTGATAGTCACCGGGTAGCAATTTTTGAGGCAGGAAACCGGGACGCATTTCCTCATAAATTACCTTTTCTGGTTATGATAATGTTTGAGAATGATTATTCTAGAAACATTTTTAAATGTTAATGAAAAAAATTGTGAAACGTACAGACAGACCAAAAATGAGAGAGAGAGAGAGAGAGAAGAGAGAGAGAGAGAGAGAGAGAGAGAGAGAGAGAGAGAGAGAGAGAGAGAGAGAGAGGGGGGACGGACGGACAGACGGACGGACCATACATTTATCCATACACATTAGGAGACATGTTATTTCCCGTAACGCCAAAGGATTCGGACACAAATTACACAGAATTTAACTTGTTGACATGTTCGAACATCTGAAGATGCAAGTTCAGCCATTTTTATATTACCCACCCCCTTACACACACACTTCACCCCCCTTACTGAAGTCTGTGTTTACAATTTGAACTGCACTCTTGTCCGATAAGCTATCAGTCAGAGTAACAACAAGAAAATGTACGTACCGACGCTGACTATTCAGAAGAGAACAGAAAAAAAGATGATGATGCTGTACGTGATGAGGCCAATAGATCATATCGTTGCATCATTTTATGACATCCATTCATTGGTCATGTCAAGGAAATATCTTTTTCTAATATGGACGAAGGAAGCAACTATAAACATGGCCGACAAAACCATTCATGATTACATCAAAGATGTTTTTGTTTTTTTTTGCAGCGGAAACACAAAAATCGAATATGGTAATTATTTAGAAACGAACTGATAAGAGGAAATTACAAATTGACTGGTCCATTGCATTATCTGGTTATATAGAAATAAACATGTCACTTATATATATATATATATATATATATATAGATAGATAGATAAGGGCAGTTTTGTGTATGTGTATGTCCGGAGGAAACTTGGGTATATATATATATATATATATATATATATATATAAATAAATATAGGGGCCGGGTTAGCTCAGTCGGTAGAGCGTTCGCTAGAAACCACAAGGTTCCTAGTTCGATACCGGTCCCCGCCAACTCAGCGTATGAGTAGCACAGGGGTCTGTGTGGTAAGTAAGGAGCTGATGGTAGGTGTGGCGCTCCACCTCAGATGCTAAAACAATCTTCTTGGTCTAGCGCTATTGAAAAGGGGATAGACTCTCTCGCTGATTGGCTGATACCGACATTAGGCCGCTCCGACGACTTTACTTTACTTTTTTATATATATAAAAATACACACACACATACATGCACAAACACAAACGCTCGCACGTAAGCACTGTTAAAATACCACACACCCACAGAACAACGTATTATGTGTGTGACCAGTTACTACGCGTACACAACCTTTATGCTGCCCATAAACACTCTCATGCATTCAATTCACCTTCACATACATACACACATCATTTCATCCAATCATACGCATCCCATGTCTATTGAATTTTTTGAAATTTTTTCGATTTTCCTTACATTTGAAACATCTTCACCTGATGAATGCATCGCATGAAACCAATATGGTTGTGAATGTTCCTTTGTCACCTAATATATTTATCTTATTATATATATATATTTTATATATATATTAGATCTTTTTCCTCTTTAATTAAGTATTCGGCTATGAGTTAGGGTTAGAGTTAAATGCTAGTTATAGAATGGTCTATTGTAGGTATCAACCAGACATTGAGGGAGTCTATCCCCTATTTACTAGCGCTAGATCAGAGAGATTGTTTCTGAGTCAGCAGTAGAGTGCCACACCTACCATCAACTCACGACTTTACCGCACAAATCCAAGCCATGCTACTCACACGCTGAGTTTTTGAGGGCCGATATTGAACCCAGAACCTTGTGATTATTAACTGGATGCTCTACCGACTGAGCTAAACCGGCCCTATTCGTAATATAAATATTACTGAGAGATGTCGTTGAAAATAGAGCTTAATTCCTGCCATTTTGAGGTAGAATGAACAAATGGCATATAAAGATATCGGACCATATTACCTTTAGGCACCCCTTTTTGATCTCGATTAAGAAACGACATGTTTTTCATTTACACCGTTAATATCCGGTTGTTTGTTAGGGGTTAGGGGTTAGGATTAGGGTTATAATTTTTTTAAATCTAAAAATCGTCTGTTAAAAAAACCGGACATTGATGGTGTAAATGAAAAACATGTCCTTTCTTAATCAAGATCAAAAAGGGGTACCTAAAGGTCATATGTTCCCAAATATTAATAGTGATTGGTTGGTAGAATATTTTGGACCATATGACCTTTAGGCACCCCTTTTGTGATCTCGTTTCAGGTTAAATATAAAAAAATGAGTTTAAAAAAAATGAGACACTCATCAAGAATGAATAAAACAAAACGTCTTCGGCATAAAATAACCCAACAAGGGTTGACATGTCGTAAAACCCAACCAACTTCAACCCATTTCAGATAAAAGAATTTTGAATTTTTTTCTGCAAAAGAATTTTGTATTCCCTGTTGATTTAAAAATGAAACATAAAAAAATTATCAATTCAGAGAAAAAAGTTGTTTTCCTAAATATTTCGCTAAAAAAATAAAACTGATGATTTTTTTCGTAGCTAAAGTTTAAAAAAATGTTCAAGTTTTAATTGATTACCTAAGGTGCGGCTTTAAATAAATAATTTTTACTCGCATTTGTTATTTTTTAGGTTTTGCTCGATTATTTGTTTGCAAACAATTACCGTATTTGACGGCATATAAGACACACGGGCATATAAGCATTTTAGCAGGTTAGATTCCGGAAAAAAGTTTTTAGTGTATTTAAGCATATATTGTTGAAAACAGTCTAGCTGTGCATTACACAAGCAAAAACATAGCTGTATAAAAGCAATTTGGTCAGATTCAGGAAAAAAAGTTTTTAGTGTATTTAAGCATATATTGTTGAAAACAGTCAAGCAGAAACATAGGTGTATACAAGCAAGTTGGCAGTACAGGCAAGCAATAAGCATACACAAGATATCTCAATAGCAGGAAATAATAATAATAATAATAATAATAATAATAAAAGGCCTACGGGAGGTCTCAAACTTCACCTCCGATGTATAAGACGCAGAACTATTTTCTGAGCTAAAATTTTGGAAAAAAAAGTTCGTCCTATATGCCGTCCAAAACGGTATATGGTTGCTCGTAAGTATTCACATTTAAGACTTTGCCAACATTAAGCCGCTCATAGCGGCTCTGCCACCACTGTGATCAAATTACAAAAAAACACCCCCCCCAAAAAAAACAACAAAAAAACAAAAGATGACCAGTTTATTATAACTGAGTAGAAGGACTCACATTAAAATAATAATAGGACTTTATTTGAATAGAATGAGCTCTGAGGTGAATAGGTCGTAAGCTTTGAAATACTCCACCATACAGGTAAAAAATGCTAAGAAAATTTGGTACAGATGTGGGAGAAATTTGTTAGGCAAAGAGTTGAAGCTCCATTTAGGGGTCAAATAGATCTGTTTAAGAATATTCGTTAGGACTGTGTGTAACCGCCCCCCCACACACACCTAAAAAAAACTCTTGAGAAAATCCTACACAAATATGTATATACGAACGTACAATGAAACGTGATTCCCTAGATATAAAATAACCCGAGACAGATTGATATGCTGTTAAAATCAATTAGTATAGCACACGGATTCTAGCCCGCACATTATAAACAAAATTTGTTGAGATTAACTTATCATTTCATGTTTGTTATAATTACCCACATACACACACACACACACACACACACACACACACACATATATATATATATATATATATATATATATATATATAGAGAGAGAGAGAGAGAGAGAGATTCGACTTAGCTCAGTCGGTAGAGTACTCGCCAACTCAGCGTATGAGTAGCACAGATTGTATAATCTGATCTGTGGGGAGCTGACAGTAGGTGTGGCTCCCCACCTCAGCAAAAATAATCCCTCTGGTCTAGCGCTAGCGAAAAGGGGATAGACTCTCTCGTTGTCCGGCTGATACCGACAATAGGCCACTCTGCCCACTTTACTTTCTAGTAGGATCTGCGAATATACAAAGTTTACGTGCTGGACATGTATGCTGAAAGGGTGGTTCCCTTAATGAAAAATTATAATATTGTGAAAAATAGCTGGTACCTATTACTTAAGTGTAACATTCATTATCTAGAACTAGCAAATATATGCACCCTCCGTAGGGTGCAAGTATCTAAGTTTTAATATAATAAAATATCATATTAAATTATAAAGGCTAATGAAACTGAATAAGAATGCATATAAAAAGATTTCGAACAGAGGGGGTATAATCGAAAAATAGAACAACTTTGAAACTAACTCTTCCATCATTTTCCATTACTCCCGTCTTTCATTGGTAAATTTTCCTAATTTAACTATTTAGTTAAAATAGGAAGTAAAGGATAATATTATAGTTATTTCTTCTTGTTAATGGATTTCTTTTAACATTTCTCCCCGAGATTTTTGCTCACATTCAATAACATAAAACCAAACAATTAGAAATCAATAATTATTTGCATATATTTATTAAAATCAAATGTTTAAGATCAATATGCAAATTAACCTTCCCATTCACACTGTAATCCGCTATTTTGTTGTATATATAAATACAATTGCATGTTATTTGTATGTAGCTATGGTCAACAGTATTAATAATGTAACACAATTTTGTTAATAGTTGAGGTTTAAATAAAAATAAAATCATGGAGAATTTGATGTAAATAACAAAGGGAATTGTGACTTGTATAGTAATATAGTTTCCTTTACAGACAGACAAACCCACAATCTCCATTATAATAAGATAGCAAAAATAAATAAACGCCCTCCAAGCAGTGTAAAATTATTTTTTGGAAAATATTACTTAGGTTGGGGGGGGGGGTAAAAACTTCATTTAAAAAAAATTATTGGCCGCAGAAAATTTAATATGCCAGAAACTCAGGTTGTGTCTGTTCACGTTCTAAGACATTTCTTGTGGTGGGGAAACTGGTGAGACAGCTGAAGTACTCTCCCAACAAGTAGAGGAAAGAGACATGTCCAAAGTCATATCATAGGCCAGGATAGCTATTTCTATTCAGGTCTTACATACCTTAGGGAAGGTCTGAGCAAGTAAGGCTTATATATATATGTATATATATATATATTAGTTCGATACCGGTCCCCGTCAACTCAGCGTATGAGTAGCACAGGGATCTGTGCGGTAAAGTAAGGAGCTGGTGGTAGGTGTGGCGCTCCACCTCAGATGCTAAAACAATCGACTTGGTCTAGTGCTATTGAAAAGGGGATAGACTCCCTCACTGACTGGCTGATACCGATTTTAGGCCGCCCTGTCGACTTTACTTTACTTATATATATATAAACAAAGCAATAGATTTGGCTAGAGAGTTTATGACCATTCCAGATGAAAATATCCAAGTCATACACCACTGCCGTAGGTCAATTTTATACCATAAAAAAGAGATATGGATAAAAAAGGGCTCAAGCAACTTCGACGTTTCTATGGGTTCTCACGACGGGGCCGAAATTTGTGAGCTAATTGGATGCCTATTGTTATACAATCTAAACAAAATTATTGACCCGAGTAACCACGGCCTGTATCGCGATGACGGATTGGCCATTTTAGAAAATAGCACACCCAGAAAAGGGGATATTTTACGCAAAAAACTACACGCTCTATTTCATAAGTTCGGTTTCAAAATCGACATACAAACCAACCTTACATACACAGACTACCTAGACATCATTCTAAACCTCAATGATGGATCCATATCCCCATACATGAAACCCACACATACACCTTCTTACATCAACACTGGATCTAACCACCCTAAGCAAGTATTTAAGCATATACCCACTGGTATAGCAACTAGACTCTCATTAAACTCTTCTAGCAAAACCATTTTCAACAAAACTAAAAATATTTATGAAAAAGCTCTTAAATCCAGCGGCTACAAAACCACCCTTAAATACAAGGAGGATAACCTTCCACATTCCCAAAACGAAAATAAAAAAAGAAATAGAAGCAGGAATATAATTTGGTTTACACCACCATTCAATTTAAGTTTAAGCATTAACCTAGGAAAAATATTTTTCAAGATTTTAAACTACCACTTTCCACCTCAAAGTAAACTCCATAAAATATTCAACAAGAACACTGTCAAATTATCTTATAGCTGTATGCCAAACGTTGAAAAACACATAAATAAATCCAACATAAAAAAATTAAACCAAAACCAAAATAATGACAACACTCTTCCATGCAACTGTAGACACAACAATACCAATATCAATGACAGCAATAATGATAGTAATAGTAACAATAATAATACCAAACCAACATGCCCACTCAACCTTAAATGCCGCAGCAAAAACCTAGTATACAAAGCTACAATCACAGACAAAAATAACAGAAAAATTGCATATCTGGGTTCCACGGAAAATCCTTTCAAAAATCGATATTACAATCACACATCCAGTTTTAACAACATTAAGTATAAGAACAGTACAACCCTTTCTAGATATGTATGGGACTTCAAAAATAAACACAAAACAGATCCAATAATCAAATGGGAAATAATAAAAAGATCTAGACCTTACAGCCCGGGAGATAAATTTTGCCATCTTTGCACTGAGGAGAAACTATCAATCGCATGTTACCATAACCCACCAGAATTGCTCAACAACCGATCTGAAATATTTGCCAAGTGTTCTCACCGCCGCAAATGGGAATTATAAACATTTCGTCTCCTATATTTCTTCTTTGCAGCGTTGTACTCCACCACGTCTCAACTATTCCCTATTTAAACCTAGCAATTTTTTCAACCCAGACCCACAACCTACATATACACAACTATGTACCCCTAAACCTATGATAACAATAACATATACCCATCATCAAATTAATAATTAATAATCCGTATTTAAAACATTAGTAATTAATAACAAACTATAATATACACACCATTAACCATTAATAATAATAACACACTCCCCTAAACCAATAATAAATACCACATAACCTAACCCCTTATATACACCCTTTACCTCTACAATAATTATACGATCTTACTATACCATTAATTATAACAACAAACTCTAAACCAATAATAAATACCACCTAACCTAACCCCTCTTATACACTCTTTACCTTTACAATTATAATACAACCCTACTATACCATTAACCATAGCAACAAAAACCACCAAACCAATATAATTAACAATTTAATAACTCGTACTTCAATTCATAGTAACAATCATTCTATAAGCTCTTAGTATTAATGATAAAAATTATTTTATTTATTTATTTGAAATTTTATAATTTTTTAGATTTATAATATATTTTTTTATTTATATATATATATATATATATATATATTAAATTTTTATTTTTTTTATATTCTTTTTTTTTTTTTTTTTATATATATATATATATATATAATATATATATTATATGTATATATATTTATTTGTTTTTTATATACACCCTTATATAACACTCTAATATATACTCTACACACTGTTAATCAATACCCCCTATATAAACAATTATCTTTATTTAATTCTAATTATATAGCATATAACGTAGTACAGAACCCTATGTCTATCATTTTTTACCGGAAATATATGTATAAGGGAATATTTGATATATCACCGCATTAACTATAATTAAATGTTTTGTTTATAATCGATTAATTATTAAATCAATTTTATTAATTATTAACTATAAATTTCTTTACCACCATTATTATTATTATTATTATTATTATTATTATTATTATTATTATTATTATTATTATTTATTTTTTGATTTATTTATTATGTAGGCTCTAACGTATAAGTTTGTGTGAGTATCTGTACGTATACGTGTAAGGTTTTTTTTTTTTTTTTTTTTTTTTTTTTTAATATATATACATTTGCCTTTATATATGTATATGTATATATATGCGTATACCCGTTACAAGTATATTTATTTTTCATTTATATATTTGTTTACTTATTGATTTACAATTTAAATAAATCATACTACTTTACTTTAAATAACAATAAACACCGCTTACAATTTTTTGTTTAAATTTAAATTTAATATTATTATTTTAACTCTATTTTTTAATTTACTCAATCAGTTTTAGTGTTTATTATTAATTTTAAATCTTTTTATTATTATTTATTTGCAATTTAAATAAATTACACTAATTTACTTCAACATTTAAAACAGTAAACACCAGTTATAAACGAAATCATGCGGCAGCAAACCGTAAACTTAAAAATTTAGGGAGAAAAAAAAAAAGAAAAAAAAAAGGAAATATATGTATATACCTTAAGACTCAAGTATTAAGTTAGCTAAAATATTAAATGTTAAATTTTAAGATTTTAAAATTTTAAATTTCAGTAAATAACCCAAAATAATAAAACCAAAAATAATATTTCAATTATCCAACTATCTCTTTGCTTTACATAATTCTAATTTTAATCCCAGTTAAAATAAAAAATTAAATCCTTGTTTTGTATAAACACCGTTCCCTAAAATTTTTTTTTTTTTTTTTTTTTTTTTTTTAATTTTAAATTTTAAATTTTAACATATTTTTTCACCTTTATTTTCACTTTATTATTTATTATTATTATTATTTATTATTTTTTTTATTTTTTATTTTTTATTTATTTTTTATTTTTTATTTTCCACTTTTATTTTTATTTTTATTTTTATTTTTATTATCGTAGCATACACAACCTGTATATTTTTTAAATACTCTCAAACCAAATTAAACTAGTTATTAAATAATTTTAAATTTTCAACTTTTTAACTATTAATACGACCCATAACATATCTTTTATTAAATAATAATTGAAAAAATAATTCCCATAAATTAATTCAAATTTTTATTTCAAAAACCGTTCCTGATCTACGAAAATGTAAACAAGCGTTCCTCTACTGAATTTAAGTCCCATTCCAACGGGCATGTTTATAACACCAAAGATTAATCGTAAACTCGATTAATTTAAAAGTAACCCTGAAGAATCTATCGATGAAACTCGAGTAGGTTACTCATTTCCATTCTCAAATAAATTTATGCTCTACATTGTATTGAGCACTTTGTATTTGTTTTTTCTCAACCTTAACCTCTGGATATTGTGCGCTTCCAACGATCGTTCTTATACCCACCGGTAAGTTAATACTTATACATATACAAATATATATATATATATATATATATATATATATATATATATATATAAGGCCAATAGGTGGCCCTATTGGGAGAGCTTTACCCCTCTGCAGAGGTGCAGTCGGTGTATTCTAACGCCCCAGCCGACAGGGTGATGTAACTTTGGGAATTACAAATTATTGTTTATTGAAACAGGCGATAAGGCCGGACAAGAAACGCCCTTTTGATGGAAATTCTTACGCCGATAAAAGAGCGCAACACACAAAAGAGCCAACTGACGAAGAATATGGTGATGAAAATGTAAGAATCTTGAATATTAATAGAATAAGAGATGAATGTATGGTGTTCGAATGTTAGGCTGTCATCCCTTTAAATGAATAATGGATCATTCTCTTTTGACTGAGAAGAAAGCAAAGAAAAAGAAAGTTGATATAAAGGGAGATGATGAAAGAAACTCATAACATCAAAGGTTTATCGTCTGATTCAATGGAATAGAAGGAAGAATAAAAGAAAGGACGTATTTGTGGTACCAAATCAGAAGTTGTTGTATAGTCTAATCATTAGTTGTACGAGCAAAATAAAACACCCTCCGGGCGGTGTTAAGAATTAATTTTGAAACATATTAACTGAGGGAGGGGAGTTAAAAATTCAGTGTCTGAGGGAATCAAATTTATTAAAGGAGTAAAGAAATAAGATAATTTGAAATAGAAACTTAGTTCTGTCTCTCTTAAATAGAATGTTGCGTGCATCTATTAATCATTAATTAGATAACTATTTTGAATATATATATATATATATATATATATATATATATATATATATATAAGTAAAGTCGTCGGGGCGGCCTAAAGTCGGTATCAGCCAGTCAGCGAGGGAGTCTATCCCCTTTTCAATAGCGCTAGACCAAGGAGATTGTTTTTGGCGTCTTAGTTGGAGCGCCACACCTACCATCAGATCCTTACTTTACCGCACAGATCCCTGTGCTATTCAGACGCTGAGTTGGCGAGGACCGGTATCGAACTAGGAACCTTGTGGTTTCTAGCCGAACGCTCTACCGACTGAGCTAACCCGGCCACTACTCCACCGTCTCTCGTAGACGGAAGGATGCCAACCAAGCAACCAGTATAAAATCATTCATCGGATTGATTTTAATACTAGATGAGCCATATTCCATGCCCTCACACGTGCAATTTTTTTTTCAATTATCTCCCCTGTTTGTTAAGCGCTCTTCCATTTTGAGAAAGTCAAGGTTAAAGTTTAAGGCCAATTTAACCACGATGAAAGTTTAGTCGCATGCTTTAAATTTATTAACATTTTTTTTCTTAGAAACCCGTGAAATTGTCCAGGTAAGTCAATTTGAAATCTTTTTCTTAATCGTCGAGAACACAGGTATATTTATATTATTTTTTTTACCACTGAAGGGTCAGGATCGATAGTTAAAAAAACCCTGCTTTAGAGTAGGGTATAGCAAATAATTTTCAGTGTAGGCGCGTGGTGTTAATGGTTACCGTCGTAGGAAACGGACACGGCGAGACGAGTTCAAAGCCTTGACGAGGTTGTTTATATTTCACATGGGAAAGGTACGAATCCAACTATTCTCCTGACTATGAGTAAATAGTAGGGCATACTGGGTACTTTAACCTTGGTATGGAAACTGGTCTAAAAGAAACTAAATTCAAACCAAAGTGGCTCTTTTCTCGTTAGTAAAAACTACTTTGAGAGCTCCACTTCCTCATAAGAGAGAGAGAGAGAGAGAGAGAGAGAGAGAGAGAGAGAGAGAGAGAGAGGAGGAGGATAAGGGATGATGATGATGATGAAGATGATGATGATGGTTCTCAGTTTTCTGCTTCTTACTTGTTCGGTAGGGCTCTGAGCGGAAAAGTGAGGAGCTGACGGTAGGTGTGGCGCTCCACCCCAGACGCAAAAAACAATCTCCTTGGTCTAGAGCTATTGAAAAGGGGAGTAGACTCCCTCGGTGATTGGGAGATACCGACTTTAGGCCACCCCGACGACTTTACTTACTTGTTCGGTAGCCATTTCCCTTTGGGCTGATTTCTCGTTCTCCTTTCTTGTTTGATAACTAATAAAGACTTTGTTGTTTGTTTTATTCTTAATTACAAAAACCCCAGCCCAAAAGGTTTCTCGAATTGCGCGGATGAGAAGTTGGCATTTTGAGAGCGACGGGGCCCCTGCGTCAGCTTCCGGTGACTATCGCCCGGCAACTGTTAAATAATCGTAATTTTCTTTCACACTCCTCTATTGGTGGGTTTCGGAAGGGTCAATTCAAAGTTATTATCTGCCAATCATAACTATAATGGCCAAGGGTAATTTTCCACTTAATCCCCGTTATTTGAATCTTCCGAACTCCAATTTCAATCAGCCGTGGTCCAGTATTTGAACTCGTTGTTAACGTGGCGGTATCCGATATATTCAGCGGTACCATAACGGATATTGTAATTCCTAATATTCGGATACTAACGTTGTATAGCTGGGTCTTGTAAAATCTGCCTCCAAATTCACGAGGTTCACACTGAAAAAGGTTTTCGGCACGTTTGAGCGGTCGATGCTTGTCGATAAAGAAGGTATCAACGCGAGAAATATAGTCGTCTACAAACTGCTTTAGCTTTTATTTCCAGGTAGGCTCGTCTCGTGGGTTGTGTATCGGACGAGGAGGAAGGCAGAGAGAAAGAAGAGAAGAGAAGCACTGCTATATTACTTGTGATCTCAAACAGGGACCCAGGGTCCGGTCGGTCCGTACTGCCTAACGGGTCTGGTATTTTTCTTCTCGTTCCCACTCACCCCGTGACTTCGGTTCCGTGTCAACACGTCGAACTTCCGGTTGGCATCAATTCTCCATACGGGGGGGGGGGGGTTACGCCCGGTCAAAATCACGACAACGGTTTTGTGCTCATCAACTATTTTTTAAAACCTTTACTGTCTCCTAATTTCTTCTTCCTCTCTTTTCTAAATATGTAGTTCTCGCTCAGGATAATCCCCATCTTGCTACACTCGTCTAGCCGTGCTCATTTCCGATGACGGGTAACCATTACACCAAGCGCCTCCAAAAGAGAGAGAGACAGAGCCAAGAAACAGAAGAAAATGATGACTCCGGGCAGTGATTAAATTCTTTGTACGGTTTTTTAAAACGTCAGCATTCGGAATAAACTTTGATATATTATTAAACAAAATACCCAACCAACCACCACCAACCTAACTATAGCTCCTAAATTCGACCCATTTTCCTAATTTTCCTTTTCCAAATTGGACACGAATAAAAACTTCTTTTTTTTTATGGAATTCGCTGAGGTGTAATTGTTTATTTATTGCTTTTTGTCGGGTGTGCAAAATTCTGGCGTAAATCGATATCGATGAACACGATTATAACTACAATTACGTAATCCGGTATTTACCTCTCACCCGACTTATGAGGGCGTGACAGCAAAGGACATTTTATGTCGGCCCACCCACAAGCCGAAGCTCATGCGTGGTAGGATGGAAAAAAACTGCGTCGATCTCGTCGGCATTCCCCCTCAAGGTGGCGCCTCAGGCGCTGGGTAATAAACCCAGCCCTGTCCCTTTAAATCGTATCCGGGAGCGGTTTCGTCGTGTTTTATTGCTAATGAACTACAATATTGCTGCTAACCTATATGTGTGATTCTCATAGGGTAGCATCTTACCTGGTGACAAATTTACCTGAGCCTAGAGGATCTTGTACTTGGAAACAAAGCCCCTTGAGCAATTCTAAGAAAAATTGGTTGGCTGGGTGGATTTTACGGCATGTAAAACCCATTGGATCAGTGTCCTTGTTATAACCTTAAGCTGCATTTAATGTTGAGGTTCCATTCTGGAATTTTTTTCTTTCTTTCTTTCTCAATAATTTTATTACATTTTTCTTCTTAAATTCCTTTATCTTCCTTCTACTATATATTATATATTATATATATATATATATATATACAACAACGCTCCATACGAGCAGGTCAATTTCTTAGCTGGGAGTTTAACAGGTTTGAATTCAGAGTTTTCCTCTCCTAGACTGGTTACCTAGCCCATGGTTAAAGAGCTCAGTCTGCCTGCTATTTACCCATAGGTGGAAGGAGAATTGGATTCATACCTTTCCTAAGAGTATTATCGCAATGTGAAATGTAAACAGTTTCGTCCAGGAATTGAACTCGGTCGACGAGTCCATTTCCTACGATTAGACCACGCGCCTCCATACTGGTTTAGTATATAAACAAGTGGAATTCCTCATACTATGTGTATCCACTAGTAACAACAAATTAGAATAAAGCTTATTTTTAAGTTTATTATGGCTTCTGTTTCATTACAACAGGTTTTACATTAAACTGTTTTTGCTGGGAGAGACAGACAACTTTTCTCAATTATTAATACCGATCTTATAAATATTCTTCGGTTAATCGAACTTAACGCACTTTAAATTCCACATTAGCATGTCACCTTCCCACGGATAGAAAAAATACAAAAAATCAGGGAATTAACCGAATTTAATGAATTGTCATTGTTGATATATCATTCCTATCATTCATCACTCTCTGGAGGTCCTCTGTGCAGCATTCTAGTATGAATGTGCCTATGTAGATCAATTTTAGCAATGAGAGGCGGCGTGATGAAAGAATAAGTATTTCAGTTGTTCTATTTTTCGATTTATACCCCCTCTGTTTCAAATCGTTTTATTTGTATTCTTATTTAGTATTCATTAGCCTTTCTGGTTAAATCGAACTTCACGGCCCCAAATTCCACCATCGTATGTCACCCCGCACGAAAGAAGCAAAAACACCAAAAATCAGGGAATTATTGAATTTAATGAAATTTTCAGTTTTGATATATTAATGAATAAAGATATAATGCTCCAGTTATTTTATTTAACATTTTTTACATTTGTTCAGGTCAGTTAACTTTAAAACCACGTATCTTTGAGAATCTGTCTTACGACTCATAGATACGTTGTTCAAAGTTAACTGACCCTGGAAAAAATGTTAAAAGTTTTTAAATAAGAATAACTGGTGCATTATATCTTTTATTTATTAATATATGCAACACTGAAATTTCATAATTTCCAATTATTGTATCGATGTGTATAATTTTAGTGATTTCGCTTTTTTTTTTTTTTTTTTTTTTTTTTTTTTACAAGAATAGATTTAAATGAACTTCTAAATTCATCATTTTAGAGATTAAAGTAATTTAAAACATCTTTTAAATTTCTCTGAATGTTGAGAATGAGGCTTGAAGAATTAGTATTATCTGCGTTATTCGAGACTTTGTCTCCATCTGTTACATAATTGAATTGGATCCCTAATGCTTTATATAGGTATTGTAGAAATCATTGGCGATTAGTGCAACTGATGGCCTTGAGGGTGAGTGACGGCGCTTGGCCTCAATCTCACCTTGCCTTGCGGGGATTGATCGTGAGAACCGGAACCTCTTCCGGTTTAAGGATATAATATAAGTTTAAGTCAGTTAGAAGTTAGAAGCCGAGCTAGCAACATGTAAGTCTCATCTGCGCAGATTGTCTGGGTTAGGGATTTGGAATAAAAGTAACATTCAACGGTAAATCGAAGTCTTGTGTTTATTACCTAAAACTAACAATAACACAGGGCTTCTGATAAGGAGTGATCCCCAATAGAAACCAGACCCGAAGTCCCCAAGAACACCACGACAAACCCCAGACGCAAGATGTTAGAAGATAAACCAAAGCCGGCCAGAAGAATAGATGACCAAGATAAGAAGAGTAGAAGCGATATACATTATACTTGATTTGGGTTAGTGAAAACCCCAGTATGCAACACATCTCCAATTGGACACATAGGCCGAAGTGAATAAGGCAGTTAGGTTAAGACAGTTCTAAGTGACAGTTATCTCTGGAACCTGAGTTCAATCCTGAGTAAAAGCAGTTAAGAAAAATAATTAGATTAAACGACAACTCCTAGCCCGAGCTATGGTAGCGGAATGAGAAAGCATGATACCCCCGTGGAATAAATAAAGGTTAGGTTCAAAGTTCCGTGATGGCTCCGCGATTACGAATAAATTTTCGCAGTTCGAAAAGAAGGTTCCCCGAAGCCCGAGAAGGTTCCCGAGTCCGACAAGAAATACCTGAAGAAGGGCCGGAGGGTATTTCGGCCGAAACGGTTGTACAAATAACAATGAAGATGGAGACAATGAGTCCGAATAAGCAGATAATACTAATCCTTTTAAATTCCATCGATCTTTGTAAAAAATAGTACCACTACTGTTCTTCTACAAGGATGTCTTCGGCATTAAATAACCCACGAAGGTTGATATGCCTTCAAACAAACGAGAACAAACCAACACTATATTTATTCAAACCAAATATGAATCGATATTTTGGCTGGCGAGGACAGACTAACTCATTTCAAATTATTGATTCGATATGTATATATTTTGAGTGATGTTTTTGTTTTGTTTTGTTTTTGTTTTTTTTTCAAATTTTTAATTTTCAAAGAATAGATTTAAATGCCTGCTCAACTTCTAAATTCAGCATTTTTAGAGATTACAGTAATTAAAACGTCTTTTGAATTTCCATCGATGATGTAGGTGGAAACAGGAAGAGGATATAATCCGTTCTTTTTGACGAGGTTTTTGTTCTTGAGAAAATGAAAACTTCTTGAGGAAAGAATCTTAAAAAATACTATCGACGCAAAGTAAACATGAGATTTTTCTTTTTTTACTTTTCGTTTCTCATCTATAATCTCTTTTAAAGAACATCATTTCTTTTTCTTTCTTTGCTTATCTTTCTTTCTTTCGTTTTTTTTAAATTTTTTTTATTTTATTTCATTTATTCATGCTTATTTATTTACTTATTTAATTAATAATTAATGTAAGCACAAATGCTTGAGCATTCTCAAAATTGCGAACATATCTTTTTTTCTTTTCTTTTTCTTCTTCTTTCTTTTTTTTTTTTTTTTTTTGTTGTCTTTTTCTGGGATTTTTAATAACACGAAAAATAATTTGGCGGTTTTTACCCCGGAGGGCTCCGTTACACGTGACTATTGGCATTGACAGCCATCTGTTCATTTTAATGTCATTAATGGTTAAGGAAGATGGTGTTTTTAATGTATGCCCGAAGCTAAGAGATAAAGATTAAATGTTCTACTTAATGGTAAGTTTTTATTATTAATTATTATTATTATTAATTATTAATTTAATTATTTATTATTTATTGGAGAAAGGGATAGAAAAATATATTTTGCAAATTAACTCAAGAATGCCTAACACATTTCGTTAAAAGAATTCGGTGTGAATTTGAACAAAAGAAATCATATCTATTTAAGTAGTTAAGTAACTTTAAAGGTAAGTAAAGAAGAATCTTATCTTTCTGTATGAGCGTAAAAACTAGAGTCCTCGCCAAATAAGTGCCTGTGTCAGTGCCTTACTGTAATGGCTTCAAACTTGGAGCTTTTAACGAAACGATTAAAAAAAGTTATAAATTATTTGTCTTTTGTATACGTGACATGTTACACAAAGGAAATTAATTATTGATGAAACCGATTTTTATAAAAGTTATAAATTATTTGTCTATAATGTGGACATGGTCAAAGTAGATTATTGATATATTATTATTATTAATTATTATTATTATTTATTATTATTTATTATTTATTATTATTTATTATTATACAAGAGATTTGAATCTGTTTGCAATCTCATCAAGAAGTCCTAGCACATTTCGTTAAATTGAGTTCGGGATTTTGTAAATCTTATTTTTGTGTGTATGTTGGTTGTCTTATCTTATTTGTATCTGAGTGTAAAACTTAGATGATAATTATTCATATTTTTAGTCTCAAATTAGTATTAATTCCGTGTCAAGTGCTACTTATATATATTGGCTGCACACTTTGGGACTTTAAACTCAAAAACGACTTGATTGATAAAAAGGTTATATAATTATTTTGTCTAGTACCGTGACATGTAGCATTATAAAGGAATTTTAATCATAATGAGAGTTTTATTCAACAACCACCATCGAGCTGGTGGTATTCACTTGAGACTCGAGTAAGAACAGTTCCTGGGGTCTCCAGGACTCCATTTCTGTAGCATTTCTAAGACCAAGGCTGTATTTGCGGCACAGTGCAGTAGATGGCGATGGAGTTGGTCTCGTCAAGCTACTGAATTTCTAGATTCTTCTGATACTATGTCCTTATATTTCCAAGCTTGCTGGTTAGGGGACGTGGACCCGGGCTTGTTGCCAAATGCACCAAGCTATAATACTGCGGTATCAAACTTTGGCGTTCGCTCATATTCTTTCAGCTTTGTTCAATTCTCTGGCAATTCCAGGTACTTGCTTCCATTTTTGTGCATTTTCGTTCATTGTTCTATCTTTCTTTGACTGTGATCCTGCTGGAAATTATTATTATTTTACTAGCAAATAAAAAAACACCCTCTGGGCCGTATCGGATAAAATAAATATTGCCTGAGGATGGGAGTTGAAATTTAAATATCAGAGAGTTTGTATCATAAGTGAAAGTAAAAATTATCAAATTTATTAAAGGAGTAAAGAAATAAAATTAAATTTAATTAAAGGATGTAAAAAATAAGATTGAAATGGAAACTTAGTTCTTTTAATATTATATAAACAAATTAATGATATAGATATAGACTACATATGACCAGGGTATGTAATTATATTAACTTGTTTAAAAAACAATGAGGACTGTCTAAACATTATTGCATGCGTTCACCGTCTATTTGAAGTGTATTCTATGTTAGGCGATTTTAGGGAGTGTCGATGTAACGCTTCAGTGACGTATATTTTTTAAGACAAACCGGAAGCGAATCTCTCCATTATTATTTATTATTCATCATATTATTATTTTATTATTATTATATCTTATTCAACTGAAAATCCATTTGGAAATTTATGAAGAAGCCTACACATCTCGTCTAAAAGTGTTTGGAGGAAGCTAAAAGAAAAATTAATTATTTATTTAATTATGTGAAGTTAATTTAAGTCTAATTAAGTAATGATATCTGATCTTCTTAGATCATGGGATCAAACTTAGAATCTCTTTTTCTTCCGAATTAAGTTCGCAGCCGTGTAATCGACTGCGAACCCACTTGGAGCTTTACGATTAAGTATCTTTGATCAAAGATATAATTATTTGTCTTGTAATGTCCACGTGCTTAACAAAGAGAAGAGAGACACAGCTCAAACACTTGACGTAAACCTCTTAACCAGTAGATCAATTCTCCATCACTTCTAGGTAAGTAAATATCTCATCCCTTACGAAAGCGATGTATACCATGGAAAGGCATGGTTGGCCATAAACAATTTTATCAGTCATGGAAATCCGATCTTCACTGACAAGCTAAGCGACATTCTTCCAGGCTGTGGTCATTTTCAGTACTGCTGTATTGGCTGCACTCCACTTGGACCTAAAGACCAGTGACCATTGATATAAGCTTATTGGAAACTGCACAAGAATCTGCGTGCGGTCTTAACATCGCTTTCTGTGGATGAGATATTACTACCATAGGTTGAGGAATTGATCTACTGGTTTAAGAGGTTTACTCTGTCAAAGTGTTGAGCTGTCCTCTTTTCTCTTTTGTTCGTGACATACAAGACAAACTAATTATATCTTGTCAAATCGTTTTTTCGTTAAACTCCAAGTGGTGCAGTCATACACGGCCTTAATTCGAAGGATTCTAGTTCCTATCTAGAGATCAGATATCTATTACTTAATCTTTAAAATTACTTCACTTTAAATATGTTTGTTTTTCTTTTAGCTTCCTCCAACACTTTTTAACGAGATTGTTAGGATTCTTCATAAATTTCAAAATGATTTCTATTAATAATAATTAATAATATATATAATAATCAATAATGGAGATTCGCTTCCGGTTTTTGTCCTTAAAAAATTACGTCACTGCTTACATCCACACTCCCTAAATATCGCCATAAATAGATACACTCAAATTTGTGAGCATGCAATGTTAGAGCAGTCCTCATTGTTTTTTTAACAAGTTTTAATAAATACATACCTGGTATTATCTAT
>CM042166.1:48193259-48194678 GCA_023376005.1 Doryteuthis pealeii | reverse complement strand
GAGATTAATGGAAAAATAAATAAAAATTTGGGTTCGTTCAAGCGGTTCCGATATGGGGGATCAATTTACTATAAACTTATACGAGGAAATGAGCATCCGTGAATACTCAAAATAATATAGAACTTTTAAGAATTTTTTTTTCTCAATCTGATAGATTGGTGTGTAATCGATAATAATCAACTGATGGAAAAAATAGATGGGGGGGGGGAGTCCAGATAATCAGGTCACCAAAACGTTTTTAAACAATGTTTTAAAAACTAGGTACCACCAATTTTACCCTGTGAAATTTAGCCCCCCCCCCTATATTTAACACTATGAAACTTGCAGAAAAATTAATATTTTCTTGAAAAAATTTTTTCCATTTGAAAGAAAAAACATTAAATAAACTCCTGATGATTTTTTAACTTTTTTTCAGCTTACGGAAATAATGAAAATTATGATTGAAAAACAATGTTTTCATTTTTGCACTGTTAAATCAACTGAAAATTAACGTAGCTAAAAACAAGTTACGATAAGAGTTTTTTTAAAATTCTATGAAAAATCAATTAATTATAAATAATAACAAAATATTTCCGTTTTATTCAAGATGGCCTAAACTGATCAATTGGTGGTTCCTATAATACTATCTTAGGTTTTAGCAAAAATAGATATTGCAATACGAAGAATTTAAATTTTCGATTCTCAGCTTCTTTTTAAACTCAACATGCAATTAAGAACTAAATGTGAATTGTTGTCATGTACAAAAAATTTAAAACAATAACAACAAATATACAAACGAATACTTTCAATTTGTTGTATAATAATATGAAATAATTTTAAACTATAAAACAGAAAATACAAATCCTGAAATATACAAATTCTCAATGATTTTAGTTTCAATAATTATTTTCCTCTTACCCCTCTCTAACTACTGTCTTCCACTTTCTCTCTCACTCCCTGGTGATCCAAATTTCATTTTAGTCCGGTCATGGACCGGGTACTTTAGCTAGTATATATATATATATATATATATGAAGAAAAATGAGGTAAAATAAAGAATGAAAGAACAAAACTCACTAATTAACTGGTTTGATTTTGATTCTATGGTCATCTACCCCCCTTTTATTACTCTCATTTACTATTTCCTTTACTCGGGTCTCTTTTCAAGAAATGGCTACTTCCCCTCCCCTATCTGGTGTCCTCACCATTCATTTTTCTACCCACATCCCTCCACTCCTTTCCCTTTTATCTCCCCCCATTTTCTCCCCAAAGATATCTCCTATAACCAATCAAATTCTTTCTCTCGCCACAAAACTTACCCACCTACCTACTTCCCCTTCTATAAAACACTTGTATGATCCTAATGATTCAATAAAAGCCGAGGAAGGGGAATTTAACGTTCCACCGAAATAATCTACACATTTTTGTCTGAGTTTTGTT
>CM042166.1:48103259-48188259 GCA_023376005.1 Doryteuthis pealeii | reverse complement strand
AATTAAGAATAGGAAAATAATAATAATAATTAATATATATATTTTTTTTACAAAATAGGGTTAGTAAAATCTAAGATTAGTAATAGTAATAGTATTTTTGCTTTTACTACAAAATTGAAATTCCAAATTTCTTAATGAATTTATTGTAAACTGTAAACATTTCTCAATGAAATGATTGTCGAATGTATTTTTCCTCAATGGAAGGATTTAATATTGTTGAATAAAATAGCCCCATTATATCAAAAAAGGGGGTGTGTTGGATTTTTGTAATATAAGGCATGGAGCAAATGGTTACTTCTAAATATAGACTCGTTGACTATCACGTGACCTGAGAAAGATTCCTATTGTCCAATCACTGGCAGTGCTGCTGCTGCTGTTGTTGTATTTATAGAGGCCTGATTCTAATCTTAACTCATTGACACTCGGACCATCTTGGACGACGGACTTACAAAGAATACTATAACACAGGATACTTATTGGCTTGCTTACTTATTTACTACATCTGGAACTAAGGATGGCGGCCAGATACTCAACAATCTAGCCAAGGGCAGATCACCCTGTTCAGCCTATACACAGGGGCAGATCACTCTATTCTACTTATTTACCCGTAAGTAGTTGATATGCCGTTAAACAAATAAACCAAAACTTTACAAATGAATCAAATGTCGGCATTAAATAATCCATAAGGAGTTGATATGCCGTTTAACAAATAAACCAATAAACCTTAGGGCAAAAGGGTTAAAATTATCGATTAAATAGTAGTCGACTAATTGGAGAGTTTGGGATTTTTTCCCTCTTTCTCGTTCCTTGTTTTTTCCCCCGACTGAAATCAAATCATTTTGTAGATTTGTCGTGAATTTGAAACCTATAATTTGATAACCCGATTCTACGTATTGAATTGTATTGATTTCGTTTTGTCCCATTATTTTTTTATGTAATTCTTGTTTATTGGAGAGTCTTGCGGAAGAGTACCTTTTAAACGTAAGATCACACCCGCCAATAAAGCATTTGAATATTGTATTACATTTTATAGTATTAAGACGTATATGATAAATGGAAATAAATCTGACAGTATGATTGAAAAGAGATAGAAAAACACAAATGTTATTAATACGCTGACAGATATCTGTTTTGACCTTTTTATAAAAACGGTCTTTTTCAAGACTTAGTTTTAAAAATAAAATTTATTCTATTTTTAATAAGATTTATAAAATTTGTTTTATTTTTAATCCAAAATACGCATTATTTGTACACATTTTAAAAGACATTCCGCTCCAGAACGTGAGCGTTATTTGAACCTCTCGTGCCAAACGGTTAATTATTACTCCTTTCTTTCATCAATATAGTTGCTCTTGAAGAAGACCGTTTTTATAAAAGGTCGAAACAGATGTCTGTTAGTGTACTATTAGCATTTTATTTTTCTATCTCTTTCAATGATTTTATAGTAAGTAAATACATTTACTCTTTCTCTCTTTGTCTCTCTTTGTCTTTCTTTCTCTCTCTGTTTTTCTCTCTCTCTCTCTTTGTCTTTCTTTCTCTTTCTCTTTCTCTTTCTCTCTCTCTCTCTCTCTCTCTCTCTCTCTTTGTCTCTCTTTGTCTTTCGTTGTCTTTCTCCCTCTTTGTCTTTCTTTCTCTTTCTCTCTCTCTCTCTTTGTCTCTCTTTGTCTTTCTTTGTCTTTCTCTCTCTTGTCTCTCTCTCTCTCTTTGTCTCTCTTGTCTTCTTTGTCTTTCTCTCTCTTTGTCTTTCTCTCTTTTGTCTTTCTTTTCTCTTTGTCTCTCTCTCTCTCTCTCTCTTTGTTTCTCTTTGTCTTTCGTTGTCTTTCTCTCTCTTTGTCCCTTTGTCTTTCTCCCTCTTTGTCTCTCTCTTTGTTTTGTCTCTCTTTGTCTTTGTCTCTCTTTGTCTCCCTCTCTCTCTTTCTCTCTCTCTTTGTCTTTCTTTCTCTTTTTCTTTCTCTTTCTCTCTCTCTCTCTCTCTCTGTGTCTCTCTTTGTCTTTCTTTGTCTTTCTCTCTCTTTGTCTTTCTTTCTCTTTGTCTCTCTCTCTCTCTCTCTCTTTGTCTCTCTTTGTCTTTCGTTGTCTTTCTCTCTCTTTGTCCCTTTGTCTTTCTCCCTCTTTGTCTCTCTCTTTGTTTTGTCTCTCTTTGTCTTTGTCTCTCTTTGTCTCCCTCTCTGTCTGTCTGTATGTCTGTCTCTCTCTCTCGTACACACATAATAACCCAATAAAACAATCCTTTATTAGCGCTAAAGCAAATACTTAATTTCATTGATTTTGAATTATTTTCCCGTTTTTGTTTATTGTTATACAAGGCCAACCCATAAAAGACTGACACAAAAAATCTAATAAATTAGTCTTAAAAATATATTACAAGGAAATATCATTTTTCGGTTAAATCGAACTTAACGGACCTAAATTCCACCATCGTATGTCATCCCGCCGAAAGAAAAAAATACCAAAAATCAGGGAATTAACCAAATTTAATAAAATTTTCATTGTTGATACATTAATGAATAAAGAATATAATGCATCAGTTATTTTATTCAAAAACTTGTAATTTTTTTCAGTTCCGTTAACTTTGAACCATACATCTTTGAGAATATGTTACGCCTCAAAGATACGTGGTTCAAAGTTAACTGACCTGAAAAAATGTAAAACTTTTAAATAAAATAACTGGTGCATTATATCTTTTATTCATTAATATAACAATGCTGAAAATTCAATTAAATTCGGTTAATTCCCTGATTTTTGGTATTTTTTTCTTTCTGCGGGGTGACATACGATGGTGGAATTTAGGTCCGTTAAGTTTGATTTAACCCATTTTTCGCAAATAGCTAAAAATAAAAAGTGTAAATTGACTCCATTTTCACGGATACAAAGTTTGCACCTTAAATCGAACACTATGTATGATTCTGCTCAATGTTTCTGTTACGATTTTATGGGCCATCCTTTAGGGTCCAAGCAAGAGCGCTTGTCCAGCGCAAATCCTTGGTAAAGAATCCTTTGCTTGTTCCTTGACGCTGCTCAGTATTGCAAGTCCTTTGTCAGTGATTACAAATGGACGTCTCTCAGTATCAGTGCTTAAGTAGTCAATCAGCCACGCATTCGGGCTGAGGTTTAAACCACGTGACCTCGCTTAGTATATAAATTTAAGTGGTGTATTGTAGCACACCTTATATATAAAATAATCCAACAGTTTCTGGGTCCAAACATGGTATGTATTTGTAATTCATTTCTTGTAGAGAAAATAGAGCGCTTGATCTCAGGTGTACCCACACGCCTACGAGTAGGACAGATAGCGAGTCTGAGAAAATGATATATTTAAGTTTGCACCTTAAATCGAACACTATGTATGATTCTGCTCAATGTTTCTGTTACGATTTTATGGGCCATCCTTTAAGGTCCAAGCAAGAGCGCTTGTCTAGGTGTACCCACACGCCAACGAGTAGGACAGCGAGCGAGTCTGAGAAGATGATATATTTTTTGTGGTTATTTTCATAGATTATGCCAAGAGCTAGATCTATTGCACGGGGACATCCACAATATACTCTTCGTAATCAAACCCACTTTGGGAGGCTGGAGACCAACTTTAAGGAAGTCTAGAAAAAAACAAGTCGTTGTATCCCGATTACGCATTGGTCATACAAGACTAACGCACTCCAATATACTCAAACAAGAACAACATGTCAAACACCTTTGACAGTTAAACACTTATTCATGGAATGCAGATTTCTTGCTCACATCAGAAACCGTTATTTTAAAGCAAACAATATGAAAGATCTATTTGAAAAGGTCAACATGGAGGATATTCTCTCTTTTTTGAAATAAATAAAATTATACCATAGAATATAGACATGAAACAAATCAATACCATACAACATAATCCCCAATAATACAAACACATTGTTAAAACCAATTACTAAAAAGTATAAATATAAATACACGATATGTATAACTTCCTAACCGTTAGGCATGACATAACCCCAGACGGGCTGATATGTGGTTAAAATCAATAAACAAACAAACGCCTACGAGTGGATGGGAATGAAACGTATATATATAATATATATATATTATATATATATATATATATATATATATATTGCATTCAAATCATTAATATATATATATATTAATGATTTGAAGGCAATTACAATACGTATAAAAAATAAAAACAAAAAGATGTTATTTTTGTCTTATCGATTTCAAAGAAACTTTATCTTCAGAGACGAATATCAGAAATGATATTCTGATATTCGTCTCTGAAGATAAAGTTTCTTTGAAATCGATAAGACAAAAATAACATCTTTTTGTTTTTATTTTTATACGCATTGTAATTGCCTTCAAATCATTAATATATTATAACACACTTAACAATGCTTCAAGCAAATTACCAATTACTTTTATATATATATATATATATATATATATATATATATATATATATATATATATTATATCATTTCATATTGATTAGGCAGTTCCTTTAACCTTTCTAATTTTCATTTCGCCCGAAAATATAATACTTGAGCAGTAGAAATATCTTAAGTTTATTCACATACACACCCTTTTGATTATCCCCCCAAAGGCATATAATAACCCTTGACGAGTTGACATGCCGTTAACATCAACCATTGGAACCAGATAAGTATTAGTATTTGATAGGAATACTTGATATCATAATTCAGTTAAAAAAACCCAACTTAAACAACTAAACAATGTAAGTATAAATGGACAATGAACTGTGAAACTTTTTTGTTACGCATGTACATTGATATTATGTTGGCCACGGTACATGTCACATACGCACATTAACATCGCTAATTGGTATGTGTGAGAGTTCTTTGATAAGAAAGTTATTCATGGATAGAGAGATATTAGATTTGGTTTGGTTTGGTTTGGTTTTACGGCATATCAACCTCAGTGGGTCATTCAATGCCGATAATGTTTTGAAATAAATCAATTCTTAATGGATAATACAATTAAAAAAACATTTTTCTCTTTAACCCATAGATGGGACCCTAACAGCTACTACCACTCCGGGTTAGAGTAGGCCTGGGAGCAATGGTGATGAAAGGGTGCTCCATATTCCCCAAACATCCCAAACTGGAACCTCACCATCAGATAGAGTTTGACGTCATTCCCAGGACATGTAGACCCTCAGCCACCGCCTTCTAGCACCCATATGATAAGAAGGATTGGGGCTTGCCATAAGGGCAATAGGGTTGGGAAAATCATATAGGTGCTAGGGCTTGACGTGGCCAGCCGATTGATCGTCTAGCCCAAGAAAAGCCTAAAGTGCAATATTGCAAGTCATGGACTGCTCAGCCACCTGGGTTCTATCCTTAAGCATTACAGGTCGCCACCCACAGCCAACAGGTGGCCCCATTGGGGGAGTCTTACCTCTTTGCAGAAATGCAGTCGGTGCATTCTAACGCCCCAGTCGACATGGCGGAGAGATATTAGAGAGATAGACTTACTTGGTGAGGAGATCTTATTTCTTTCTTGCTGATCCTTCTACCATCTCCGGTTGCCATCTTATTGCCTAGTTGGGTTGACTTCTAACTAACTTCTTAAATAAGGGCTGTTCTTCTGACTAAGGGCTGATTTGGTCATTGCAATGGAATTAAAAAGACATTTTTTTGTTTAAACTTTTATCTTATTTAGCCCATGATCCCCGCACGGGAGAGACCGACCTCAGCCTGTCTTAACTCTTCGGCAGCCAGGCTGAATCTATTCTCACCTCACACTCTTATTTTCTCCCTTTCGCCACGTCATCATTCCTTGTCCAATAAAAACAATGCTAGGCGTCTTGCTGAATCATTTTTTTCTGTTACAGATCACGCCATCACTAAAACTTTTCCCTAACTAAACCACCATCATGGTTCCATGTCATAACCATTGTGTCACAAACACAATTCCCTGACCTCTTAGTACTAAATAACCCTAGGCGAGTTGGGTTACGATTCTACTCGCCATTTTGGTCGTTTAGGTTTCCTATTGGCTAATTCAATGGTAAAAAACGGTATAGTCTCAGTAGTAGAAAGTTCAGTTGTAGTCCTTGAAATCCTAGATAGAAGAAGAGTACTTGTTGTAGATAATCCAGTCATAGTCCTTCTGGTATTAATTCCAGTTAGCAACTAATTTCAGAATAAATACCAATAACCTTAAATACATACTATGTAATTTTTAATTGGTCAACGCCTGTTACTGATATTTGGTAAAATCTATAAATATAAGTGGCACTTTCTCGTACATCTTATACCTCTAGATAATTAGGTGTGTGGTCTAATGGTTAGAGTCTTAGGAAATGGACCCATAGACCCAAATTCAAATCCTGGACGAAGCTGTTTGCATTTCACATAGTCCTAATACCCTTGGGAGAGGTATGAATCCAATCCTCCCTCTAGCTATAAGCAAATAGCAGGGCAAATAGAAGCGCGAGGTGTAATGGCCAAAGTCATAGGAAATAAACTCGTGGCCTCGAGTTCAAATCCTGGATGTGGTAATTGCATTTCACTTAGCGCTAATACCCTTGGGAAAGGTATGAATCCTACTTTCCATCCAGCGATGGGCAAATAGCAGGACATACTGGGCTCTTTAACCTTGACTAGGTAACCAGTCTAGGAGAAGGAAAACTCTGAATTCAAAGCTGTTAAACTCTACTTAAGAAATCGACCTTGTGTCGCATCCTGCTCGTGCGGAAGGGGTTGGGATATATATATATATATATATATATATATATATATATATATATATACCTCCAGATACTCCAACAAGTTGGCATGCCGTTAAAATTAATTTACCATAGAAATTGCATAGCTCTGCAAATGTCTTCTTTTAAGAAATTCCATCTCGATAGTTTTTGATCATACCTCCTATGCCTGACTGGTTATGGTGAAACTCAAGTCAGTGGTTCAAATCACCGAATCTACAATATGGTCGTCAGGTAATCCATCGCGTTCATAATCCTCGAAGTGGATAAGAGCTGACCCCCAAGATTAACGTCGAAATCCGTTAGATTATTGAGAGATGTACGGGTCGATATCCGGGTCTTAAGGATAAGATGCAATTCGATCGATAGATTTCAGAAAGCAGCGTAAACTGAATTGGTAGTGAATGGCGAATTTATTATTTGCCTCGTCTGCCTTCCATCTTCCCTCTTGTCTCTTACTGATAAGTCAGCATTTTCGAACACATTGTTTGGCCCATTCAAATTTTCATCTTTTTTTATAACCTTTCGTTGCCCTTTGTCAAGCCAATCGAACTTCCCAATAAAATTATTTCTCCTGCAACGCCGGGTTAGTTCAGTCGGTAGAGCGTTCGGCTAGAAATCACAAGGTTCCTAGTTCGATACCGGTCCTCGCCAACTCAGCGTTATGAGTAGCACAGGGATCTGTGCGGTAAAGTAAGGAGCTGATGGTAGGTGTGGCACGCCACCTCAGACGCCAAGAACAATCTCCTTGGTCTAGCGCTATTGAAAAGGGGATAGACTCCCTCGCCGATTGGCTGATACCGACATTAGGCCGCCCCGACGACTTTACTTACTTTTACTTATATATATATGTTGAATTGATCCGGTTTTTATCTCGGCTGTAGGTAGCTCACAAATATCTAGCCACACTGAAGAGACTTGATAAGTCGAAATACGTGCCTGTGGATGACTATATATGCTCCCGATCCCCCTGGGGTGGAGCACTTTGGAGGGGATTTCGCTGACGACCGCCAACTAAAGCGTAAACGTAATGCTCTCCTATAAAAGGGATGGAGTACTCTATGGCGGCATTTACATACATACAGATGTGTGCATTAAAACAGTTGAAATCCCGTTCGCATTCTGTGGGAGACGATAGCCGAGCGGTTAAGCTGTCCGACTGCTGCTGAATCAATTCGGTTTCTATCTCGGTTGTAGATAGCTCACAAATGTCTAGCCATACTGAAGACACTTGATAAGTCGAAACACGTGTCTGTGGATGACTAATACACACACACACACACATATATATATATATATATATATGAGAAGTAAATAAACAAACGATGTGTTTTTTTGATATGGCTTTTTTTTAGCCGACAATTTTTGGGAGAATATGTGCTTAATTGAAGTCGTACCTAATTTTGAAAATTAATTAATTAATAATTAATTAATTAGGCAAATGTAAGGCTAAACAAATCGAGAAAAATTAATATCTGTATGTATATTTCGGCCTATAAGGCCTCATCAGCAGAGCTATAGATAGGAAGACCGCCTTGTGCGTGATTCGAACCCTGACTATCAAGCTGACAGGCGAGGACCGTAACCCCTACACTAAACAGACTTTCCTAGATTTTTCGTTTTGTTTAGAAGTAGGTTATATTCCTCTTATAGTGACTTTTTACTACACGACAGTATGAGAAGTAAATAAACAAACAATGTGCTTTTTTATATGGCTTTTCTTCGCGTATGCTTCTTAATTATTTAGTTAAGAATTAATGGAAAAATGAATGGAATAATGAAATGAATGGAATAAATGAAAAAAATCTTTTCCATGGACCTCTCTTAAAATATTTTTTTTAAAGAGGTCCCTAATGGAAAAGACTTCTTCACCTCCACTGTACTCTTTATTGAATCATTGAATTAATATAATTATTATAAAAGATATTGGAGAAGATAAAATGTGTCTTACCTTTGTAAGGTTCTGTTGAGAAATCATTCAATTTTTTTTCTATTTCTATCTAATGTTGTCTGTTCTACTTCCGGTAAAATTGGTATAATAATTATGTAATGTATCTATAATAATGATAATATTCATCTTTACTTATAATTAATTTAAAAGAAATGTCATATCCACTTAAAAGTAAACTGAGTCTAGAGTTATTGATAAAGGTAAAATAACACTTAGCCATTCAGATTAGATATTTTATTTTATTCTATTTCATCTATTTGAATTAAAAAATATATAGTTTTCTTAAAGCATTCATCAATTTAAGTCTGAGTAAAAAAAAAACAACATACATTTCTCTAATAAATAATTGAAGATAGCCTTTTATCTATTTTTTATTTATACAATTGTAAAAGTCATTCAAAATCTTCCAGTTAACTGTTTTTATCTTAAATTCAAAAGTATACATTGTTGCATTTTTTCCATTAATTCTTAATATATATATATATATATATATATATATATATATATATATATATATATATATATATATATATATATTTAAGAATTAATGGAAAATGCAACAATGTATACCTTTGAATTTAAGATAAAAACATATTAAAAAAAGATAAATAAATAAATAAATAATAAATATATATATATATATATATATATATATATATATATATATATATATATGCTGATGTAAAATAACAATAATAAAAATCTTTTAAAAAACATAATCCATTTTGCGGACTTTCTATTTTATAAAATATTTAATTTTCTCACGTGTGTGTGTGTGTGTGTGTGTGTGTGTGTGTTTTTTTTTGTGTGTGTGTTCAACCCAAGAAGTACCAGACCAGAAGAATCAAGTTAAGTATCAGAAGATAAGATAAGTATAATAAGTAAGACACTGAATCTCCATTATGTGTAGATACTGAGTTGAAAACTTCCAACCGCTTGATTGAAGCCATAGAATATTGTAGCTTTACTATCTGGCCTATTGATTCTAAAATTGTGCTCACTGCTTTCATTTCGCGCGTCAATAGGTATTTCATCTTCTTTATCGTTTCTTCTCTTCATCCCCCCCCCCCTTAGACAGTTTCCGGACATTTTTTTCTTTTTCTTCGATCCTTATTTGATTCCTTCTTGAATGTCTTTTCCATCGATTCTTTTAAATTTTTTTACTTTTATTTTGTTTCAATCTGTTTCGAAAACAAAAATAGTTACCAGCTCCGGGTCTCATTCTATTTATTTTCAATTACAATTTGGAATTCCAATGTTTCCAGCTTTTCTTTAAGTCTCGGATTAAGCACTAAATTTTCTTTTCTTCACAGCAAAATAACTAATACATACTATTTGCCGTTCCTATAAAATACGCTTTTTCTTGAGGATAGGCGAATGACATGCTGCCTTGAAACCAATCATAACGAACACATTTTAATTGTATAGTATTTTATGAATAAACATTGCCCTTACACCTGTGATCAAGCACTTTATTTTCGTTTCTCCATAACTAAATAACTAATACATACCAATTGCTGTTCATATGCAATACGCTTTGTCTTGATGATAGACGGATGACATGCCTTGAAGCCAATGGTAACGAACGCATTTTAATTGTGTAGTATTTTATGAATAAACATTGCTCTTACATCTGTGATCAATCACTCTATTTTCGTTTCTACACAACTAAATAACTAATACATACTATTTGTTGTTCATTTACATTATGCTTTGTCTTAAGGATAGGCGAATGACAAGCTGCCTTGAAACCAATGATAACAAAAGCATTTTAATTGTGTAGTATTTTATGAATAAATATTGCCCTTACACCTGTGATCAAGCACTTTATTTTCGTTTCTCCATAACTAAATAACTAATACATACCAATTGCTGTTCATATGCAATACGCTTTGTCTTGATGATAGACGGATGACATGCCTTGAAGCCAATGGTAACGAACGCATTTTAATTGTGTAGTATTTTATGAATAAATATTGTCCTTACACCTGTGATCAAGCACTTTATTTTCGTTTCTCCACAACTAAATAACTAATACATACCATTTGCTGTTCATATGCAATATGTTTCTTGATGATGACATGCTGCCTTGAAACCAATGATAACGAACGCATTTTAATTGTTTAGTATTTTATCTTTATATTAATACGTATGTTCCTAAATCTTACGTCCGTTATCATCCTGCAACACCATCGAGTTAAAAATGAGACCGTCCAAATCGTCCAGGATGCAATGCAAAAATGTAAATGAAGATTATCTAGGGTCGCTTATCCGCCGAATTCTTATGTCGTATGAGTGTCGTCATCTCATCTAAATAATGGATCATTTCGTTTTTATTATCAAGAAAGAAAGGACATGCTACACAGAAAAATATAAGAAAGAAAGAAAGAAAGAAAGAAGAAATAGAGTAGGAGAAAGATAGAGAGAGGGAGTGAGAACGCGAAAACAATAACGCTAATCTGTTTCAATCGATGATGAAAAGAAGGAGAGAGAGAGAGAGAGAGAGAGAGAGAGAGAGAGAGAGAGAGAGAGAGAGAGAGAGAGAGAGAGTTAAATCAAGATTATTATTATACTTTTTACATATTGAACTTTTTTCCACATGCGCTAGACCATGGAGATTGATTTTGCGTCTGAGGTGGAGCGCCACACCTACCATCAGCTCCTTACTTTACCGCACAGATCCCTGTGCTACTCATACACCGAGTTGGCGAGGGCTGGTATCGAACCATGTGATTTCTAGCCGAACGCTCTACCTTGGATTCGTTCATTTCCGAAACGTATTAGCGACATGTGAAATGCAAACAGCGCCCTCCAGAACTTGAACTCTGGTCGCTGTGTCCACTTTCAACGACGCTTTACACAACCATAACATAACCATTACCTCATGAACGTAGTCATTCGGTATCAGGATTCGGCACTATTGGGAGCCAGTTTGCCATAGTAATGCCATTATGTTCGATTGAGACAGACTAGCGTTATCGCTTCCGCGCTCACCCCTCTATATTTTTCCCCAACTATCTTTATTTAATTTCTCATATATTTTTTGAGTAGAATATCCTTTTTTTCCTTTCTTTCTTTATAATAAAAACATAATCGTCCATTATTTAGCTGAGGCGACGACGCTCATAAGAAATAAAAATTCAGCGGATAAGCGTCGCCAGATAATCAGGATTTACATTTTTGCGTTTCATCTTGTACGATTTGTATTTCATCTTGGATGATTTGGAGGGTCACACTTTTAACCAGAGGTTGTTTCAAGATGATAACGGTCGTACAATTAAGGAACACGAGTATTAATATATAGATTGTATTTCATATCTGACATTTTGGACCGTCTGATTTTTAACCAGAGAGTATATTCAAGATGATAACAGTCGTACAATTAAGGAACACGAGTATTGATATATAGATTGCATTTCATTTTGGACGGTCTCATTTTTAAACAGAGGGTGTTGCAAGATGATAACGGTCGTACAATTAAGGAACACGAGTATTAGTATATAGATTGTATTTCATCTGACAATTTGGACGGTCGCATTTTTAACCAGAGGGTGTTGCAAGATGATAACTGTCGTACAATTAAGGAACACGAGTATTAATATATAGACTGTATTTCATCTGACAATTTGGACGGTCTCATTTTTAACTAGAGGGTGTTCCAAGATGACAATTTGGACGGTCTCATTTTTAACTAGAGGGTGTTCCAAGATGATAACTGTCGTACAATTAAGGAACACGAGTATTAGTATATAGATTGACAAGATGATAACTGTCGTACAATTAAGGAACACGAGTATTAATATATAGACTGTATTTCATCTGACAATTTGGACGGTCTCATTTTTAACCAGAGGGTGTTGCAAGATGATAACTGTCGTACAATTAAGGAACACGAGTATTAATATATTGATAGAATGATAACTATAGAATCTATTTTAACATATTGATGCAACTTTGCTTTTGTTGTAGAGTACTTAATATTTTGATTCATTCAGTTGAAATAAAATCGTTCCTATTTTTACCTTTTATTGTTCAACTTTTATCATTATGGAAACTTCATTTAATTGTTCAGGAAATCGCTATTCATCAGTTTCATATGATCTGTTTTGGTATCAATAATTCTGTTTTCTACTATTTTCGGCTTCCATAGAAGAATCTTATTAAAAGTTGCAATTGTATTGATTTATTTTGTTTCCTGAAGGAACCGCATCGTTTTAATATCTCCAACCGACAATATTAATACATCGTTTTTATTAAACAAAATTTTATTGCTCTGTTACTCGCCTAATCTTGGACCACAGTCCAGTATTACACACACTGGGAATAAAACTTAGACAAGGTGTGTTAAAAAAAGGGGCATTATTTCTGGCATTATTCTGACCGTTCTATCATTAATTTGTTTTCATGACACAGTACCTTTTTGAACACACCTCGTCTAAGTTTTATTCCCAGTGTGTGTAATACTGGACTTTGGTCCAAGATTAGCCGAGTAAAAAAAAAAAGTAATCGGCTAGAAACCACAAGGTTCCTAGTTCGATACCGGTCCTCGCCAACTCAGTATATGAGTAGCACAGGTATCTGTCCAGTAAAGTAAGGAGCTGATGGTAAGTATGGCGCTCCACCTCAGACGCAAAAAAACCCAATATCCTTGGTCTAGCGCTAGTGAAAAAGGGATAGACTCCCTCGCTGATTGGCGGATATCGACTTTAGGCCACCCCGACTTTACCTTTTTTTTACTCTGCTAATCTTGGACCACGCTGGGAATAAAACTTAGACAAGGTGTGTTCAAAAAGATAGTGTCATGAAAACAATAATAATAGAATGGTCAGAATAATGCCAGAAACATCAGGGTAGTCTGCTTGTAAATATTACTTTAAAAATATGCACAAAGAGAATTAAAATAGATAAAAAATGCATACATATGATGGCAGCAAACTCGCGTTCAAGTATTGCCATTGCTTGATATAGTAACAATAATAATGATAATAATAATAATAACAAAAAAAAAAAAAAAAAAAAAAAAAAAAAAAAAAAACTCAACAGTTCAAACAATATAATGGTGAGCTTCAAAAACATATAAAGGACAAGACATGTATTACATATCAAGCAATGCCTGTGCCTGAAGCTTTTTTAAGTGAGGAAAGGCTTTGCACAGAACCAATCCCACTTTCTAAGTGACTGCCACATTTGAGCCAAAAAGAAGAACAAGTCAACATCATTGGCTGCAGCAGCCGCCGCAGGTTAAATTTTGGAGTTTTCCTTCTCCTAGACACTTGCCTTGACAAGGCTGAGGAATGCATCTCTCCCGGTGGTTTTGCTACGCGCCTGGATACCAATCCAAGTATTTCTACGTCCCCGCGTATGTTATTTGCTAGATGGCCGTTGAGCGAAAGGCTTCATCCGCCCTTTGACAGGTTTTGTTTTGCGTCCTTCTGGATGTCTAGCCATCCTCCTCACCAGATAGGCTTGGTGGGGTAACCGGTTTAGTCGCCGATAACTCGACTATGAGACAGGTAGTACTGGGTTACATAGTACCAGTAGCGCCATATGCGACCTGACACATACATATATATGTATAAAGACACACATATAGACACACGCATATATAAATACATTTTTTTTCGGTGTGGTGGACCCGTAGATCTCATCAGATCATCCACATGCGTTCCCCAAAGTCTCCCAGTCATCTTGCCGCGGCTTGTCACTGATACTTGACTTTAGGGAAGGAGAGCATGCGGTGCGTGTCGCACAAGCGCGCAACATGTAAAACAAAAAACCTGTGCAGATATTTCTACAAGTCCCCGAGTGATGTAGGAATGGTGTGGTATGCAGGCCTGATGGGATGGAAGCATGCAGATGTGAATCTACATACATACGGCGTGATTTGTGGCGCACTCAACGTCACAGCTTTGCTGATTGAACAGCAACGTGCCTCGGCGAGGTTGTGGGTGAATGAGCAGCCCCTTGTTCACCCAGCCTTTTGGGAAATGTCTAGAAAAAATGACCTAAACAAATGCCGGTTCACCTATCAAGCTGGCCAGAAACCAACATTTCGAAGGTTGTCCACATTAGCTGGGTGAAAACTAGAAAATACAACACAAAACAAGGCTAAGAATAGCCACCTGGAATGTCTGGACACATCCCGATCTTGAGATTGGGAAACCCCAAACTACATACTTGCATCGTGACAGGGAAGTATCTCGATAAGGGACAGACACCGATGCTCTTGCGGAAATCAGCTCCAGCTATAAGGTCCAATTGACAGGAGGTCTGGATACACATCCTCATGGAAAGACAGGCCGATGATAGCTGTAAGAAGTTTGAGGTAAGGTGACTCGAGCCCTCCATTCTGAAGCGACACATGACGGACACCATAGAAACATTTCCTACATTGAAGTCTGGCCTGTGTGGCAGCGCCTGTATGTCGAGGATTTCATATGTGTGATAGGGTACATAAAAAACAAGCTGGATCCGTGGGCCATCTGCGCGCTCACAACTGCTCACATCTGGAATACTTGTAGAAATGGCCTTATTCTGTCAAGAAGCGGCAATCACCATATATATATATATATATATATATATATATATATATAATATATAACTCACACGTATAAATACAAACACACATATGTATATAAATACACACACTCTCTCATATATATATATATATATATATATATATATATATATGTGTGTGGTGTGTGTGTGTATGGGTGGGTGGGTGTGTGTGCGTATTTATATATATAAGTATGTGTGCAAGAGAGAGAGAAAAGAGAGGAGAGAGAGAGAGAGAGAGAAGAGAGAGAGAGAGAGAGAGAGAGAGAGAGAGAGAGAGAGAGGAGAGAGAGAGAGCCGAAACATCCATTTTATTCCTTTTAAAATGATAACATACAATAATTTTAAGAACGTAATTTTTTTCTCTCGTTGGGAGAGTATCACATAGATCTCAGGTAGATAGGTTGTCTCCCTTGGTTAACATACCCCTTTACAAACCAACCTAGACATATATGAATAATGAATTCAATGTTAATTTTCTTCTAATTGAGACTGAAACTGTATTTACCGAGACAGAAATGAACATTGAATGAGACGTTAATTTTCTTCAAAATGCGGTATTTTCTTCAAAATTAGTATATAATTTTATTTTATTGGTTTTAACAAAACTGGGTTTAATAAATAATTATTTGGTGTCATTCATCTCTATTATTATTGTTTTATTCTCCAACGTATTAAAATCAATCCTATGAATGATTTTTATATACAAATCATTTAAAATAATTAAGAACAAGTGCAATCTTTTTATATGCGTTCTTATTTAGTTTTGTTAGTTTTTCTAATTTAATACAATGTTCTATTAGTTCAAAACTTAAATAATTGTAATTTATGAGGAAGTGCGTCCCGATCTCCTGCCTCAAAAATTGCTATCCGGTGACTATTAAAATAACGACCCAGCTCAGTCTATTCAAAACTATCCATCTTCATATCTATCTATCTATCTCAATTTGTTCATATTTATCTATATTACTTTAAATACTAAGATTTTTCTTTTATTCATGTTTGTTTAATGTCTTGTTTTTAGTTTAAATAAACAAGAATTACGACAAAAAAAAAGAAGCGACCTCCCCCCCCCCAATACATTTACTTGTCGAAAATATCTATCTCCATTTGTTCATATCTATCTATATTATTTTGTTTGTTCATCTATCTAACTCAGTCTATTCCAAACTATATATCCATCTTAATATCTAAACAAGAATTACGATAAATTACGATAAATAAACAAGAATTACGACGAGCTGGGGTCGTTATTTTGATAGTCACCGGGTAGCAATTTTTGAGGTAGGAGACCGGGACGTACTTCCTCATAAATTACCTTTTCTGGTTATGATAATGTTTGAGAATTATTATTCTAGAAACATTTTAAAATCTTAATGAAAAAAATTGTGAAACGTACAGACAGACCAAAAATGAGAGAGAGAGAGAGAGAGAGAGAGAGAGAGAGAGAGAGAGAGAGAGAGAGGAGAGAGAGGAGGAGGGGGACGGGACGGACGGACAGACGGACGGACCATACATTTATCCATACACATTAGGAGACATGTTATTTCCCGTAACGCCAAAGGATTCGGACACAAATTACACAGAATTTAACTTGTTGACATGTTCGAACATCTGAAGATGCAAGTTCAGCCATTTTTATATTACCCACCCCCTTACACACACACTTCACCCCCCTTACTGAAGTCTGTGTTTACACTTTGAACTGCACTCTTGTCCGATAAGCTATCAGTCAGAGTAACAACAAGAAAATGTACGTACCGACGCTGACTATTCAGAAGAGAACAGAAAAAAGATGATGATGCTGTACGTGATGAGGCCAATAGATCATATCGTTGCATCATTTTATAACATCCATTCATTGGTCATGTCAAGGAAATATCTTTTTCTAATATGGACGAAGGAAGCAACTATAAACATGGCCGACAAAACCATTCATGATTACATCAAAGATGTTTTTGTTTTTTTTTTGCAGCGGAAACACAAAAATCGAATATGGTAATTATTTAGAAACGAACTGATAAGAGGAAATTACAAATTGACTGGTCCATTGCATTATCTGGTTATATAGAAATAAACATGTCACTTATATATATATAATATATATATATATATATATATATAATAGATAGATAGATAGATAGATAGATAGATAGATAAGGGCAGTTTTGTGTATGTGTATGTCCGGAGGAAACTTGGGTATATATATATATATATATATAAATAAATAAATATAGGGGCCGGGTTAGCTCAGTCGGTAGAGCGTTCGGCTAGAAACCACAAGGTTCCTAGTTCGATACCGGTCCCCGCCAACTCAGCGTATGAGTAGCACAGGGGTCTGTGTGGTAAAGTAAGGAGCTGATGGTAGGTGTGGCGCTCCACCTCAGATGCTAAAACAATCTTCTTGGTCTAGCGCTATTGAAAAGGGGATAGACTCTCTCGCTGATTGGCTGATACCGACATAAGGCCGCCCCGACGACTTTACTTTACTTTTTTATATATATAAAAATACACACACACATACATGCACAAACACAAACGCTCGCACGTAAGCACTGTTAAAATACCACACACCCACAGAACAACGTATTATGTGTGTGACCAGTTACTACGCGTACACAACCTTTATGCTGCCATAAACACTCTCATACATTCAATTCACCTTCACATACATACACACATCATTTCATCCAATCATACGCATCCCATGTCTATTGAATTTTTTGAACTTTTTTCGATTTTCCTTACATTTGAAACATCTTCACCTGATGAATGCATCGCATGAAACCAATATGGTTGTGAATGTTCCTTTGTCACCTAATAAATAGATATGTAAAACCTTTATATATTTATCTTATTATATTATATTATATTATATTATATATATATATATATATATATATATATGCCCAAAAGACCCAATGAGTTGTTGAGGGATGATTTTATTCAGGATCTTTTTCCTCTTTAATTAAGTATTCGACTATGAGTTAGGGTTTGAGTTAAATGCTAGTTATAGAATGGTCTATTGCAGGTATCAACCAGACATTGAGGGAGTCTATCCCCTATTTACTAGCGCTAGATCAGAGAGATTGTTTCTGAGTCAGCAGTAGAGTGCCACACCTACCATCAACTCAGGACTTTACCGCACAAATCCAAGCCATGCTACTCACATGCTGAGTTGTTGAGGGCCGATATTGAACCCAGAACCTTGTGATTCTGAACTGGATGCTCTACCAACTGAGCTAAACCGGCCCTATTCGTAATATAAATATTACTGAGAGATGTCGTTGAAAATAGAGCTTAATTCCTGCCATTTTGAGGTAGAATGAACAAATGGCATATAAAAATATCGGACCATATTACCTTTAGGCACCCCTTTTTGATCTCGATTAAGAAACGACATGTTTTTCATTTACACCGTTAATATCCGGTTGTTTGTTAGGGGTTAGGGGTTAGGATTAGGGTTACAATTTTTAAAAAATCTAAAAATCGTCTGTTAAAACAACCGGATATTGATGGTGTAAATGAAAAGCATGTCCTTTCTTAATCAAGATCAAAAAGGGGTACCTAAAGGTCATATGTTCCCAAATATTAATAGTGATTGGTTGGTAGAATATTTTGGACCATATGACCTTTAGGCACCCCTTTTGTGATCTCGTTTCAGGTTAAATATAAAAAAATGAGTTTAAAAAAAATGAGACACTCATCAAGAATGAATAAAACAAAACGTCTTCGGCATAAAATAACCCAACAAGGGTTGACATGTCGTAAAACCCAACCAACTTCAACCCATTTCAGATAAAAGAATTTTGAATTTTTTTCTGCAAAAGAATTTTGTATTCCCTGTTGATTTAAAAATGAACATAAAAAAATTATCAATTCAGAGAAAAAAGTTGTTTTCCTAAATATTTCGCTAAAAAAATAAAACTGATGATTTTTTTCGTAGCTAAAATTTAAAAAAATGTTCAAGTTTTAATTGATTACGTAAGGTGCGGCTTTAAATAAATAATTTTTACTCGCATTTGTTATTTTTTAGGTTTTGCTCGATTATTTGTTTGCAAACAATTACCGTATTTGACGGCATATAAGACACACGGGCATATAAGCATTTTAGCATGTCAGATTCAGGAAAAAAGTTTTTAGTTTATTTAAGCATACATTGTTGAAAATAGTCTAGCAGAAACATAGATGTATAAAAGCAATTTGGCAGTACAGGCAAGCAATAGGCATACACAAGATATCTCAATAACAGGAAATAATAATAATAATAATAATAATAATAATAATAATAATAATAATAATAATAAAAGGCCTACAACTTCACCTCCGATGTATAAGACGCAGAGCAATTTTTTTAGCTAAAATTTTGGAAAAAAAAGTGCGTCCTATATGCCGTCCAAAACAGTATATGGTTTCTAGTAAGTATTCGTATTTAAGACTTTGCCAACCTTAAGCCGCTCATAGCGGCTCTGCCACCACTGCAATCAAATTATAAAAAAACTCAAACAAACAAACAAACAAACAAAAAAAAAACAAAGAACAAATAAACAAAAAACAAAAACAAAAACAAAAGATGGCCAGTTCATTATAACTGAGTAGAAGGACTCACATTAAAATAATAATAGGACTTTATTTGAATAGAATGAGCTCTGAGGTGAATAGGTAGTAAGCTTTGAAATACTCCACCATACAGGTAAAAAATGCTAAGAAAATTTGGTACAGCTGTGGAAGAAATTTGTTAGGCAAAGAGTTGAAGCTGCATTTAGGGGTCAAATAGATCTGTTTAAAAATATTCGTTAGGACCGTGTGTAACCAGCCCCCTCCTAAAAAACTCTTGAGAAAAACCTACACAAATATGTATATACGAACGTACAATGAAACGTGATTCCCTAGATATAAAATAACCCGAGACCGGTCCCCGCCAACTCAGCGTATGAGTAGCACGGATTGTATAATCTGATCTGTGGGGAGCTGATAGTAGGTGTGGCACCCCACCTCAGCAAAAATAACCCCTCTGGTCTAGCAAAGGGAATAGACTCTCTCATTGTCCGGCTGATACCGACAATAGGCCACTCTGCCCACTTTACTTTCTAGTAGGATCTGTGAATATACAAAGTTTACGTGCCAGACATGTATGCTGAAAAAGTGGTTCCCTTAATGAAAAATTATAATATTGTGAAAAATAGCTGGTTACTTAAGCGTAACATTAATTATCTAAAACTAGCAAATATATGCACCGTCCATAGGGTGCAAGTATCTAAGTTTTAATATAATAAAATATCATATTAAATTAGAAAGTCTAATGAAACTGAATAAGAATGCAGATAAAAAGATTTCGAACAGAGTGGGTATAATCGAAAAATAGAACAACTATGAAACTAACTCTTCCATCATTTTCCATTACTCCCGTCTTTCATTGGTAAATTTTCCTAATTTAACTATTTAGTTAAAATAGGAAGTAAAGGATAATATTACAATTATTTCTTCTTGTTAATGGATTTCTTTTAAGATTTATCCCTGAGATTTTTGCTCACATTCAATAAGATAAAACCAAACAATTAGAAATCCATAATTGTATGCATATATTTATTAAAATCAAATGTTTAAGATCAATATGCAAATTAGCCTTCCCATTTACACTGTAAACCACTATTTTGTTGTATATATAAATACAATTGGATGTTATTTGTATGTCAACAGTATTAATAATGTAAAACAATTTTGTTAATAGTTGATGTTTAAATAAAAATAAAATCATGGAGAGTTTGATGTAAATAACAAAGGGAATTGTGGCTTGTATAGTAATATAGTTTCGTTTACAGACAGACAAACCCACAATTTCCATTATAATAAGATAGCAAAAAATAAATAAACGCCTTCCAAGCAGTGTAAAATTAATTTTTTGAAAGATATAATACTCCCAGCCAGTATAGAGGAAAGAGACATATCCGAAGTCATATCATAGGCCAGGATAGCTATTTCTATTCAGGTCTTACATACCTTAGGGAAGGTCTGAGCAAGTAAGGCTTATATATATATATATATATATATATATATATATATATATATATATTAGTTCGATACCGGTCCCCGTCAACTCAGCGTATGAGTAGCACAGGGATCTGTGCGGTAAAGTAAGGAGCTGATGGTAGGTGTGGCGCTCCACCTCAGATGCTAAAACAATCTCCTTGGTCTAGAGCTATTGAAAAGGGGATAGACTCCCTCACTGACTGGCTGATACCGACTTTAGGCCGCCCCGTCGACTTTACTTATATATATATATATATATATATATATATATATATATATGTATATATATATAAGGCCAATAGGTGGCCCTATTGGGAGAGTCTTACCCCTCTGCAGAGGTGAAGTCGGTGTATTCTAACGCCCCACCGACAGGGCGATGTAACTTTGGGAATTACAAATTATTGTTTATTGAAACAGGCGATAAGGCCGGACAAGAAACGCCCTTTTAATGGAAATTCTTACGCCGATAAAAGAGCGCAACACACAAAAGAGCCAACTGACGAAGAATATGGTGATGAAAATGTAAGAATCTTGAATATTAATGGAATAAGAGATGAATGGATGGTGTTCGAATGTTAGGCTGTCATCCCTTTAAATGAATAATGGATCATTCTCTTTTGACTGAGAAGAAAGCAAAGAAAAAGAAAGTAGATATAAAGGGAGATGATGAAAGAAACTCATAACATCAAAGGTTTATCGTCTGATTCAATGGAATAGAAGGAAGAATAAAAGAAAGGACGTATTTGTGGTACCAAATCAGGAGTTGTTGTATAGTCTAATCATTAGTTGTACGAGCAAAATAAAACACCCTCCGGGCGGTGTTAAGAATTAATTTTGAAACATATTAACTGAGGGAGGGGAGTTAAAAATTCAGTGTCTAAGGGAATCAAATTTATTAAAGGAGTAAAGAAATAAGATAATTTGAAATAGAAACTTAGTTCTGTCTCTCTCAAATAGAACGTTGCGTGCATCTATTAATTATTAATTAGATAACTATTTTGAATATATATATATATATATATATATATATATATATATATATATAAGTAAAGTCGTCGGGGCGGCCTAAAGTCGGTATTAGCCAGTCAGCGAGGGAGTCTATCCCCTTTTCAATAGCGCTAGACCAAGGAGATTGTTTTTGGCGTCTTAGTTGGAGCGCCACACATACCATCAGATCTTTACTTTACCGCACAGATCCCTGTGCTATTCAGACGCTGAGTTGGCGAGGACCGGTATCGAACTAGGAACCTTGTGGTTTCTAGCCGAACGCTCTACCGACTGATCTAACCCGGCCACTACTCCATCGTCTCTCGTAGACGGAAGGATGCCAACCAAGCAACCAGTATAAAATCATTCATCGGATTGATTTTAATACTAGATGAGCCATATTCCATGCCCTCACACGTGCAAATTTTTTTTCAATTATCTCCCCTGTTTGTTAAGCGCTCTTCAATTTTGAGAAAGTCAAGGTTAAAGTTTAAGGCCAATTTAACCACGATGAAAGTTTAGTCGCATGCTTTAAATTTATTAACATTTTTTTTCTTAGAAACCCGTGAAATTGTCCAGGTAAGTCAATTTGAAATCTTTTTCTTAATCGTCGAGAACACAGGTATATTTATATTATATTTTTTTATCACTGAATGGTCAGGATCGATAGTTAAAAAAACCCTGCTTTAGAGTAGGGTATAGCAAATAATTTTCACAGTGTAGGCGCGTGGTGTAATGGTTACCGTCGTAGGAAACGGACACGGCGAGACGAGTTCAAAGCCTTGACGAGGTTGTTTATATTTCACATGGGAAAGGTACGAATCCAACTATTCTCCTGACTATGAGTAAATAGTAGGGCATACTGGGTACTTTAACCTTGATATGGAAACTGGTCTAAAAGAAACTAAATTCAAACCAAAGTGGCTCTTTTCTCGTTAGTAAAAACTACTTTGAGAGCTCCACTTCCTCATAAGAGAGAGAGAGAGAGAGAGAGAGAGAGAGAGAGAGAGAGAGAGAGAGAGAGGAGGAGGATAAGGGGATGATGATGATGATGATGATGATGATGGGTTCTTAGTTTTCTGCTCCTTACTTGTTCGGTAGGGCTCTGAGCGGAAAAGTGAGGAGCTGACGGTAGGTGTGGCGCTCCACCCCAGACGCAAAAACAATCTCATTTGTCTAGCGCTATTGAAAAGGGGAGTAGACTCCCTCGGTGATTGGGAGATACCGACTTTAGGCCACCCCGACGACTTTACTTACTTGTTCGGTAGCCATTTCCCTTTGGGCTGATTTCTCGTTCTCCTTTCTTGTTTGATAACTAATAAAGACTTTGTTGTTTATTTTATTCTTTATTACAAAAAAACCAACCCAAAAGTAATTCTCGAATTGCGCGGATGAGAAGTCGGCATTTTGAGAGCGACGGGGCCCCTGCGTCAGCTTCCGGTGACTATCGCCTGGCAACTGTTAAATAATCGTAATTTTCTTTCACACTCCTCTATTGGTGGGTTTCGGAAGGGGTCAATTCAAAGTTATTATCTGCCAATCATAACTATAATGGCCAAGGGTAATTTCCCACTTAATCCCCGTTATTTGAATCTTCCGAACTCCAATTCAAAATTTAGCTACACTACTTACACCATTCATAGGTTACCCATAAATTATGTAACACTGGGTATAACATTAAACTATCTGATGGTGAAATTCCAGTTATGGAGCTCTGGGGAATGTGGAGTACCCGCTCATCACCATTACTCCCAAGTCCAATCTGAACCGTAGTGGTAGTACCTGTTAGGGTCCCATCTATGGGTTAAATAGAAAAAAATGAGTTTAAAAAATGTGTTTAAAAAACTTTAAACAGATTGTCAGTAATATGGAAATCCGATCTCACTGGCAGGTTAAAGCGAAAATTTCCCAAGCCGTAGTTGTGTCAGTGTTACTGTACGGCTGCACTACTTGGACCCTAACGAAGCGCTACACTACTTACACAATTCATAGGTAACCCATGAATTACGTAAGAGAGAGAGAGAGAGAGAGAGAGAGAGAGAGAGAGAGAGAGAGAGAGAATGAAAGAAAAAAAAGAGAGAGAGAAAGAATGAAAGAAAGAAAAAGAGAGAAAGAATGAAAGAAAAAAGGGTAAAGAAAAGAAAAGAGAAAAAGAAAAGAAGAGAAAGAAAGAGAGAGAGAGAGAGAGAGAGAGAGAGAGAGAGAGAGAGAGAGAGAGAGAGAGAGAGAGAGAGAGAGCAAAGTGCATTAGCACCAAGCAAAACGTAAACAGCCTCGTCCTGGATTTGAACCCTGGTCTTTCTGAATGTTAAGTTTTTAAGGTCCATTGCTTGGCCTTATAGCTGGTGGAATCCTTGATAAAGAGTCCGTCTACAATGTGAATCCTTTGGTTACTAAAGTGTCCTGAGTTACTGGCAATCGTATAAGTCCTTTGTGAGTATTGGTAAAGATCGGCAATCCTATGTGCATCCTCCAAGGGGCAATTTGAATTATGACCAATATGGGGGGTTTAAGTATCTTATCAGACCACTAGTACTGCCAGTGATTGGTTAGAAGAGTCAATCACGTGACCTTGGCCAGTCTATAAGTATAAGAGGGGAACTGGCACACACCTTATATCTGTAAAATACAACACTGAGTTTAATCAGTGTTTCTTTGTTCACATTATTTAGAGAGTATTGTAGATTCGATGAATATTTTATGAGAAAGGCGGATCAAAATTCCCAAAATATACTTCAATTGATAGCAGGATATAGAAATAGATTTAAAAAAATAGAAAAACAAATTTGATCCCGGGTCTCTATTGTACCGGGTAGATCATGTAGATAAAGTTTTGATTTTGTAAACAAAGATTCGTATGCAGACCCAACCCCCCCAACTCCAGGAAGGAAGAACGTTGCCCGCTTCTCAATCAAATATCGATTATCGACAGAGTTGTATATTCAGGGCAGGACATTATGTCTGTTCGTGTATTCCATAGATGGAAAGGGTAAGAGGAGAAGCCAGTATTTGGGCTTAAATTGCTGTAAGATCGACCTCAGGAGGTAGATTAGATTTAGTCCTGATCTGGCTGGTGAATTCCGGAGATTCTACAAATCATAGGGCAGGGGGGGTGTAATTTTTATCTGCATCTATAGAAGATGTGTCAAACTTATATATATATATATATATATATATATATATATATATATATTATATATATTATATTAACATTATGTACCATTATCATAATAAATTTGCTCTACCAACGTATTGAGCACTTTATATTTGTTATATCGCTGCCTTATCATTGTGAATCTTGCATCAACTAACCATTGTGACCTGTTTCACCGGTAAGTCACCTTTTCCACAAATACCATATATATATATATATATATATATAAGGTGTGTCATAAAAGTATCAAGATTGAAGCTGTATTTACCAAGAGAAGTATGAACAATAAATGTAACGTTAATTTTATTCACAATACAAGATGTGTCAAAAAGTACAGATTTTAATGCTGTATTTACCGAGATAAAAATGAAGAATGAATGGAACGGTAAGTTTTCAGAATACAAGGTGTGTCAAAAAGTACAGATTTTAATGCTGTATTTACCGAGATAAAAATGAAAAATCAATGGAACCTTAAGTTTTCAGAATACAAGGTGTGCCAAAAAGTACAGATTTTAATGCTGTATTTACCGAGATAAAAATGAAGAATGAATGGAATGATAAGTTTTCAGAATACAAGGTATGTCAAAAAGTACCGAACATCTCGATACTTTTTGACACACCTTGTGTATTAATACTCTTATTAATTGACCGTTATCATCTTGCAATATCCCCTGGTTAAAAAGTAGCCCAGCTGATGGCCGGTGGGGCGCTGCGCCGCAGACACAAAAAACAATCTCCTAGTCTAACGCTAGTGAAAAGGTGATATACTCCCTCTCTGTGCCGCTGATCCCGATAATAGGCTACCACGCCGTCTTTACTTTTACTGAAGCTTCTTTTAATTCAAAGTTTTCCTTCTCCTACCCTGGTTGCCTAACAAAGGCTAAATAACCCAGTCTCCTACTATTCATTCATAGCTCAGAGGTGGAAGATAAATTTATGCATATCCTTAGTAGCGCGAAGGGAAATGCAATCAAAACCTTGTTTTAGAATTTGAACTCTGGTAACAGATTCGATTTCCAGCGACGATAACCGTTACGTAAGAGCGCCCCCAGAGTAAAAGAAAAAAATGCAAGTAGCAACAACATCAAAGCGAAACTAAAAGGTGAACGAACAGAAATACTTAAAAGGTTTGCAATAAATCCTTTAGAATGAGACAAATGCAAATATTGTTTATTACTTTGCTTTATGGGGACAGCCGGTTGATGGGAGAGTAATGAAAGAGAAGGGAAAAGAGAAAGGATGAAAGAGACGGATGAAGAGTTGAAGAAGGAGAGCAAGGAAAAAAAGAGTAAAAAAAGAGAGGAAGGAAAAAGAGTAAAAAAAGGAGAGCAAGGAAAAAAGAAAAAAGGAGAGCAATGACAAAGAGTAAAAAAAAGGAGAGCAAGAAACATAGTAAAAAAGGAGAGCAAGGAAAATAATAAAAAAGGAGAGCAAGAAAAAGAGTTTAAAAGGAGAGCAAGGAAAAAAAGAGTAAATAAAGGAGAACAAGGAAAAAAGAGTAAATAAAGGAGAACAAGAAAAAAAGAGTAAAAAGGAGAGCAAGGAAAAAGAGCTTAAAAAGGAGAGCAAGGAAAAAAGAGTTTAAAAAGAGCAAGGAAAAAAGAGTTTAAAAAGAAGAGCAAGAAAAAGAGTAAATAAAGGAGAGCAAGGAAAAAAGGAAAAAAAGGAGAGCAAGGAAACATAGTAAAAAAAGGAGAGCAAGGAAAAAGAGTTTAAAAAGCAAGGAAAAAAGAGTAAATAAAGGAAAGCAAGGAAAAAGAGTAAAAAAAGGAGAGCAAGGAAAAAGAGTAAAAAAAGGAGAGCAAGGAAAAAAGGAAAAAAAGGAGAGCAAGAAAACATAGTAAAAAAGGAGAGCAAGGAAAAAGAGTAAATAAAGGAAAGCAAGGAAAAAGAGTAAAAAAGGAGAGCAAAGAATAAAGGAAAAAAAAGAAAGGAAGGAAAAAAAAAAGGAAAAAAAAGGAGATCAAAGACATAGTAAAAAAGGAGAGCAAGGAAAAAAGAGTTAAAAAAGGAGAGCAAGGAAAAAAAGGAAGGAGAGCAAGGAAACATAGTAAAAAGGAGAGCAAGGAAAAAAGAGTTTAAAAGAGCAAGGAAAAAAGAGTAAATAAAGGAAAGCAAGGAAAAGAGTAAAAAGAGAGCAAGGAAAATAAGGAAAAAAGGAGATCAAAGAAACATAGTAAAAAGGAGAGCAAGGAAAAAAGAGTTAAAAAAGAGCAAGGAAACAGTAAAAAGGAGAGCAAGAAAAAGAGTAAAAAAGGAGAGCAAAGAAAAAGAGTAAAGAAGGAAAGAAAAAGACTAAAAAGGGTAAAAGAAAAAGAGTAAAAAGGGGCAAAAAAGGAGGAAAAGAGAGAAAGAGAGAGAGGAGAGAGAAAGAGAGAGAAAGACTAAAAAGAAAGAAAGAGATAGAGAGAGTAAAAAGGAAAAGGGAGAAAGTAAAAGAAAATGGGAGGAAAACAGAGAATAAAAAGAAAAAAGGGGAAAAGAGAGAGTAAAAAGAAAGGAAGGTAGAGAGAGAGAGAGAGAGAGAGAGAGAGAGAGAGAGAGAGAGAGAGAGAGAGAGAGAATAACAAGCGGAAGAAAAAGCAAAAGATAAACAAAACACGAGAAAAAGAACATTGAAAAAGAAAATAAAAAAAAAGCAAGTAGAAACTAAAGCGAAAAAATGATGACCAAAGATATGTTACATGTTTTATACTCTTTTGTGATATTAAAACAAAGAAAATGTTGGCAATTACAAACCCACTTCAAAGTCAACCTTAAAAGAAAAAAAGAAATCCACGAACATAATAGTTATTCTCTGTTTAATTCTATTGAGTGTACGGTTAAAAAATGCATAGATGTTACTCTATGACTCTATCTTTATTAATCTGTTAACATCTATCTATCTATCTATCTATCTATCTCTCTGTTCATATCTATCTATATCTATCTATCTATCTATCTATCTATCTGTTCTATCTATCTATCTATCTATCTATCTATCTATCTATCTATCTGTTCATATCTATCTATCTATCTATCTATCTATCTATCTATGTTTGTATCTATCTATCTATCTATCTATCTATCTATCTATCGAGCCTATTCATTTCATATCTATCTATATTTCAGTTATGTCTATCGCTGCATGTTTCAAATCATATATATCAATATCAGTCTGTTCACATATCTATCTCAGTCTGTTCCTATCTATCTATATGTCTGTTCCTATCTATCTATCTATCTATCTATCTATCTATCTAGCCTATTCAGTTCATATCTATCTATATTTCAGTTATGTCTATTGCTGCATGTTTCAAATTATATATATGAATATCAGTCTGCTCACATATCAATCTCAGTCTGTTCCTATCTATCTATATGTCTGTTCCTATCTATCTATATGTCTGTTCATATCTGTCTGTTCATACCTATTTATCTATCTATCTATATATCTATCTATCTGTTCATATCTATATATCTATCTGTTCATATCTATCTATCTATCTATCTATCTATCTGTCTGTCTGTTCATATCTATCTATCTACCTGTTCATATCTATCTATCTGTTCATATCTATTTATCTATACATCTATCTAGCTGTCTGTTCATATCTATCTGTTCATATCTATCTATCTATCTATCTGTTCATATCTGTCTGTTCATATCTATCTATCTATCTATCTATCTATCTATCTATCTAACTGTCTGTTCATTCTATCTATCTATGTCTGTTCATTATCTATCTATCTATCTATCTATCCGTTCATATCTATCTATCTGTTCATATCTATTTATCTGTTCATATATATATATATCTATCCATCTATCTGTTCATATATATCTGTTCATATCTATCTATATGTTCATATCTATCTATATATCTATCTATCCATCTATCAGTCTGTTCCTATCTATCTATGAGTCTATCTATCTAGCCCATTCAGTTCATATCCATCTCTATATCACTTTGTTCCTATGTATTTATCTATCGCACTGATTAACCCTCTTGAAATAGAAAAAAACATCACAAAAGATTCGAATCATTAAACAAAGATTGTATATTGAACAACAAAACCTATATAACAACAAAACAAAACCCACAATGTGCCCAACGATCCAGAGAATCCCTTGGATCTTGATTCCAAAATAAGAAATACTGAACCTCACTAGCAAAGCAAACCTATCCCAGCCTATGTTGATTGGATTCGAAGGAGCAAAGTCTTTCTAACCGAATTTTCTTGGGCCAAAATTTTCATTTCCTTCCAGAAGCTCTTAAATGTAGCTAGTCCGTGCCAAGTCACGTCCATTAAGACGTATCTCTGTAAACAAACCGCCCCTGGCGCAATTGCCTTAAGGTAGAGAATCCATTTGAAATTATCTTGCCGAGTAAGGGGTTCGTTCTCAAACTAGTTTGCAAAGTTCAATGGATTTAACAACATACAGGCTACATAGAAACTTACCGAAAAACAATAAAATGACACACACACACACACACACACACACACACACACACACACACACACACACACACACACACACACACATGGTAGACAAACACGGGATGCTGTACAAGATGGATGTTTATTGTAGGTAGTGATGTCGACGTTATGACGTTTCGGTTTTTTTAGACCTGCTTCAGGACGTTGGATTGAGTTCTTGCTTCAACCCTGGACATTTTCATACTGGCGAGTTAGGAGGTTGTGAATAGGGAAGGTGTGGTCAATCGATGGGGCTATGAGGAGTGTTTAAGTTAGTAGTTCTATTTTTTATGGGGTATGTAGCTAGTAGGTGTATATATATATATATATATATATATATATATATATACATATATTTGCATTTCACTATTACCCTTGTGAAAGGTATGAATTCTACTCTCCCTCCAGCTATGGGTAAATAGAAGGGCAGAGTAGGCTCTTTAACCTTGGTTAGGCAACCGGTCTAGGAGAAGGAACACTCTGAATTCAAACCTGTTAAACTCCCTTCAAATTTGACCTTGTGTCACATCCTGCTCGTGCGGAGGAGTTGGTATATATATATATAATTTTGAAAAAAAGGGAGGCGAAAGACGATAGAAACTTAAGGGCCCTTTCGACCGGTGCCTTTTCAAAAGTTAACAACCGGTGGATAGTTTAAAAGTCAAAATGTCTATATTGGGTAAAAGAGAGGGATATGATTATGTAATGATGGAGCAGCAAGAAGGAAAGGAAAAACATGGTTTACCTTCACGTTACACCAACTTCAGCAACCACATCCCCAGCAAAAATTACCCGGGAGTGTTTTAAATGTCGTTGTCTACACAAGGTCGGACAGTAAAAGAAAAGTTGCAACTGCCTCGAGGACATGCAGATGGTGATTAGTCCTGACCTTATGTAGAATAGAAAATTGCTTATCACTGTAGTTTATTTTGCAGCTATTTATACTGCATAGGTAATCACCAATAGCAGAGTCTTGTGCCTGCGAGAACCCGGATATTGTTTGGGGAATACTTCTTATTCCCTTCGGGACATGTTGATTTATTCTTACACTCAACTTCTGCGTCGTCCTGCCAATATAACTGGAATCACACCAGCAATGATACTTATAAATTAATAAACTTTGTTCAAAGATTGGCAGAACATCTTTTTGAGTTGAGTGAAAAGCAGATTTAGTGTTGAAGATTGTTCTAATATTAACTGCATTGAAACAGCGTATTACGGCCAATTTGATCTTATTAGCCAACGTCTGACCAACAAGTCCTATCCACGGCAATCGTAAATACACAGGGCATTTAGATGGACCAAACTCTTTGTTACAATTGAATTAAGATATGGTTTTATTGATCACAGTCAGCAAAGATGTTCGTAATTTTCTTTAATCTTGCAGTCAGAGCAAATCATCAATGTTCTGTATGTTTTTATTTATTGTTCAATAAATCTTTAATAACATTAATGTCCCCAAATCTCATTTTTGTTCCTATAAAAATATCTCCAATTCTTTGTGCTATCTGACCCAAAATACTGAAAAACTTTTTTACTCTTGTTTCAGATTGTGGATAAATTAAATTTAAGCTTCAAGTAAATTATAAAACCCTTTTAAATTAATTTTATTATTAATCTTTTCAGAACTGTAAATGACTTTTTAAAAATGAAGACTTGTTCAAAACATAACAATATTGTTTTTTTAAAAAAATCCTAATACCAAATATAAACTCCCAGTTAATAAGGATTTATGTAAATTCAGGTATATCCAGAATTGGATATCTATTCATTTACTTATATATCAAATATAATGATATATTATTCACAAAATTTGGTCTTGCTATAGAGTAATGGGGAGTTCTATTATAGCATGAGTCATGACTTGACAGTAAATATATGTAAATGTTATTTAGTTTCTTTTCTATAGAAAAACATTTTTTAATAAAGGCTTAGAAATCAAATTAGGTTCACCTTTCTGGATTTGGGAGCAAACGAGTCCCAACTCAAGTAAAGCCCAGTAAATGTAGGCTTTCGGTAATTACTCGTCACGAGAAACGTTTTTCAACTAAAACATCCAGGAAGGGCAAACTGTTATTTTTCTCCTCTTCCATCGTGAACCTTAAAGAGGGATGTAAATCATTCAAGCTCTGAAAAAAATCGTTATATGAGATCTTACAATTAAATAAAAATGCTAAAAAAATTGGACCATATGACCTTTAGGCACCCCTTTTGCTTTGCTGATTCATAAGTACATTTTTTTCATTTACACCGTCAACATCCGGTTGTTTGTTAACAGATGATTTATAGAGTTTTTTTTTTAAATTATAAAACTAACCCCTAACCCTAACCCCTAACAAACAACCTGATGTTGACGGTTTAAATGAAAAAAATGTACTTATAAATCAGCAAAGCAAAAGGGGTGCCTAAAGGTCATATGGTCAAATAAATTTAATATAATTATGACTTCCATATGTTTTTTTTTAGGTGTCACACTCCTTTGTCAAATTCTGTGTTCAAATTTCTCTCCACACTTGCACTTGGGCGCTAACATCTGCTTTGCACTGTTTACAATTGTTTCACAATGGACACTTGAACAGTTGGTGGCAGATCAGAACCTTATGATACCCCCCCTTTTCTACAGACCGACTGTTGTTGCCCTTTCTATTTCACTTTGTCAAAACGAACGACGTCTCTTTTCTTTCTTTCTTTCTCCTTGTTTGTGTGTTTCTCGCCTTGTTTTCCCCTTTTCTTCATTCTCTCTCTCTCTCTCCCTCTCTCTCTCTCTCTCTCTCTCTCTCTCTCTCTCTCAATGATATGTCTCTCTTTCACTTTCTCTTCTTCTTCTTTCTTTCTTTCCTCTCTCTCTCTTTCTCTCTCTCTCTCTTCTCTCTCTCTCTCTCTCTCTCTCTCTCTCTCTCTCTCTCTCACACACACACACTGATCTGACTCTCTTGATGGATTTCTTATTTTTCAGTTGGCGTTCGTTTTTAATCTTTTTCATTTCAATTTTTAAAATTCTTACTAACTTAACTTTCTTTACTGTTACTAGTCTTTTAGATTTGCTTGTTTTGTTAGATATGAGATCTTAGAATTAAATGAAAACGTTAAAAAATGTAATATGTTCATTAATTGAATAAAGATCAAATTACATAAGGGCCGGTTTAGCTCAGTCGGTATAGCGTTCGGCTAGAAACCACAAGGTTCCTAGTTCGATACCCGCCCTTGCCAACTCAGCGTATGAGTAGCACATGGATATATGTGCGGTAAAGTAAGGAGCTGATGGTAGGTGTGGCGCTCCACCTCAGACGCTAAATAATCTCCTTGTGAAAAGGGGATATACTCCCTCGCTGCATGGCTGATACCGACATTAGGCCGCCCCGACGACTTTACTTTACTTACTTACATTTTATATGGGTTAAGGAAATCACTTAATATTTCCAAATATTTCATTACTTCGTTACGTGAACTAAAGCAAACAAAAGTATCATCCACGTAACGTGTATAAAAATAACATTTGGGAACCTTATCAAAAATTTATTTTCAGAAAACCCACAAAAACATTAGCCATTACAGAGCCAAGAGGACTACCCATCGATATACCATCGATCGGTCTATACACCGTGTCATTAAAACTAAAGTTTTAAAACTAAATCAGTGTCTTTTATGTATTTACTGCTAAATAAAAAACCTAATGATTACATAATTATTGGATCCCTAATACATTTTAAGGTATTGTAGAAATAATTATGGCGATCAGTACAGCTGATGGCCTTGAGAGTGAGTGACAGCGTTTGACCTCACTCTGACATTGCTTTCTGGGGATAGACCGTGAGAAACGGAACCCCGATAGAAAGCCCCCTTCCGGTTTAAGGAGTAAGCAACTCAGTTAGTGAGTTAGAACTTAGAAGCCGAGCTAGCAACATGTAAGCCTCATCTGCGCAGATTGTCTGGGTGGGGATCTGGAATAAAGTAACATCAACATAAATCGAAGTCTTGTGTTTATTACTAAAAAACTAACAATGACACAAGGCTTCTGATAAGGAATGATCCCCAACAGAAACCAGACCCGGAATCCTCAATAGACCAGACGAGACCTTAGAAGATATACCAGACCAAGATAGATGATAGACGATCAGAAGCAAAGCCGGCCAGAAGAATAGGCGACAGAGTAAGAAGTAAGAAAGGTATATAACGTTATATAGATTTGGTAACGTGAAAAGACCAGTATATAACATATACCTATTTAGTGCCGGTAAAGAAGGCACTATGCAACACTAAGTTAACGTCCTAAGACAGTAACCGTTATGATATGAGCGCAACCATCGACTGACACTTTAGCTATGGCTTTTCTTTCCTTTCTCATTTATCAGTTGTTATTCAAATAACATGATACAAATAGAAAAAAAAAGATTATATTACAGCACCCCACCCACCCTCACGTGTATTCCCGAGAGTTCCCAGCTCGAGAATACCGAAAGAAACGAGATTCAAGAATGGAGACTTAAGATATTAAGCTATCCTGATAACTAAGTCAATATCTTGTCAAGTTTTCTCATGAACATGTCTGAGCCGAAGACTTAAGTGATTTCAATTCTTTCTTAGATACGTATTTTAATTAATTTTAGTGTTGCTTCTTCTTTCTTAAATCACAAAAACTAAGTCATTCCACGAATCTAGTAGCAGTAGTAGTAGTAGTAGTGGTAGTAGTAGTAGTAGTAGTAATAATAATAATAATAATAATAATAATAGTAGTAGTAGTAATAGTAGAAGTAGTAAATCAGTTTTACATTTTCTTTAGTTCTTAGTCGGTGATTACATTCATATTGTGCGACGGAGTATTGGTATTGTCGCTTATACAATATACACATCTTATTATAATGGAGATTGTGTGTTTGTCTGTCTGTAATCGAAACTATATCACTATTCAAATCACAATTCCTTTAGTTATTAACGTTAAATTCTCCACGATTTTATTTTATTTAAACCTCAGTTATTGATAAAATTGTTTTACATTATTGTTGTGGGTTTTAAGGGGTCAAATAAGAACAAAACGACAGGTAACAAATGTAGCAAAATGTATTAACAAAAGAGTAGACAATTACAGTACAGAGTTATGAGCTGACTCGCATTGGCTTACTCTTCAAGCCATAATTGTCCCTGTTACTTATAGTAACCGTCGGCGCATTCCATTAGTCTATAGGGTATATCACCTATAACAATTATCAATACTGTTGGCCATATCTACACATGGAGGCGCGTGGTCTAATGGTTAGAGTCGTAGAAAATGGACTCGTCAACGCGAGTTCAATTCCTGGACGAAGCTGTTGGTATTTCACATAGCGCTAATACCCCTGGGAAAGGTATTAATCTAATTCTCCCTCCATCTATGGGTAAATAGCAGGGCGGACTGGATAGATAACCAGTATAGGAGAAGGAAAACTCTGAATTCAAACCTGTTAAACTCCGCTTAAGAAATTGACCTTGAGCCACATCCTGCTCGTGTGGAGGAGTTGGTAAATATATATCTACATCTTCGATATTTACCAGTTCCCCTTCGTGTATGGGTTAGGTACAAGGCCCTATTAATGTGGGACAACCCACGAACCGAAGCTCATCAGTGGCGGGTGCTAAAAATGCGTTGATTCCTTCGGCAGGGTGGGGGGGCATCAGGCACTGGGCAATAAACCCAGACCTGTCTCTTTAATTAGAGTATGCAGGTGTTGTCTGGGGGTATGGCCTCCTGGGATGAACGATGTTAGCTTGTTAGGTCCAGGGCCAAAGTCACTGAACCCCGGTCGAAACTGGAGTTAGATATATTGGACATATCTACATGATATTTACCACGTACCCCACGTGTACGGGTTAGGCACAAGGCCCTATTAATGTTGGACCACCCACGAGCCGAGACGTGGTGGATACAAAAATGCGTTGACCCCGTCGGCATTCCCTCTTAAGGGGAGCGCCTCAGGCACTGGGCAATAAACCCAACCCTGTCCCTTTAAATCGAGGGGACAGGTGTTGCCAGTGGGGCTAGACTTAACAGCTACTTCTATCCGGGAACGAAACCCAACTGGATTTTCATCAGTCCGGATCCTTACCGTCTCGACCGTCAGTAGCTGTCAGTAAGAGGCGAATACTTAACTGATAAATACATACATCCGTAGATGTTATGATCTGTAAACAACAGACAGGTAATGTCTTATGCTAAGCGGTGAAAGTTCGTTAAAGTCCCCTCTAGAGAGCTCTACAGGGTTTGGGGAGGATATAATCATCCACAGACGCCGTGTTTCGACGTTTACGTCTCATCAGCATGCTAGACTTAACAGCTACTTGTAGTTGAGAGCTAAACTCGACTGAATTTTCATCAGTCCGGCTCCTTACTGTCTCAGCCGTCGGTTGCTGTCAGCAAAATCTTATTCTCTGTACAGGTGCAGTCGGTGTATTGTAAATCACCCATTGGGTGTCTGTAGGAAAATGTTGGGTGAGGATAAAAAGAATGTAGGAGTTTGGTTTGGTTTGGTTTGGTTTACGGCATATCAACCTCAGTGGGTCATTTAATGCCGATAAAGTTTTGAAATAAATCAATTCTTAATGGATAATACAATTTTTTTTATAAATACATTTATTTAACCCATAGATGGGACCCTAACAGGTACTACCACTCCGGGTCAGAGTGGACCAGGGAGCAATGGTGAAAAGGGGTGCTCCACATTCCCCAAACTCCAAAACTGGAACCTCGCCATCAGATAGAGTTTAACGTCATTCCCAGGACATATAGACCTTCAGCCACCACCTTCTAGAGCCCATATGATAAAAAGGATTGGTGCTTGCCATAAGGGCTATAGGGTTGGGAAAATCATATAGGTGCTAGGGCTTGACGTGATCAGCCGATTGATCGGAGAGGGTCTCCCCGACCGCCCGTCAAGCCCAAGAAAGGGACAAAGTGGAATATTGCAAGTCATGGACTGCTCATCCACCTGAGTTCTATCCTTAAGCATCACGGGTCGCCACCCACGGCCAAAGGTGGACCCATTGGGGGAGTCTTACCCTCTGCAGAGGTGCAGTCGGTGTATTCTAACACCCAGCCGACAAGGCGGAATGTAATTAAATTAGGACCAGGATCTTGAGTGATTGAGCTTATGGGTTTTTGATGACCGAGGCCAAACTGAATACAACGGGGAATTGATGTCATTTAAAATTCAATCGGAAAGTCTGGTTTAATTATGAGTATCATTAAAATAACACTGTAGCGTTGTGGCTCAGACAATAATGTGATTGGCTTGTGGTTGGCCAGTTTCTTAGGTTAGTTAGATTTTATGGCATGTCAACCCTTGTTGGGATATCTTATGCCGAAGACATTTTACCATAGAATATAGATACCAATATTAATACTTAATACCATGCAACATGATCCCCAATGATGCTAACACATTGTTAAAAACAATTACTACAAAGTATAAATATAAATACAGAACATATATTACTTCCTAACCTTTAGGCATGACATAACCCCGATGGGTTGATATGCCGTTAAAATCAATAAACCAATCAGCATTATATATATATATATATATATATATATATATATATATATATATATATATATATATTAGACATCTTTTCGTCTGCTAAAAGAGTAGTGTCCAATTATTTTTTTAAACTCTATCTACGCGAGTGGATGAACAGGCCAATTTTTTAATGGCAATCTCTGTTGCAGTGACTGCAAACAAACAGTCTGATAAGGGTTATACAATTAATTATGAGTATTAATATATTCTTTCTTGGTTATACAGGGTGACCCAAAAACAAACCCCAAATTCTGTTGTTTTTTTGTTAGGGTCGCCCTGTATTTTCCATCCGTGGGCACCTCATGTGGTGTAATGGTTAGTAAACTAGATTCGCAGACTGTTGGATTATTTTTTTTATATAAGGTGTGATACAATACATCACTTAAATGTATAGACTAAGCGAGGTAATGGTTTAAACCTCAGCCAACCAACAGCCCGAATGCGTGGCTGGTTGACTACTTAATCGCCGATACTGAGAGATGTCCATTTGAAATCATTGACGAAGGATTTGCATTACTGAGGAGCACCAAGGAACAACCAAAGGATTCTTTACCAAGTATTACCACTGGAGCCTAAAGGATGGCCCATAAAACCGTAACACAGACCATTGTTAGTGAGTACGATACCAAAATGTGAGTCAATGAATATTGATTTTTGTTCGGGGAGGGTGTTGCTGACTTGGTGCATGTATCAGTAACGTTTAGACTCTCTTAGACTGATCTTGTTTTCTATTTAATTCGCAATGATTGACTTTTAACGTTTGTAATTGATCGTTCTTTTCCTCTAAATGGAACAACAAGAACAATAGTGATCTCGAAATCAAATCACTGTTGTCTGTGTAGACACCAATCAGCGTACGAAATAAATTGAGGCCGTCTTCTTTGCGCTGATTGGTTCATTATTCGCTTGAAAACCGACGGCTATTTCGAGAAGAACAGAAATGGTGTCTCAAGGGAACAAAAGGAACACACACACACACACACACACACACACACACACACACACACACACACACATATATATATATAGTTTAAAATAGGGAGTTACTTTTGGTTTGGTTTGGTTTGTTTTGTTTTACGGCATATCAACCTCAGTGGGTTATTTAATGCCGATAAAGTTTTGAAATAAATCAATTCTTAATGGATAATACAATTTTGTTTATTAACTCATGTTTTTCTATTTAACACATAGATGGGACCCTAACAGGTACTGCCACTCCGGGTCAGTGGACCAGGGAGCAATGGTGATGAAGGGGTGCTCCACATTCCCAAACCTCCAAAACTGGAACCTCACCATCAGATAGAGTTTAACGTCATTCCCATGACATATAGACACTCAGTCACCGCCTTCAAGCACCCATATGATAAAAAGGGTTGGGGCTTGCCATAAGGGCAATAGAGTTGAGCAATCATATAGGTGCTAGGGCTTGACGTGACCAGCCGATTGATCGGAGGGGCCTCTCCGACCGCCCGTCTAGCCCAAGATAGGGCCAAAGTGGAGTATTGCAAGTCATGAACTGCTCATCCACCTGGGTTCTATCCTTAAGCATCACGGGTCCCCACCTACGGCCAACAGGTGGACCCATTGGGGAAGTCTTACCCGTATGCAGAGGTGCAGTCGGTGCATTCTAACACCCCAGTCGACAGGTCGGGGAGTTACTTTTCAGTCAGCATGTATATTAAGGGATATCCATTAAGGAATTGCTAAAAATGTAACTGTATATAAAAACATTATCAATAATTTCAAAATAGGGAGTTACTTTTCAATCAGCCTGTATATTAAGAACATACATTAAAGAATTGAGAAAAATGTAACTGCATATAAAAATTATAAATAGTTTTAAAATAGGGAGTTACTTTTCAATCACTCTTTTATATAATAATAATAATAATAATAATAATAATAATAATAATATAATAATTTTATTATTGGATCCTTCCGTCCACTAAGGGCGATGGCGTAGTGTCCAGCAAATAATAAATGAATAAAAAAAATAAATAAAAATGAAAAATAAAAATTTATCTACATCTGCGCAAGTGACTCTGCAGGTCAATTCCTGAGTGACAGTCTTTGGTGCACTGAATGCACCCAAACTAATAATAATAATAATAATAATAATAATAATAATAATAATAATAATAGACAAATATCTGGACCTTGCCAGAGAACTGAAAAAGTTATGGATTGAAAGTGAAAGTTATACCAATTGTAGTTGGTGCACTTGGAACAGTCCAAAAGGATTAGAAAAGGTTTGGAAAGTTTGGATATCAGAGGAAGGATTGAAACCATTCAGAACACTGCACTGCTGCAATCTGCCAGAATACTCAGAAGAGTCCTGGAGACCTGAGGAGACTTGCTGTCACTCCGACTCCAGTGAAAGACCATCAGCTAACACTGATGTGAAAACTCAAAAGGAATAATATATATATATATATATATATATATATAATATATATATATATATAAGCCCTGATTTACCATACTGCGACTTTGAGGGGGTTGCTTAATGGAAACCAACAACTTTGAAAAAACTTGAAAAGCGAATTTGAGAATTTTTCCTGCCATTCCACAAGATTCCGGGAAGATCACTTGATGCGATTCCAGGTGCCCATATATATATTTACCAACCCCTCCGCATGAGCAGGATGCGATACAAGGTCAATTTCTTAAGCGGAGTTTAACAGAATTCAGAGTTTTCCTTCTAGACTGGTTACCTAACCAAGGTTAAAGAGTCTAGTCTACTCTACTATTTTTCCATAGCTGGAGGGAGAATATATAGATTCATACCTATCCCAAGGGTTTTTAGCGCAATGTGAAATGCAAACAGCCTTATCCAGGATTGAACTCGGGTGGACGAGTCTATTTTCTACGACTAACTATAATACACACACTTATAGAATTTTAAATAAAACTACATGTTTGTTTGTTTGTTTTGTTTTACGGCATATCAACCTCAGTGGGTCATTTAATGCCGATAAAGTTTTCAAATAAATCAATTCTTAATGGATAATACAATTTTTTTATAAATACATTTTTCTATTTAACCCATAGATGGGACCCTAACAGGTACTACCACTCCGGGTCAGAGTGGACTAGGGAGCAATGGTGATGAAGGAGTGCTCCACATTCCCCAAAACTCTAAAACTGGAAACTCACCATCAGATAGAGTTTAACGTCATTCCCAGGACATGTAGACCCGCAGCCACCGCCTTCTAGCACCCATATGATAAAAAGGGGTTGGGGCTTGCCATAAGGGAAAACTAAATGTTATGTGTGTTTTTATTACATTCATTTTTTTTGTAAAAAAATAAAATTCCAAAATAAATTATAAGATTTTTAAAATAGGGAGTTACTTTGCAATTATCCTGTAATATACATATAAAATACTAATTATATTATAATTAGAAGAAAAATAAAGGATCTACCATGGTTTCAATCAAATTGAAATGATTTCTTCAGGACCCTACCCTATGTTAACTAAGTCGATTTAATTTAACTAAGGAATTACATCGACTTAGTTAACGTAGGGTCCTGAAGATATCATTTCAATTTGATTGAAACCATGGTAGATCCTTTATTTTTCTTCTAATTATAATATAATTAGTATTATTACAGCTCTGTGTTTTTAACACTTTTGGATTATTTACTGATGCTACTGCGACGGAAAAGTTAAAGCGGAAATCGGATACTATATATTATATATATATATATATATATATATATATTATATATATATATATCAACAAATATTGCATCCCAATATCTACATGGTATTATAGGAATACGATGTGTGATTCTTATAATACGTCAGAAGGCTCCGAGTAACCTTCCAACAAAGGTGAATAATCATATATAAAATTATCCGGACAAAGAAGAAAAACGTAACAAGACAGACTTTATTGTCTGAGCACATGGACAAAGGACATACATGAAATACAATAAAAGATACACAAAATAGCTACAAAACAAATAGGACTAAAGTCCTTTTGAAGTAAGAAAGTTCATGAAGAAGTCAGTTAATGATAGTTGGGGGGCAAAGCCGCCTTCTTAAGGGCCAGAGACACCAAGCGTCTAGCCCATGTTTAGTGGCTGCTAGACCAAAAGAAAGAGAGTGAGAATTCCCGAGCTTCTGTTTAAATACGCAGCCACCTATTGGCAAAAACCTGACGGCAAGGGCAGATAACCCTTTTGTAGCCAAGTCTATCCCAGAAGGGACAGACAATCTCTACAATGTAAACAATTTCAAAGAGAAAAATGTTCAGTTCTATTTGATACAAACAAATTTTATATCAGATTTTTCTCTCAAATATTCTTCTTACGAATGGCAAAAAAAAAAAAAAATTAAAAAAAAAAAAATTCGACAAGAAATTATTTTTGATACGATTTTTTCTTGTCTCAAATTTGTTTTTCTTCAAACTTGTAGACGCACGTTTCTATTTTTTTTTTCAACACCAGAGAAAATATATCCTCAAGCTTGGATGAAATTGAATTTTATCGTCAATTTCTCCTTTTTTTACCAGAAGAAAGAATAGAGAAACTTGTGATATAAAATTTCTTTGGGTAAATTCTTTCGAAGCAGAGATATATTTGGTTTGAAATGTTATTTTACACAGCATAACACAGTGACTTTGTAATTTGCATGATAACTTTTTTTACGTGCAAAAAAACATCTTAATTTTATGATCTATGAATAAAAACTCGTGTTCTTGCTAGTATAACAGAATTTTGGTAAAAATCCACGAAATCGACATTGAAATATAAAAAAACAAAACATACATCGGTGAAACATTCTGCATATAACAAAGATGATATTGTAATGGTCATAGCCGAGCCCCCAACGTAACGACAAAGAATCGCCTGTATCGTGCATGAGAGACCCGGATGGGACGAGACGTAATTTGCATGTGTTGTATCCGAGATGTAGGAATAACAGAAATGATAATAAAAACAGGGAAATTGTTAACAATAACAATACTTGTTTTATTTATTCTTCACTGACAGGAAATACAGTGGATGGGTTTGGATTAGAGTTCTTGCTTGATGTTAGGATACGCGTGTCACCTGCTCCGGTTCTGATCTGCTGTGCAGTCTTTTTCCCCCTCCTCTTAGAGAGTCCGGTTCGAATCGTTAGGGGGAGATAACGCTCCCTAACAGCATGCAAACTGGGCGAGCTGTAATAAAAAAATATGCGATCGCTGAGACCGTCAGAATGAACAAGTGAGGGACGGCGAGAGAGGAAAAATTCGGACGACAACTGGGATTGTTGAGTAAAGGAAGGTCAGATGAAACTAATTACCCCGGTGGTAGACCGACAGTTGCAGGAAAAGGATTACAATTGTTGATTGAAAAGACTCAAGTTCAAAAGCTTTTTCAGATATAATGTACGAAAGACGAGAAAATCGTTTCTTTCGGACGTCCAGAATATAATGCAAATAGCTGACTACGTCTCTACATTTATAGAGTGTCTAGCCAAGGGCAGATCACCCTGTTCAGCATAGAGACAGGAACAGATCACTCTATTCTACTTATACAGTTGATTGATTGGTTTTCCAGTATGTCAACAACTTGCTGGGTTACTTAAAAAAATATTCAAATATGATAAAAGTTAAACTAATTTGTCAATGACATAACCATCATTATTAGCACCGGTTAAAAAGGTTTAGCTCAGTCGGTAGAGTGTTCAGTTAGGAATCACAAGGTTCTTTGTTCGATACCGGCCCTCGTTAACTCAGCGTATGGGTAGCACTGGGATTTGTGCGGTAAAGTAAGAAGCTGATGGTAGTTGTGGCGCTCCACCTCAGATGCTAAAATAGTTTTCCTTTCTCTAGCGCTTTTGAAAGGGGGATAGAGTCCCTCACTGTCTGGCTTTACTTTTTACTTAAAAAAAAGGGTGACTGGTATAAAGTATGAAAGACGTGGTCACCGTTTCTTTCAGACGTCCAGAGTATAATGCAAATGGCTGACTACGTCTTAATATTTATAGTTTATGAGAATATACAACACATATATTCTATTAACCTGGCATCAATTTCGCAATAACATTGATGACTTCCCTCAAAATTGATAAATTGTATCGATAATTGTTTTAATTTCTGATCACTGACTACATATCTTTCTCATTTTTGGTTAAATTTTGGTGGTGAGGTTGCACTTCTGGAGAGTATACAGCACTTCCTTCGTTGTCATTATTCCCACGTCCACTTTGACCCGGAGAATTATATATATAAAAACAAGCTGAGATTCCTTGATAGGATTATATATATATATATATATATATATATATTATATATATATGATTAAAATCGAATGGTTTAAAAGCTACCCTGAAGATTCGCGCTACTTCGAAAAACTTAAGTCGGTAGTTTTTAAACCATTCAATTTTAATCGCCTATTTAGCTATTTATATTGAGCACTTTTTAATCGGTTTTAGTGAAAAAATCCGAAGTAAATAAGATTGTATACTTATTTGCTTGGTGGATTTAATGTAATGCGATATATATATATATATATATATATATATATATATATATATATATATATATAGGGTGTTTGGGATGAATTTGACATATTTATACTTGTTTATTTTTCTTCGTAGGTTGGAGGTACACTACGCATCATTTAAAAGCTTAGATCCTTCTTCATTCATATACGTATTGACAGATAGAATGGATGACTGGAACCCACCTGAATCATGGAAGAGCATAACTTGTATCATGATGATCTGCGCCGGCCATCAAAATAAGGAGATTATGGTTGCTGCCCAATGCTCCCTGAAAACTGTAAAAACAATCGGGCATGAACCGGAGAATGGCAATGGAGACCACAAGGTTGTGATTAGAAGAAAGTAACATAACAGACGATCTGATTGCGTTCCTACAGAGAATCCCTCGAAAATCTGCAGAAAGGGAATCGGGTTGAATTCAGATGCCTACGTAGAGTTGCTAAACGCTGTAGTTAAGCCCTGGATAACAAGGATTGCCAATGGTAGGCCATATGTATGGCAGCAGGATTCGGTCCCCTGCCAAACCTCTGGGAAAAGTCAAAAATGGTTGTCGGCGAATTTTTACGATTACACCAGTTCCAATGATTGGCCTCCGAACTCCCCATATCTTAACCCCATGGATTATTATGTATGTGGCGTTGTTTAGAAAGACACGCGCCAGTACTACAAAAGCCCAGTTAATCGACAGAATTAAGTAGTTTTTGAAACCCTTCCCAGGGAAACTGTAACATCAGCTTGATCCAGGTTCCTGAGCAAGTTTGAGGCTGTGATCGACGCTAATGGCGGTTATTCTGAGTGAAACTTGTTGACAGTAGTGTAATTTCCGTTCCTGTTGAATTTCTTTACAATCCATTAAATTGTGTAGTCATGAAACTGTCAAATTTCTCTCGAACACCCTATATATATATTATATATATATATATATATATATATATATATATATATGCAAGTATGTTCATATCTAATTCAATTTGTAGTCGATATTACTTTTCTTCTCGGAAAAAAAAGCACGTATCCATTTTTTTTTCATTTCCAAAATGTTCATTGTGTCCTACAGATCACGGTAGCAAATATATTTTTTTTTATTTTCACTTAGAGTAACATAATAACCAATACATTTTCCTGATGTTTTAAAAGAAATATAAAGAAAAGAAAGAGAAAAAATAAAATAAAAATAAAATAAAAATAAAGTGAGATTTTATTGTATGCCCATTACAGTGACTTACGAGTTTTCTAAGCTACGAGCTGTCACTTGGTCAATTTTTCTTGACGTTGAGAGCTAAAATTCGAGGTACAAGCGAGCTTCAGATACGCTTATATTAAGAAGTTCACTAAAAACATCTTAGTTTCCAAATTTATTACGCCAGAGACAAATATTATTTATTTAAAAAATCCTGGTCAGGAGCAGCAGTAACATAGAATAATAATTAACACAGCTTAACGACTGTACCCAAGCTATGGTTAGCGGAATGAGAACAGGATACTCCCGTGGACTGAATAAAGGGTTAGGTTCAAAGTTCCCTGATGGCTCCCGATTACGACAAGAAGGTCCCGATTACGACAAGAAGGTTCCTGAGTCCGACAAGAAATACCTGAAGAAGGCCGGAGGGCACACCGACCGAAACGTTGTACAGATAACAAGTATTTCTTGTCGGACTCGGGAACCTTCTCGGACTCGGGAACCTTCTTGTCGTAACCGGGAGTCATCACGGAACTTTCAACCTAACTTTTTATTCAGATATTTGTCTCAATGGTGGGAGTTCGAATGGGTGTAGGCACTCTCCTACATCACCCTCTGCTGCACTTGGGACGTCGTCAACCTCCATTCCTTCCTCGGGCTCGTACTGCACGCCAGGCGATGCAATATTGATGTTCTCATCAGTGTCCATGATCTCATCAGGTGGTCGTTGCTGCTGGGGCCCAGAATCCGTGGAAGAGTCCGGTGTGGGCCGTAAACAAATGGGCACATTTCAAGTACAAGTATACAGTGCATCTTTTGTTGGGTGCCAGTATGCTGGACATCTTTTGCTGTATATCAGTATGCCGTTAACACGATATGCGGAATGGAGTGACTCTAGTACCTCAGCCCGAAGTTGCCGGGGTATGAGGATCTTCTTGCCTTTGATTATTACTCATTCCAGGCAGTACATTTCCTCGCGCATGGGCCAGAAAACACGAGGTATGGATGAGAGCTCGTTACGTGACTTTGAGAAGCCATTTTCACTTTTGAAATCCAAAGTCAAAATCCCTGTTCACAGCGCCATATAAAGTCCGTAAGACTTCGTAAGTAGTTCAAACGTCAGTCGACCGATTGCAAATGGCCGCCTCCTGGCTCTTTATTTATGCCCATTCTTCCAAGGGCAGACCAGTCCATTCAGAAAACACACAGGGGATATCACTCTACTTATACAACTGTGGCATGTGGAAATCTAATAGATTGGAATGGAATTAACAGAATAATAATTGATTAGAATAATTTTATTTTGTTATTGTCAAAAAGAACTCTGCCCTGTCGGTGGGGCATTAGAATGCACCGACTGCACCCGACTCCCCCATTGGGGCCACCTGTTGGTCGTGAGTGGCGACCTGTGATAGAGCCCAGGTGGATGAGCAGTTCATGACATGCAATACTCCACTTTGGCCCTATCTTGGGCTAGGCGGGCGGTCAGAGAGGCCCCCTCCGATCAATCGGCTGGTCACGTCAAGCCCTAGCACCTATATGATTTTCCCAACCCTATTGCCCTTATGGCAAGCCCCAACCCCTTTTTATCATATGGGTGCTAGAAGGCGGTGGCTGCGGGTCTACATGTCCTGGGAATAACGTTAAACTCTATCTGATGGTGAGGTTCCAGTTTTGGAGGTTTGGGGAATGTGGAGCACCCCTTCATCACCATTGTTCCCTTTTCCACTCTGACCCGGAGTGGTAGTACCTGTTAGGATCCCATCTATGGGTTAAATAGAGAAATGTATTTATAAAAAAATTGTATTATCCATTAAGAATTGATCTATTTCAAAACTTTATCGGCATTAAATGACCCACTGAGGTTGATATGCCGTAAAACAAAACAAACAAACAAACAATCAAAAAGAACTAAAATTGTTAAATTGCAAAATTACTTATTATTATATCCATTTAAATTATGTGCACACAAAATGCAACGCATTCAAATGATGTGCACACAAAAAGAAGTAAGTGAACTATTTTTTGTAAGGTATTGGTATTCATTTTGTTTTTATTGCCTGAAGTTAGTTTTCAAGTCGAGGTTAAAAAAAGTCCCTACTTCAAAATGGCGTTTATTTATTTTTTTTATCAAATACATGTCGTCTCCCAAACCGCCAAAGAAACTGACGCTAAAAGACATTCTTTCATTTTTTATTGCTTTATTCGACGCCTTAGCCCAGCGAAGTAAACACCCACTAGCGTGATCTGAATAGAAGCACGCAAAGAGCTAAGTATTCTGAAATCATTTACAAAACTTGGTAGTGGTACAAAACCAGACATATTGGTTACCCAGTGAGCATCGATTTAGATAGTATTATTCGTTGAAATTATTGAAATCCTATCTCACTGATAAGTTAAAGCGACAATTCTTCCAAGCAGGCGATGGGTTAAAGTTTAGGTACCGGATGTGTATGCCGAAAAGTAGGGCTACCTTCAAGAAAAATTGTTATATAGTAAAAACTACCTGGTACCTATTACTTAAGCATAACGTTGATGATCTAGATGTAGATATCTTCTTTCTTATCTATTAATAATGGAGATTCGCTTCCGGTTTTTGTCTGTAACAAAAATTACATCACTGCTTACGTCACATTACCCAAACGTCATAACATAGAATAAATACACTCAAAATTTGAACATGCAACATTAGACAGTCCTCATTGTTTTTTAAAACAAGTTTTAATAAATACATGACTGGTATTATACATCTATATATAGCTTGTTTTATTTTAATACATATTTAAAGTTTACATTTCAAATTGTTTTATTTTTAATCCTTAAATGAATTTGATGATTTTACTTACTTAGGGTACAAACTCGCTGACATTGAATTTTTTACTCCCACCTCTCAGGCAATATGTTTCAAAAATCTATTTTTACATCGCCCGGAGGGAGTTTTTTATTTTGTACTAGTATTAATAATGGAGACTGTCTGTATTTCTCTCTGTAACAAAAACTACGTCATAGCTCTGCGTCACAGCTGACGTCACAATATTCTTATGCTATATACACCCAAAATTTGAGTAAGCAATTTTAAAAATTGTTTTTTACTCTCGTCCTTTTTTTATTTTTTTTATTTTTTACAGTAACAAGAACTTAACTAAAAAGTTTACAAATAAATAAATACGTACGATTTTGTGTCAAATTGATGTGGAAAATATTCAAAATAATTGTTTGATTATTACATGCACGCAACATTTTATTTGAGAGGGACGGGGCTCAGTTTTCATTTCAAATTGTTTTTTTTTTTTTTTTACTCCTTTAATACATATGAGGATTTGTCTTACTTATGATACAAAACATTGAATTTTTAACTCCCACCCTCTCAGGCAATGTCTTTCAAAAGTTAATTTTTACGACGCCCGGAGGGTGTTTTCTGTTGCTAGTAATATAGATAATTTATTTATATATCTAGGTAATAAATTAAAAGAATTTATAATAAACTATTTCAATTTTTTTTAATGAATGTCACGATGTTATTGTTTCTATAAACTGTAATTTTTAATTTAAATAATCAAATGATTTTATAATTTAATAAAGATATAAAGCACATTTATCTGTGGCATATGGAAATCTAATAATAAATCTGTTATAGAGGAGTTAACACCCCTACAGAATGGACTGGCTCAAAGCCTTATAATCGTCGACGTAGGAGCGCGTGGTGTAATGGTTAAAGTCATGGGAAATGGACTCGTCGCCACGAGTTCAAATCCCGGACGTAGTAATTGAATTTCACTTACCGCTAATACCCTTGGGAAAGGTATGAATCCTACTCTCCCTCCAGCTATGAGTAAATAGTAGGACAGACTGGGCTCTTTAACCTTGGTTAGGCAACCGGTCTAGGAGAAGGAAAACTCTGAATTCAAACCTGTTAAACTCCGCTTAAGAAATTGACCTTATGTCGCATCCTGCTCAGGCGGAGGGGTTGGTAAATATATATAATAGTCGACGTAGCAGTGATAGAGGGGAAAATTATATTCGGGCAAAATCACTGCATTTGACTACACACATTTAACAATGTTAAATTACTTGTCAATAAAAAATGGAGGAGGGCTCTAAAATATCGCTTTCATATCGCATTAACTTGTCGATAAAAATGCCTTCAAACCATTCATAACTAGCACGGTTCACTTTTTCAGCTATCACCGCCCAGCGTATTTTCAGGCAGAAGGCCGAGACGAAAGCATCAGAAACTCACCCCCTAAACTTTGACTTCTGTAAAAGGAGTGACAGTGACTTACCGGGAGCTAAACGCGTTCGCTGTCTCGCGTGTCAATCTACCCTCTGAGAGCCGTTCGGCAAACTGCCATTTTTATGCTGCTGACTTATTTGTGGGGATTTTTGTCCCCGGAAAAGCACTGTTTAAACCCTTTGTTTTGTAAGAGAATAAATCGTACTTCGAACGCAGTGAGGAGATGGTGCTGCTTTTGAAGAAAGGAGACAAAGGACTTTTTATAGAACAAAATGTTTACTTTACATGTAAAACATAAAACAAATATCAAACAAGGGTAACAATATACATAAAATAAAACAACCAAACAAGTTTTAAAGAATGTTCATTGAGTCCAAAGGGAATACAAAAAGTTCTATGTGTTTGGTTGGTAAAAGATAGTTTAAAGAGAATTGAATGTAGTTAAAGGGTTGGTTGTAGATTAAAAAAAGCCTGCGGAACTTAGCTGAAATCCTCGAGTTCTGTTCCTCGTAACCTGTTGAGCCCTGCATAATAGGTTTTAGGTGTGCGTTTGTCGCTCCAGCTTCTAACGAGGTGAGGGTTCCGATTCGTCGCCGTCTGGGGGCTTTTAACGATACGGAACAAGTGTAGCTAGCCAATACTAGAGGCAAAAGGAGGCCGAATTCTTCGAAGACCCCTCTTTTATAGTGGGCATCATGTGACACTAAGGGCTTATAGGGAATATGAAATGATGAGATGAAGAGAAATAAAAAGACACAACTCTTTCGAAGTATAGATGGAGACTTTTTTTTATCAGACCGTTAACTCTGAACACCAGAGTCCAGACGCTCAGAACTTTTTATTTATTTATTTAATTTTAATCTAATTCAATTTAATTTAAATCCTCACAGGCTGCTGCTGGTATCCGATGAAAGAGGATCACCATTTCCTTAATAGATTTTCACATATTTGCACAAGATGGCAGCGAGACAGTTTAGAAAACAGGTGAATGGGCGTGGAGCGGGCAGTTCTCGTACAGGCTTCACATGCATGACAGCGAAGGACTTGACAACATGTTGTAGTCTTCACTTCCTGTGTGTACTGAAGGTGTGAATTTACGAGATTATCGTGGCAGCTTCATTTTTTTTTCTTCTAGTAAACAGTACAACTACAACCTCCCTTTCTCAACACATACAATAAACAAACGTTACTCTCGTCGAACCACGCGTGAAAATGCGTTGACACGTGCTGCTTACTATATAATCATCTGTAACGCTTAAGCAGACAGATCGAAGATGGTGCAAGCGGCGAGTGGAGACCTATTTTCTGTAAATTCAATTACAATAAAAGCGGTCCCTGTTGATATTGGTCCTTCTATTTAGAAAAGAAGTGGCTGATTCTAATCAGAATTAGTATTATTTGTATTAATCGGACTATTGTTCTCATCTTCATTGTTATTGTTAAGACAGTTCTAAGTGACAGTTATCTCTAGACTGCAGGTTCAATCCCGATCAAGGACAACAGTAACATAGAATAATAATTAACACAGCTTAACGCCATTACCCCAGCTATGGTTAGCGGAATGAGAACAGGATACCCCCGTGGACTGAATAAAGGGTTAGGTTCAAAGTTCCGTGATGGCTCCCGATTACGACAAGAAGGTTCCCGTGTTCGAAAAGAAGCTTCCTGAGTCCGAGATGGTTCGGAATTTTTTGGACATATCCTAGTGGATAAAGGAGTTAGGTTACAGTTATCTTTAGATTGTAGGTTCAATCCTGGTCAGGGGCAGCAGTATCATAGAATAATAATTAACAGCTTAACGCCCCTACCCCAACTATGGTTAGCGGAATGAGAACAGGATACTCCCGTGGACTAAATAAAGGATTAGGTTCAAAGTTCCGTGATGACTCCCGAATACGACAAGAAGGTTCCTGAGTCCGAGATGTTTCCCGAATCCGAGAAGTTTCCCGAGTCCTACAAGAAATACCTGAAGAAAGCTGCAGGGCACATCGGCCGAAACGTTGTACAGATAACAATTAAGATGAGTACAATAGTCGGATCAATACAAATAATACTAATCATTAAGCCTCGTCTAAAAAATCAGAAAAACAGTATAATCAGAATATCGGTTATCTTCGTTATATCGACAATTTGGATGATTAGAAAAGAAAAGAAAAGAAAAAAATTACATTCAGCGCGAACGCTGACCCCACAAGGTTATTCGGTCACAAATTAGATTGGAAATTGATTTATTCTGTATGTACTTGAGGCGTAATAGTTGTCGTCGTAGAAATTTGACTCTGCGACACAATTTCAATTCCTAGACGATTGGTTGATTTTTTACAGCACAAACAAGAATATGAACCCTCCGGGCGTAAGTATTTCAGTTTTAATTTAATTAAATACATTAAAGAAAAACTAACGAAATTAATCATATAAAAAGATTACACTTATTTTAATTATATTTTAATTGGTTTCTATATAAAATCATTCATGTGGTTGATTTTAATATGTAAGATTCAAAGGTTATGACAAAGTCATAACTCGTTGGAACGCAAACAAACTCCGACAAAGGTTGAGGTACAAAACATTTAATAGGTATACAGCACATGGATATGACGAGATACATAAAGTACATATATACATATACAAGAGTAGAGATAATGAGACATTCATGAATGGTAAAATACAAGATATTTAGGTATCAAAGAGATACCTAAATGTACATAAAAACGTAGTTACGGATACATGACTAAAGGATAGTCATATATCGTATAAGAGACTTACTAGCAGTGAGTGGCCAGTGTTAAGGGCCGAAGCCCCAACGAGAAGGGGGTAGACCGTGTCTAACCCATGTGATCTCGTAGCGAGCAGCAGGCAAAGAGAGGAAGAGAAGTTCAAATCAGCCGCTTAAGTACACCAGGCCCCTAGCGGGAACCAACGACACTAAACGGGCAAACAACTCTCCAGGCAAATACGAAAATAACTCCTACAAATACATCAGAGAATAAAACAATTAACAACACTAGTATTATCTGCGTTATTCGGACTATTGTCCTCATCTTCATTGTTATCTGTACAACGCAACAAGGATTGACGTGCCGTTAAACCAACCAGTGAACCAAGTAAAGTCCAGGTATCAGCCAGACAGCGAGGGAGTATATCCCCTTTTCACTAGGGATAAGCCAAGGATATTTTGACATTGAGGTGGAGCGCCACACTTACCATTAGCTCCTTACTTTACCGGACAGATCCCTGTGCTACTCATACGTTGGGTTGGCGAGGGTCGGTATCGAACCAGAAACCTTGTGATTCCTAGCCGAACACTCTACCGACTGAGCTAAACCAAGTAATCAACCTTAATACACGAAGTTGAACAGTTTGTACGTAGAGAGTGTAGTATGGAATTTACCGCTACCCTTTGCGAGCGGCAAATTCCGTACTTCGAAAGAGGTGGTGGTAACTAAGGTCAAGGATATTTTTTTTTCATCGTCAAATACCCTAAACATTGTAGTAGCAGTTCATGCATACAATAAAATATTTGAATACATACATACAGAGAGAGAGAGAGAGAGAGAGAGAGAGAGAGAGAGAGAGAGAGAGGGGGGTGTAGAGAGAAATATGAGAGAGATAGAAACAAAGAGGGAGAGAAATAATAAGAGAGAGAGAGGGAGGGGATGTAGAGAAATAATGAGAGAGAGAGAGAGAGAGAGAGAGAGAGAGAGAGAGAGAGAGAGAGAGAGAGGCAGACAGACAGACAGAAATAAAGAGTGAGAGAATAATGAGAGAGAGAGAGAGAGAGAAAGAGGGAGAAATAATGAGTGAGAGAGAGAGAGATAATGAGAGAGAGAGAGATAATGAGAGAGAGAGAGAGAGAGAGAAAGAGAGAAATAATGAGGAGAGAGAGAGAGAAATAAAGAGGGGGATGAATAATGATGAGAGAGAGAGAGAGAGAGAGAGAGAGAGAGAGAGAGAGAAATAAAGACAGACCAAAATAAAGCGAGAGAGAAATAATGAGAGAGAGGAGAGAGAGAGAAATAATGAGAGAGAGAGAGAGAGAGAGAGAGAGAGAGAGAGAGAGAGAGAGAGAGAGAGAGAGAGAAAGGGATTTTGTCCTTGATAAATCTTGATAATGATGCGAAAAATATGAAGCATTATTTTCGGAACACTCCTCTTATAACTCAGAATTATTTAACGTAAAACCGGGTAACCCCTTATGTTTTATTCACATTCAGGACTGCCTCTCGAAAACAGGGACGTAGTTTGTTTACAAACCGGTAGGTGGAGTTTGTAGTCTTCTGGGTGTTCCTGATTCGTGTAGATCCGATCGGCAAAGTAGATCTGTCTCAATCGGCAGTTGGCGTAGACCTTCACCCAGCGCGTGCTCACGTACCGGCTGCTGAACATCTGTCTCGTGTGATGCGCGAGATCCAGCGTGATCTGGTTCCAGCTGTTGTCCAATCGCAGGGGGACGTGACACCGCTGCAGCGTCCAGTGGACCATCGACCTGTTGGTGGTCACGACGAACTCGCGCGTCAGGCTCCTGTCGTCGAGCACCTGCACCTCGAAGGCGAAACCCTTGTTCAGGTTCTTCATCACGATGAACAGGAATGGCAGAGGGATGTCCAGGGAGTCGCGAGGACCCGCCGGGCAGGTCATGCACACTGAAGAGGCCCATGGTCCGGAAATCTCCTTGACCAGCGAGTTGATGTCGTAATCCATGACCTCTTTGATTTTCCCGCCCCAGAAAATACTCCATCGCCATTTAGGGATGGGGGTTTGAGAGAAGCTGAACAGAATCGGGATGATGGTGGGGGTCGGTGGGCGTTAGGGATCTGCGATGATCCGGATTAGCACTGCTTTCAGTCATCTTAACACAGACGGATTAGTGGGTTTTAATCTCTTTAAATCTACCTTTTAATCCTTTCATTCCACAATGAAGAATATTGTTATCTACCCCTCTAAAAGGGGACTAAAATCAACGAGTTAATCCTTGTCAGTTTTTTTCACAGTAGCAATTAAAAAAAAAGTTAAGCAACAAGGAACCGGCTCAGTGCTTAAATGAGTAATCCTTTTCCAAAAAGTGATATGATATACAACTGATCGCTTTATGTCAGACTTCATTCCACTATGAAGAATATTGTTATCTAACCCTTTTAAAGGGGACTAGAATCAACGAATATCAGCGAATGCGGATTTTTAAAAAGTGATCATATATTTTGAGAAAATGTTGATGGATTTTCTCAAAGCTCAATGCAATTGTTGATTACTCACAATGTTGGAATCAGGGAAATAATGAAAGATAATCTCCCCTCTGTTTTAATTCTACTTTGTCAGGTTTTTTCTCAGTAGCAATTTTTTTAAAGTTAAGCAACAAGATACCTGGTCAGTGCTTAAATGGGTAATCTTTTTAAAAAAAGAGATGCAATATACAACTGATCGCTTTATGTCAGTCTCGGTAAATCTTAAAAGCGAATGGTATTTCTAGCTTAAAAGGTAAGAATATTTTTAGCGTATAACCTAAGAATATTTTAACTTAAAATAAGTCGCTAATTACGAAACAATTCAATTACGAAACATTCAATTACGAAAAAACAAACAACAACAAAAATAAATGCAAAAAAAACAACAAAAAACAAACAAACCAAAAAAAAATAAAAATAAAAAATTAAATAAAAAATAAAAAATGGACAGATTAAATTTTCATGTGTATCTTTAAACTGAAACTCGTTAATTCTAATCCCAACTTGAATAAATTCTATCTATAGTAAAAACTATAAATAATCTAACGAAATAAGAATATGTTCTAATTTTATCAGATTTAATTGATAAACCATTACTAAACTCAAAAGCTCTCTGACGTCATAAATGAGAGGTGAGCGAAATTGACGTCATGTTTATTATTATTTTGATTTTTCGAACTTACTTACATTTTGATGAAAATATGTCTGAAATAGTTTTTTCCTAAAATATATTAGGGGAATTCTTTTTTACGAGGTCTACCCCCTCTATTTTATTTCATGAAATATGAAAAAAATGAACACCGACAAAAAACGATTTTTACTTTTTTTAAAAAGCAAAGAGTCTGAATAATTATATCAGAATATTTTTATAAGTTTCATGCCAAGAACGGCAGAGATGTCCAGGGAGTCGTGAGGACCCGCCGGGCAGGTCATGCACACCGAAGAAGCCCCCGGTCCGGAAAGTTGATGTCGTAATGTATGACCTCTTTGATTTCCCCGCCCCAGAAAATACTCCATCGCTATTTGAGATGGGGGTTTGAGAGAAGCTGAACAGAATCGGGATGATGGTGGGGGTCGGTAGCGTTAGGGATCTGCGATGATCCGGATTAGCACTGCTTTCAATCATCTTAACACAGAGGATTTTAATCTCTTTAAATCTACATTTTAATCCTTTCATTCCACAATGAAGAATATTGTTATCTACCCCTTTTAAAGGGGACTAGAATCAACGAGTTAATCCTTGTCATTTTTTTTTCACTGGATCAATTAAAAAAAGTTAAGCAACAAGAACCGGGTCAGTGCTTAAATGGGCAATCCTTTTCCAAAAAGTGATATGATATACAACTGATCGATTTATGTTAGACTCGGTAAATCTTAAAAGCTAATGATATTTCTAGCTTATAAGCTAAGAATATTTTTAGCTTAAAAACTAAGAAATATTTTTAGTTTATAAGCTAAGAATATTTTTAGCTTAAAAACTAAGAAAATTTTTTAGCTTAAAAGCTAAGAATATGTTTAGCTAAAAAAAAGGCGCTAATTACGAAACAATTCGATTACCGAAAACAACAAACAAAAATAAAATAAAAAAAAAAAAAAAAAACAAAAAAAAACAAACCAATTTAAAATCCTGGAACAGATTAAATTTTATGTGAATCTTTAAACCGAAACTCGTTAGGACCGGTTTAGCTCAGTCGGTAAAGTATTCGGCTAAAAATCACACGGTTCTTGGTTCGATACCGGCCCTCGCCAACTCAGTGTATGAGTAGCACAGGGATTTGTGCGGTAAAGTGAGGCGCTGATGGTAGGTGTGGCGCTCCACCTCAGATACTAAAATAATCTCCTTGGTCTATCTATGGAAATGGGATAGACTCCCTGGCTGTCTGGCTGATACCGACATTAGGCGGCCCTGACGACTTTACTTTTTTCTTTATAGTAAAACTATAAATAATCTAACGAAATAAGAATATGTTCTAATTTTATCAGATTTAATTGATAAACCATTACTAAACTCAAAAAGCTCTCTGACGTCATAGACGAAATTTGAGCAAATTGACGTCATGTTTATTATTATTTTGATTTTTCGGACTTACATTTTGATGAAAATATGTCTGAATATAGTTTTTTCCTAAAATATATTAGGGGAATTCTTTTTTACGAGGTCTACCCCTCTATTTTATTTCATGAAATATGAAAAAAATTAAACCGACAAAAAAAGATTTTTACTTTTTTTTTCTATAAAGAAAAGAGTCTGAATAATTATATCAGATGATTTTTACAAATTTCAATGCCAGTCTTTTGGTAAAAGAACCATGAATACAGAATTCTGCTAAAAAATATCAACAAAGAAACTGACCGTGTCACAAAAAACGGACTGTTTTACTTATTTTTCAAGATAACGGTAAGTAATTTTTTTCCAATCGGATAATTTGATCTTTGAATTAACTGTTTTTCTTAGTAACAACTTTTTATGTTCGTTATTTCGTTTTCGCGAGATTTTTAAAAAGTTAAAAAATATTTACGTCTCTTCCTTCAATATGGCTTAAACTGATGACGTGACTTATTTTGGCGGTACCTAGCCTTTAAAATCAACCCAGTTTCCGTCGCATTTGAAGACTATACCTAATGAAAGACTATTATAGTAAATAGAATTGAAAGTGAATACTAATATGGCTTTCAATCCTAATGAAGTGATTCAGGCTTACCAAATGGTTGAATATATCGCTGTGAGGAGCATGATAATCTTAAGACGAATTAAAAACCCCAGTAAATTAAGACCTGTTCATAAAATAGAATAGTGGTGAATTATCCAGGAAGCTCGGCATGATGTCAACAGCCAATTTGAAGAAATTGAAAAATAGATAATTAGGCAGTATTTTCAATTTCGACGATTACAATGCTGTTAATAATATCCATTGGTTATCATGAATACGCCCATTATCATAGTAGGAGTCGAGTGCTTTTTGGTATGTACGTGTCGCCTTATAACTCAGAAAAGAGATGTCCCTGAGCATTAAAATCGTGCATGTACTTTAAAGTGTTTATGAGTAGGAAAAGTACAAAATTTAGATCGAATACAAGTAATTTGTATATATATATATATATATATATATATATATATATATATATATACAAATTACTTGTATTCGATCTAAATTTTTACTTCCTACTTAATATATATATATATATATATATATATATATATATATATATATATATATATATGGATCCTAACAAGGACTTTGAATAAATTGAAAAATTAATAATTTGATAGTATTTTCAATTTCGACGATTAGAATGCTGTTAATGATATACATTGGTTATGATGAATACCGCCATTATCATATTAGGAGTCGAGTGCTTTTTGGTATGCACGTGTCGTCTTATAACTCAGAAAATAGATGTCATTGAGCATTAAAATCGCGCATGTAATTTAAATTGTTTATAAGTAGGAAAAGTACAAAATTAATAAAAAAAAACTAAAAAAACTAATAAAGAATAAAAAAGAAAAAGAATAGAAAATTTACAAAAAATTATAAAACAAATAACTTTTAAAACAAGAATAGGCGTATTTGCCTTTTGTCGGTATCAGCCGGTCAGCAAGTGAGACTCTCCCTTTACACTAGTGCAAGACCAGCGAGATTGTTTAGCGTCTGAGATGGAGTGTATAGGGAATACGAGATGAGGAGATGAAGAGAAATAACAAGACACAACTGTTTTGAAGTATAGATGGAGACTTTTTTAATTTGCCCGTTCAGTCTGAACGCTAGCGTCCAGACGCTCAGAACTTTTTATCTATTTTAAATCCCCACAAGTGCCTAACTTACCACCAGCTCCCCACTTTACAGCACAAGATATAAAATATTACGCTTATTTTAATTATATTTCAATTGCTTTATATAAAATACTTCATAAGTTGATTTTATACATTTGAGAATAAAACAATAATATGAGAGATCAATAACAAGTATTTATTTATTAAACCCAGTTTTTTAAAACCAGTATGCATATTGACCACTCTATATATTACGTAAACCTTTATTTTTTAGTGATATATAAGACACTATAAGGAAGGTTTAAAGTTATTAGATACAGACGAAGGTTAATTTAATATACACAGCACATGGATGACAGTAGATACAACGTACATAGTAAAGAGTACATATAAGAGGCACAAATAAGATAAATACACATTCATGAATGGTACATTATAACATAAAATAGTACAGACATGAGACTAGCGATAGTCCATGCTGTAAAGAACTTACAGTAATGTAAGGGGGCGGAGCCCCACGAGAGGGGTTAGATAAAATCTACCCCATGTGGCTCGTAGTTGCTGAAACAGGCGAAAGGGTTTGAATCCGGCGCTTAAATAAAGGCACCAACGAACTAAAAGGGCAGACAACTTATAACGCTACAACACATTGCAGAATTTTAAATGCACTAATAACATGGGCGGTTTTGAAGCAAATCTAAATCCGATTTTCATAGAGGCATCGTTAATAAATAAGATTTATTCTATGAATTAATGATTTTGACTATAAATTGAATAGTCGTTGATAAATCTACGCAATGCCTGATGGTATTGCGACGTAAGCAGTGAAGTAGTTTTGGTTACAGACAGACATCGAATCTCTATTATTATAAGATTTTTGATGAATGCTAATTTTCAACGATTTAGATATTCTGGGCAAATCACATGATACTGTTTTTTTTTATGACGTTATCTATAAACTGAAAGGCTGATCGAATTGAATTGTGGCTGTGTAATAATAATAAGTGTTTTAAGTCAGTAGGTAAAACACTCAGTTTGCTAAGAGCATTACACAAGAGAAGACGAAAATAAGTGAATTGTTATTTTTTACTCCCCCCTCTCTCTCTCTCTCTCTCTCTCTATATATATATATATATATATATATATATATATATATATATATATATAAGATTTTTGGATGTTTGTTTATTTAGAAACGTTGCTGAATAAAGTATATATTAAATTTTTACTTGAAGGCACTTACAACGCATGTATCGCATAAAATTCGATACTTTTTCTTATAGAAAAGCTTAATTTCGCTAGGATGGTCAGCTGTGTACTGTGGCCGAGGCGATAAAAGTGTTTCACTAGTGCTTCACTGTGTCTGCTGAAGTCCTGGTTTCGATTTCTGTCGGAGGGAAATCGTTAGTATATACCGCTGATGAGACTTAATAAAGTCGAAACAGTCTGTACGGTATTCTACACATCGAGCCATCCTTTGCTGGGATTACACTTGTCAAGTTCATTTCTATAAGAAAAAGTATCGAATTTTATGCGATACATGCGTTGTAAGTGCCTTCAAGTAAAAATTTAATATATAATATATATATATATTTTAAATTTTGTGTATTTTGGCAGCAAATTATTCTTAAGACATGTGTTGAACAACACGGAGTATTCTTTTTTCATTTTTTGTATGGATATTTTGTCCAGTCTTCTGGCTATCCTTTTTGAATCTGATCGAGTTGATTCCTAAACCCCTCTTAAAAATAATAGACTCTCTGAATTTGATAAAAGCATAAATAACAGAACTAAAATTAACTAAAAACCAAATTACATAACCCCATGAATACGACTGGAGAACAGTCGAAAGCGCTCGGAAAATTAGTATGGGAAATATCATGAATCAACTCGATCCAGATTCAAAAAGGATAGCCAGAAGACTGGAAAAATATCTGCGCGGTACTGGATGCTTCGTAGATGACATTCAGAGGGTAATGAGTCATAGGGACGGTTGGCGAGAGATTGTCATAGATATCTGTGCTGCAGTGTTTTTATCCAAGTACTTTCGGCACTTCGAAGTGCCATCATCAGGGGTGATGTGTATGCGTTCCATTTTTTTTCAAGTTAGTAGTAGTAAGAGTAAGTAGAAGGGTAACCCGTAGAAATTATATTAAGGGGTGTAGAGGCTGGAAGAAGCAGAATTGGTTATAGGTATTTTAAAATGTGAATACTGCATTGAAAATTAATCTTATTTAAGGATGGTTTGTACTGTTTGATGTATAAAGCTTCTATTATTTGGAGTTATTGTTTTTTTCTTTGTACATAATGTGCGTATTTTCCGTTAGGATATTTCGGTAATTAGAGTGGGGACATGCATGTAATTTTAGATGAAATTGAAGTGTCGAAAGTACTTGGGATAAAATCTTTGGTGTACTAATCCACGGATTCCATCTAAATGTAAAACAGTTGGCTTGGAAGCCCGAAAACTTTGTTGATAAAAGTGTTAAACAGGAGATGTGTCTTTTGGTTAATTATACACACGCACACATACACACACACACACACACACACACACACACATATGTATATATATATATATATATATTTGGCAATGAGCTCTCTAATTGGTAATTTAAATTAACTCTCACTACTAAGCAAATAAGCAATGATCATTTCTCCGGAAATTTGATCTCTCAGTGACCGAATGATACATACATTCCTATGTATTTAATAGTTTAAAAACACCAGTCCCCGCATCAGCTGTCAGTGGGCGAGGGGATAATATATCGGACTACCATGCAGTCAGTCTGAGTTCGACCCTACCCAAGGATAGTTGTGTCTAGCCACACTAAAGAGGCATGATATGCCGAAACACGTGTCTGTGGATGACTTATTAATATATATATTAATAAAGATTAATTAAATAAGATAAAAGGCAATAAATAAAAAAGATCCAGGATAAGGCTTTAACCACATTAGCGTGAACATGGCAACCCCACAGTGTGACAACAAACCAACAAAGTCTGGTGGTATCGTGAGATACTGCTGGGGCGCTATGGGTTAGACGTAATGATGCTTCGGCTCCGAAACCATGCCTGAACTCAAAATCATCGTCTGATGAAGGCATTGTTGGATGTAATGCTAACTTTTAAACAGCAGTCGTTATATGAAGTTATTATATATATATATATATATATATATATATTGCAGTTACCATTAAATCTACCAAGCAAACAAGTATAAAGTACTATTTAGTTCTGGATTTTTTCTTAAAACTGATTTAAAAGTGCTCAATATAAAGAGCTAAATAGACGATTAAAATCGAATATATTAAGAACTACCGACTAAAGTTTCTCAGAGTAGCGCGAATCTTCAGGGTATTTTCTTCCTACCATCGTTCTGTATTTTATAGCTGTATTGAAAATGGGCACTACCCAGCTATATAATACAGAACAATGATAGGAAGAAAATACCCATAAGATTCGCGCTATTGCGAGAAACTTAAGTCGGTTGTTTTTAAACCATTCAATTTTAAACGTATATATATATATATAAACGTATATATATATATATATATATATATATATATATATATATATAGAGAGAGAGAGAGAGAGAGAGAGAAGATTCGCGCTACTGCGAGAAACTTAAGTCGGTTGTTTTTAAACCATTCAATTTTTAAACGTATACATATTTAACGTATATATATATATATTATATATATATATATATATATATATTTAGAGAGAGAGAGAGAGAGAGATGCTAACTATCTTTCCTGGTTTCTTGTTTCTAATACCTGTCAGATTTTTAAGAGAGAGAGAGAGAGAGAGAGAGAGAGAGAGAGAGAGAGAGAGAGAGAGAGAGAGAGAGAGAGAAGAGAGAGAGAGAGAGAGAGCTATACTAACTATCTTTCCTGGCTCTTGTTTCTAATACCTGTCAGATTTTTAAAAACACAGACAGACAGACAGACAGACAGAGACACACACACACACACAGAGAGAGAGAGAGAGAGAGAGAGAGAGAGAGAGAGAGAGAGAGAGAGAGAGAGAGAGAGAGAGCTATACTAACTGTCTTTACTGGCACTTGTTTCTAATACCTGTCAGATTTTTAAAAGAGATTTCAGGTAAACATTTGACCTTTCCAAACAAAAGGACAATAGAAACCCCGTTATCCGTTTAAGTCGGACCGAAAAAAGAAAAGTGGCAAAGCCCAATGTATATCATTCATTGTTGAGTCAAGTCTCGTCCATTCTGAAATTCTACCGAAGGCGTTTCTCTTCTTCGCAACACACAATTCAAATTCAGCTTCCAGTCATGGTCTGGCCGAAGAAGAAGAATGATGGAATTGAATTCACAAGGTAAAAATAGAGACTCAGGTGCACTTGAAATGCAATTGACAACACACCGATTGTTCTCTGCTCTCCTAAATGTCAGATTTCTTCTTCTTCTTCTAAGAACAAAAACACAAATAGCTAAATATCCAGGTTTCCTGGCCAACTTAATATTGATCTTTTAATACACGTCTAAATATTTCGTATGAGGAAGACAATATTAAAATAAACAAACACAAAAACACACACACAGAAAAAAAAACATTGACTAAAACATTTTATTTCTCGGAACTTTTTTGACACATAGCCTAGTGGATAGAGAAGTTAGGTTAAACTTCTAAGTGACAGTTATCTCTAGATTGCAGGTTCAATCCAGGTCAGGGGCAGCAGTAAAATCTTCGGATCATATAACCTTTAGGCACCCCTTTTTGATCTCAATTAAGAAAGGACATGTTTTTCATTTACACGTCGAAATATTTCGTATGGGGAAGACGATATTAAGATTTGTTGTTGACATCAATCCGTCTACTAAAGACGATAGCGTAGTGTCCACTTGTTTTTTTTTTTATTTATCTGCAACTGCGCGAGTGGCTGAACAGATTAATTTTTGAATGGCAATCTCTGGTGCAGTGACTGCAAACAAACAGTGATCCTTGCTGGAGTTGCTGTTGTCTCTCCTTCCTCCTGGCTCTCTTTTTTGCGGCGGCTTCTTTCCTTTCTTTTTCACTCCTTTTCGTCCCTTGTTTAACGAGGAGGCACCAGGTCGCACGGTCTTCGGCACAAGCCTCCCATGTGATATCAAAATAAAACACACACACACACACACACACACACACACACACACACACACACACACAACAAAAAACAGTGACTAAAATGTTTTATATCTCGGAATTTTTTGGACATATCCTAATGGATAAAGGAGTTAGGTTACAGTTATCTTTAGATTGTAGGTTCAATCCTGGTCAGGGGCAGCAGTATCATAGAGTAATAATTAACAGCTTAACGCCCCTACCCCAACTATGGTTAGCGGAATGAGAACAGGATACTCCCGTGGACTAAATAAAGGATTAGGTTCAAAGTTCCGTGATGACTCCCGAATACGACAAGAAGGTTCCTGAGTCCGAGATGTTTCCCGAATCCGAGAAGTTTCCCGAGTCCGACAAGAAAGATCTGAAGAAGGCCGGAGGACACATTGGCCGAAACGTTGTACAGATAACAATAAATATGATGACAATAGTCCGAATAATACAAATAGTACTAAAACATTTTAATACAGAACTCACATTCTTTAACTAGAGTTAGTGTAGATATGTATCTGTACGAGCAAGATGCGACACACGGACAGTTTTTTAAACGGAAGTCCATCAGTTTTTTATCTAAATTTTTGAAATGGGACATGTTAATTTGTATTATTTGAATATGCACCATTCGGTGCAAGTATTTAAGTTTTAATGTAATATAATATTATATCAAATTAAAAAGGCTAATGAAACTAAATAAGAATGCAGATAAGATTATTTGAAACATGGGGGACGGGTATAATCGAAAAATAGAGCAATTGAAACTTACTCTTCCATCACTCCTGTCTTTCATTGCTAAAATTTCATAATTTAACTATTTAGTTAAAATAGGAAGTGAAGGAAAAAATTACAGTTATTTCTTCTTAATGGATTTCTTTTAAGATTTATCCCCGAGATTTTTGCTAATATTCATTAAGATAAAACCAAACAATGAGAAATACTAAGCACATATTTATTAAAATGAAATTTTTAATATCAATATGCAAATTAGCCTTCCTGTTCACTCTGTAAAGCGCTATCTTATTGTATATATAAATACAGTTGGATATTTTTAGTATGTGGATAAGACAAACAGTATTAATGATGTAAAACAATTTTATTAATAATCGAGGTTTAAATAAAAAATAAAATCATGTAACGTAAATAATTAAGGGAATTGTGATTTGCGTAGTAATATAGTTTCGGTTACAGACAGACAGACACACACACAATAATAAGATTATAAGGATGGCGATATAAATAATAGCAGCTAAAGCTTTTTAATACCGAACTCACAATTTGATGTGTGTACACTTCTGCGTCCATCTCAAATAATTTACATTTACAGAAGTGGTTACATAGGTGCACGACACATCTCGGCATATAACCGGAAGTAGTATTCGGGGAGGAGTGATAAAACTGGTCATACTGTTACATGGTTCTAATTAGCTAGGTACACTAGCCGACCGATTCATCAAAAATAAACGCTTGCATTCTTTCATGTGCAGCCTACTTTCACCAAAATATCACATTCTCGCTATTGCCTTATTCTACTTAAGATATCCCCATTTTGAATGATTTTGATGATTTGTACGCAGTACGTGATTCGAATGAATATTTGTCGATGAAGGGGTAGGGTAAAATCAAAACCAAAAACCCAAGAAATTAAAAGTACTATAAAATAAAATAGTGGGTCATTTTGGTTGCCCCCTTTCCCTCGACTAGTATATAGAACCACCGATTGTCTTCCGATGTTTTAGGTTCAAAATCAAGCCGGTCAGCTCCTCTAAAACGGACGTGGGTGTCCTTAGTGGGGAATTGGTGAAAAAATTGTGGTTTGCTGTAGGCCAGATGGGGGCGGCTACTAGAAAAGCTGACATTCCAGGAATAAAAGCTTTAGGGTAATCGGGTAGAGCAACAAAAAAAACAAAAAAAACTTGGGTTTGGAAGTCCTGGATATGTCGTGAGAAAACTGGAGTTGATTCAACCACCTAACTAAGGGAATCTATGGCGTATACGGAAGTTTTGGTTTTGCATTGTGCATGTCTTTGTATCTGTTTTTGTGTTTGTTTTCTTATTTTATAGACTTTGTTTGTCTATCTAGGGACGGGGTTCCAAGCTGGAAACCGGTCAGTGTTGACCATGAAGGACAGGAAACAATGTTTTTACTCCTGCCTTCGTTCCCACACACAGGCTTGCGGCATTTATCCACCTTTTATTGAATGTCAAGGTTTCGAGTATCTTCCAATCTAGGGGCTTCTGTTAAGGGTTGGTTTTCTTCTGTTCTTCGTTGTGCAGGGCTGAGCATTGCTTATTTTAATAACTATTTAATAACAAGACTTGGTGTTTCTTGATCAAGTTTTATTTCTTAGCCATATAGATTCCGCCGCGGGGGGAGATGGACGCTGGGAGCTGACAACACGTCTACGCTCCTTGAAAGCCGGGTCGCATCTGCAAACTAAACGAACTTATTTTCATGGCGCCCTATTGCACACCTTCAAGGGGTCAAAGGGCATTAACTATCACAAGTGTAGGTAATTTTTCCATAGGACCCCGTTATTTTAAGTTAACGACCCTAATTCAAATTTCTAGCTACAGGCACGTTCACAATTTATTATTGCTCATAAATTGTAACACCCTCCCAGATCTCTTGAGCTGGAGCTTCAGGATCAGGTTCAGTATAATTACTTACCCAAGACAACCCTTTTTGTATTTTTGTGTGTGTGTGTGTGTGTGGAGGGTCTCTTACCCCTCTACAGGGGATATAGATGAGAAAGCGAAGAAAATTGTATATATTCATTTACTATTAAAAAAAAATTTGACTCCTTTAAGAGGAATGTGATCTCACCTTAAAGAGCTTATCTTCCATCCAACTCTCTACGAAATGAAAATTACAAAATAAAATTTAGTATTACTAAACATTTTAAACAAATCCACCAATTCTCACTCCTCACAAACTATGTCGAAGCCAATGTAGCGTAATTATTATGGTGTACGGGGAATTTGGGGATTGAAAATAAAACAGCATTCGGATTTCTGGAGAAAGAGAGGAAAAAGAAATAAGAACAAAGAGAGGTTAAAGTTTGGAACTCAATTGATCGACCAATGACCCCGGAACTAAAGTTAAACATACAACCGGAAGTTCTAGTTTCTGAGGAGGAGCGGGACGACAAACGGAAGAAGAGGAAAATCGGTGTTTTTTTCGGCTAGGCTTCGTGGGAGGCAGCCGGGGGCTTTCCCGGTTCCCCCGTATGGGTTGCACATAGTAGTACCGAACATGATTTACGATAGAATAATTTTAACCCCCCTCTCTCTCTCTTTCTTTCTCTCTCGGAAAAAGAACCCACGAGCCTAGAAAAGAATAAACAACCCCTTTGTGACTATACGACTTGCGTATGTTGTTTCAGAAATAATGACGACTACTACTACTAAACGACTGTTGCTACTACTACTAAACCACTACTACTACAACTCGATTTTGGCCCTATGTAACAGCCAACTGGGGTCTTTAACTTTCGTACGTTAACTGGTCTACGAAAAGGAAAACTGAATTCAAACCAGATCTACTCCGCTAAAAATTGACCTTGTATCAGTTCCTGTGCGTGGCGGAGGGGTTGGGTTAATACATTCTAAAAAAAAAAAGAAAAAGGAAAAGAAAAAACGTACGAGATAAATTTTACATCAGACATTATATTTGCATATAATGATAGCATTCATTCGTAAACGTTGATATATTTTACTGCAAATAATGAATATGCATATTTAAACTTTGAGACTAAACAGCATTGCAAGTTCCAGACACAAACGTACACAAAACACAAAAATATAAATATATTATTATTGCTAAGATCTTTTACGTCAAATCAATATTTTCGTAATTTCCAATCTTGTTTTTCTATTACGAAAATGCGCGCAGCCGTTATGAATAAAACAGAAAAAAAATCTCAAAGTCCATTAAGATTTTAACCACAGCCAAATTCTTCTAATACAACCAGCAACATCTACAGCAGTCATTGGCAAACTACGGCCTGCGGGCCACATACGGCTCACAGTGATTTCTAAATGGCCCACCTAATTTCACTAATGTTTATTAAAATTGTCTTAGTCTTGTTCTCATGACCGCCCTCGGTGTCGGCAGGCTCTTCCTAGCGGATTGTTCCTGTCTGAAGCCACCCTATCGCAACATCATGAAGCCAAGAGGTTCAGAAGAAAGCTGCGGCAACAAAGCACCGGCACATCAACATCTTCAGGGACAGTCTTCACATGCGATATCTGTGGTTGAGAATGTTTTTTAAACATCGGACTTCACAGTCACAGGAGTTGCTGTAACTTCAGGGGCATAAAAACTTTATTATAGTCTTCCGAGACTGAAATGCCTATGGAATGAAATGGAATATATATATATATATATATATATATATATATATATATATATATATATGTATAAGCCACCCAGGCAAAACACCATGGAGCCAAGGGGTCCAGAAGAAAGTGGCAGCAACAAAGCACCGGCACATCAACATTTTCAGGGACAGCCTTAACATGCGATATCTGTTGTCGAGATTGTTTTTCAAACATTGAACTTCACAGTCACAGGAGGCGCTGTAACTTCAGGGGCACAAAAACTATACTGAAAAACCAATAATTGTTTCGTTCCCATGTGTTCACTTTTTTGTATAGTCAAATGAATAAATTTAAAAAAACAAACAAACAATTTTACTACTTTTTCTCTGAATTGACACATAGCCTAGTGGATAAAGGAGTTAGGTTAAGGCAGTTCTAAGTGACAGTTATCACTTAGACTGCAGGTTCAGTAGGGTTGGTTGATTTTTAATTTTTTTTTTTGAATATCAAAATGTAACAAACAGAGAAAGTTTGGTATTGGTATGATAAGTACTGACACAAAAAAGTAGGTTTCTAGCTTGAACCAATTTTTGAGCATTTAGTTTTAAAGATCGTCTAATATGAAGCCCTCTGAAATCCTTGTTTTTGATACATTTACATCAGAAATTGCTTTACAATCTTATAATTTCAATCCAGAAAAATTTGTCAATTCATCTGAATAGAATATATCGAAAGTAACATTTAAAGTGAAATTATAAGCCCCACCCCAACCTAATATCTCAGATGAGCAGCATTTTACCTCATTAATTGAGATACATCATTAATAACATTGCAAGATATTGTTCAGCTCTGGTCAGGGGCAGCAGTAACATAGAATAATAATTAACACCTTTACCCTAACTATGGTTAGCGGAATGAGAACAGGATACCCCCGTGGACTGAATAAAAGGTTAGGTTCAAAGTTCCGTGATGGCTCCCGATTACAAGAAGGTTTCCGATTACTACAAGAAGGCTCTTGAGTCCAAGATGGTTCCCGAGTCCGACAAGAAATACCGAAAAAGACCGGAAGTCACATCGACCGAAAAGTTGTACAGATAACAATAAAGATGAGGAAAATAGTCCGAATAATACAAATAATACTTACTACTTTTATTATCCATTTTTATATTAACTATTATATTACATTATTATTATAATTATATTGTATATATTATATATTATATAATATTATATGATATATATTATATAATTATATTATAATCAACATTACCTTTCAGTTAAAAACATACAAATGAAATCATTTAATAGTCAGATTGTTGAATATGCAACACTAGGTCTGGTCTTCTTGCTGGGATAAGGTGATCCGTTTTTATTTCAAAGTCCCAATTATTATTATTATTATTATTATTATTATTATTATTATTATTATTATTATTATAGTAATTTTTCGGTTCAAAGTCCCGGGAAGGCTCCAGATTGTGACAAGAAACATACAAATGAAATCATTTAATAGTCAGATTGTTGAATATGCAACTGGTTAATTCCATGACAAATCACCCAGGCCATGTCACCCACCCACTTCGATTTTTCTGAAATTTTGTCCAGGTGTGAACTATGTTAAAGTTAGACACTCTCCCTGCTGCATTCGCTTAATACATAGATTATCATTATTATTTTCACTCTTTTGAGTTTTTCACATCAGCGTTAGCTGATGGTATTTCACTGGAGGCTAATTGACAACAAGTCTCCTCAGTTCTTCTGAGTATTCTAGCCGATTGCAGCAATGCAGCAGCCTGGATGGTCTCAATTCTTCCTCCGATTTTCAAATCCTCCGGTCTTTTTTCCAAGTTTATGTGGGATCATTCCAAATGCACCAACTACAATTGGTATCACTTTCACCCTCATATTCTACAGCTTTTTCAATTCTCTGGCAAGGTCCAGGTATTTTTCAACGTTTTCATTTTCCTTCAGCTTCACCCTGTGTTCTGCTGGAACCGCAAAGTTCACTAGTTGACACGTTCTCTTTATTATTATTATTATATTATTATTATATTATTATTATTATTATTATTATTATTATCATTTGCTCTTTTTGAGTTTTCACATCAGCATTAGCTGATGGTCTTTCACTGGAGTCTGAGTGACAGCAAGTCTCCTCAGGTCTCCAGGACTCTTCTGTGTATTCTGGCAGATTGCAGCAGTGCAGTGTTCTGAATGGTTTCAATCCTTCCTCTGATTTCCAAATATTCCAGACCCTTTTCCAATCCTTTTGGGACTGTTCCAAGTGCACCAACTACAATTGGTATCACTTTCATTTTCATATTCCATAATTTTTTCAGTTCTCAGGCAAGGTCCAAATATTTGTCCATTTTTTTCATTTTCCTTTAGCTTCACCCTGTGATCTGCCGACACTGCAAAATCCACCAGTTGACAAGTTCTTTCTTTTTTGTTTATCAACACTAGATCTGGTCTTCTTGCTGGGATAAGGTGATCCGTTTTTATTTCAAAGTCCCAATTATTATTATTATTATTATTATTATTATTATTATAGTAATTTTTCGAAGTTTGGTTCAAAGTCCCGGGAAGGCTCCAGATTGTGACAAGAAGGTTCCCGAGTTCGACAAGAAACTCCAGAAAAGGGACCGGATGACGTATCAGCCGAAACCTTGTGTATATAAGAATAACGGCGAGGACAACAGTCCGAAAAATCTAAATAATATTTAGATCATGTTCTTGCTAGTCTGATTGATTTCCGAAACATTGGTAAATCGAAGATAATCAGCTATTGAACGCTAACATTTTGACGATTCGAAATTTTACACCTATTTGCAGGAATCAACAGCGAAATCTTTTGATGCGATTAGCATAAGATTAGAGAAAATGTTAAAAAATCTAGCCCGGGGGGGATTAAATATTTGATTATATAGAATTATATTCGATATTATATTTTATCAAGGGCAGTTCACCATGAAGAAAGCAAAATGTTAAATCCAGCGCAAACGTCCCTTCGTATATATATATATATATATATATATATATATATATATAGTGTGTACAGAAATAAACTACTCGGGTTTCACCATAAGGATCATCAGAGTTAAATCCACTGAATGAATCAAGATATTGATTAATTACAGCTAACTGCAGGAGTTAATGTGTTAGTTATAATTACAACAGGAACTACAGCAGTTAGCTGTAATTAATAAATAACTTGATTAATTCAGTGGGCTTAACCCTGAAGATCCATATGGTGAAACACGAGTAGGCTATTTCTGTACACACTATATAATAAATCTGCTGTACTTACGTATTGAGCACTTTGTATTTGTTATAACGCTGACTTATCCAGGTAAAACTTGTACCTATCAGATATTGAGACCAACCCAATATTTTCACCGGTAAGTCATTCCTTTTTCATATATATAATATATATATATATATATATATATATATATATATATATATTCTTTTCCCTTATGTTCAATTGAAACAGATTAGCGTTATCACTTCTGTGCGCTCACTTTTTGTGCCTACTCTCTTTCTTTTTTATTATATTTTTTCTGTGTAGCATGTCCTTTTTCTTCCCTTTGTTTCTTTATAATAAAAACGGAATGAGGCAATATTTAGGTGAGAGGATGACACTCATAAGAAAAAAGAATTCGGTGGATAAGCAACACCAAATAATCGGGATTTACATTTCTGTATTTCATGTTGGACAGTTTGGGCGGTATCATTATTAACCAGAAGGTGTTGCAAGATGACAACGGTCGTCCTTTTGGAAGACGGAAGGATGGCAACAAATATGGTTTCAAGTAACTAATAATCATCGGAGCGGCCTAAAGTCGGTATCAGCCATACAGCGAGGGAGTCTATCCCATTTTCACTAGCGCTAGACCAAGGATATTTTTTTGCGTCTGACGTGAAGCGCCACACTTACCATCAGCTCCTTACTTTACCACATAAATCCCTGTGCTACTCAAACGCTGAATTGTCGAGGGTCGATATCGAACTAGCGACCTTGTTGTTTCTTGCCGAACGCTCTACCGACTGAGTTAACCCGGCCCTTTGAATTCTTAGTTATTGAAAATAATTTGAATTTAAATTTTTAAGTCTAGAAATTTTTTTTAATTACACCCTATACACAAATTATTCATTCAATTTAAATTTAAACTCAAATCTAACACTGTCGAGAGTAACTGAGGTTGTAGCGTAATTATTGGGGTCTACGTGCATTGAAAGAGAAAGAGAGGAAAAAGAAATGAGAGCAAACAAAGGCTGAGGTTTGGAGGAGTGGGCACACAATGGAGTGCCAGTAACTTGACCGAGGAATGACCCCGGAAGGGAAATTGAAAGTAAAAACGGAGGTTCCGGGTGTTGACCGGAAGCGGAAGTGACGTAGTGACAAGTAACGAGGAAGAAGAAAATCGCCCTCTTTTCCTTTCGGCCATAGCAGGGATCAGACGGGCTCCTGGTCCCTCGTGTGACATAGCAGGAGTGTATATGATTTACGACCGATTCATTTAACCGTACCCTCTCTCTTTCTCTCTGTCTTTCCTTCTCTCCGAAACAGAGCCTACAACACGAGCCTTGAAATAAATACTAAGCCCCTTGTGACTATACAACTTACGTGTATGTTGTTCCTTGACCCAACGACTACTACTAAAACTTGTGTTGGTCCATACTACATATATCGTTCCGGAGTTTGCCACAAATACACTTTGGTCGTGTGACCACACCGTTATACTACAAGGTGAAAAGATAGTGAACTTTGATATATTCATTGTACAGGTAAAAAAAACACCAAAAAAATTTGTTACAGCCGTGGGGGAAATTTTGGTAGGCAAAAAGTTAAAATACATGGACCTTTAGGCACCCCTTTTGCGATCTCGATTCGTGGGGACACTATTCTCATTTACACCGTCAAAATCCGGTTGTTTGTTAGGGGTTAGGGTTAGGGGTTAGAGTTAGGTTAGGGGTTAGTTTAATAATTAAAAAAAACCTCTAAAAATCGTCTGTTAACAATTAACCTGATTTTGACGGTGTAAATTGAAAAAATGTCCCCGCGAATCGAGATCCCACAAGAGGTGCCTAAAGATCATATGGTCCAAATACATCAGTATTTTGTGGACCACCGAGTAGTTTTTAAAGGGAATAAAATTGAATATTCATTAAAAAATCATTTACATTTATCGAGTCCCTAGGATATTATTTATTTTCTTTTTCTAAATAAGACGGATGATACTGTTGGGTCAATAAAACGTTAAGTCTGGGTGGACATAAGTCCAAATAGGGTTATCTTCCCTTGCTGCGGTTTGTTTGCCGATAGGTGGCGGGGGTATTTGGCCAAAAAACGGGGATTCGGAATTCCTGTCTCTTTCCTCTCAGGCGGGTAACGAGTACACATGGGTTAGGCGCCTGACACCTCTGTCCCTTAGGTTGGGGTGGGTTTTGCCCCCCCCCACCAGCTTACAGTAAGTGACATTCCCTACGACGCAAGTCGTACGCCTATTTCCTCATAATACGTTTATGTATTTGTTTTGTATATCTTTCTCTTAAATGTATCTCCGTCACTTACGGATAAATATTGTGATCGTTTTTACACCGTTGTCGGAATGTTTTTATGTACGCACTTGTACCCACGTTGGGGGGTTACTTTAAGTCTTCCAACCTTAATATAACTTCCTCACACGTTATTATACTAAGTTGAATGCTTATTGTGAAAGACAACAAATCACCTTGCTGGATTATTTTCTAAGAATGCAGCAGCATCATCAAGGGGCGAAGCAACAGAATTACAATAAGTGATTCAGATTTAAAGTTCTTGTTTTTGTCTAAGGTTTTCATTAAAAAAAACAATGCACAGACAGTAAAAATCAATACTCTAAAAAGATCGTATTTATTTTGTTATGCATTTTCTTAGGCTAGAAGAATTTCTCTTGTTCGATTTCGTTCTTTTTTAGAACATCAAATATCTACAAGCAAACATTTATGTACCTTATTAAATGATAGTAGTAGTAATAATAAACTTAAAGGTTCCAAAGCTTACATGCACCTGGTTTAGTATATATATATATATATATATATATATATATATATATATATATATATATATATAAACATTTTACTCTGATGAAGGCCATTATTCTTAGTATGCTTAAATATTTTTTATTATTATTATTATTATTATTATTATTATTATTATTATTATTATTATTATTATTATTTTATATTTAAAATAATAATAAATTGAATACATGTGTACATGAACAAACTCCTGGTCGAAACATCTGTTAATAACTCACATTAAATCAATTTTATCCATTCAACATTTGCTTCCCTTTATTTATCCATCTTCTCAATATATATATATATATATATATATATATATATATATATATATATATAAGATTTTTGGATGTTTGTTTATTTTAGAAGCATTGTTGAATAAAGTATAAATTTTTACTTGAAGACACTTACAATGCATGTATCGCATAAAATTCGATACTTTTTCTTATAGAAAATGAACTTGAAAAGTGTAATCCCGGCAAAGGATCGCTCGGTGTGTAGAATATCGTACAGACTGTTTCGACTTTATTAAGTCTCATCAGCGATATATACTAACGACTTCCCTCCGACAGAAATTAAAACCGGGACCTCAGCAGGCATAGTCCAACAATATACCGCCTTGGCCACAGTACACAGCTAACCATCCCTGCGAAATTAAGCTTGTCAAATGGTACTTACACGCCTCTACCATAATAGGTAAGGGGGCGTTGAGAGAATAATAACAACAAACAGGTCTCATGCCCTTCGGCGAAGTGAATAAGATTTTTGGATGTTTGTTTATTTTAGAAGCATTGTTGAATAAAGTATTGACTATGCCTGCTGAGGTCCCGGTTTCGATTTCTGTCGGAGGGAAGTCGTTAGTATATATCACTATCCGGTTGTTTGTTAAAGGTTAGGGGTTAGTTTTATAATTTAAAAAAAATCTAAAAATCGTCTGTTAAAACAACCGGATATTGACGGTGTAAATGAAAAACATGTCCTTTCGTAATTGAGATCAAAAAGTGGTGCCTAAACGTCATATGGTCCGAAATAATTTTTGTTGGATGTATCATAAATTGATGGTAAACATTTTTGTTCTATAAACTAATTGAAATAATTTTTACTAACTAGCAAACAAATCTATTTTGAATTTTATGACATGTCAACACTTGTTGGGTTATTTTATGCCGAAGACGTTTTGTTTGATTCATTTTTCATGCGTATCCAAAAGCTTTGTCTAGACTTAATTTTTTGAAAACACATTTTTACACTTTTTCTATTTAACCCATAGATAGGACCCTAACATATACTACCACTCCGGGACTGAGTGGACCTGGGAGTAATGGTGATGAAGGGGTACTCCACTCTCCTCAGAGTTCCCGAATTCGAACTTCATACTAGATGCAAGGCACTAAGACCCTCTGCCACCACATACTTGATAAAAAGGGTTGTGGTTTGGCAATAGGGTTGGGATGATCGTATAGATGCTACGGCTTCATGTGACCTGCCGATCGATCGGAAGGGGTCTCATCGACTACCTATCTAACCCAAGTACGGTCCAAAGTGGAGTGTTGCAGGTCATGCACTGCTCAGCCACAAGGGGTCCACCCTTAAGCATCACGGTTGCCACCAACGGCCAACAGAAGGTCCCATTGGAGGGGTCTTACCCCACTGCAGAGGTGCAGTCGGTGTATTCTAAAGCCCCAGCTGATAGGTCTCGATATAATGGTGATAGTTTTGAAAAGTTGATTTAGAATCCTTCATTCCTTATTAAATAGAATAGCAATATCATTACGGACCGCTCTTACAACTGGAATCCAAAAAGTTCACGACTCGTCTACTTGCAGATAAACTGAAACAGATGCATAAGTCTACCAAACAGTTTATGCATATGTGTGCACACACACACACACACACACACACACACACAGGTCAATAAGTGTGAGGAAGAGAAATTTACAAGTTTCATATATGAGAGAGAGAGAGAGAGAGAGAGAGAGAGAGAGAGAGAGAGAGAGAGGAGAGAGAGAGAGAGGGGGCAGAAGGACAGGCAGATACTCACAGAGACAGACTGATTGGCAGAGGTACAGAGATTGACACACACACACACACACACACACACATATATATATATATATATATATATATAGAGAGAGAGAGAGGGGGGGATAGATAGAGAGAGTGGGGGATAGATAGACACACACAGAGAGAGAGAGAGAGAGAGAGGAGAGAGGGGGGTATAGATAGAGAGAGAGGGATAGCTAGATAGAAGAGAGAGAGAGAGGGGCAGAAAGACAGACATAGGGAGAATCACAGATAGGAAGAGACACAAAGACACACAGAGAGTAATAGAGAGAGAATGTGTGTGTGTGTGTGTGAGAGAGAGAGAGAGAGAGAGAGAGAAGAGAGAGGGGCGAGAGGAAGGGGGGAGAGAGAGGGATAGGTAGATATATATAGATAGATAGAGAGAGAGAAAGATACATATATATATATATATATATATATATATAGAGAGAGAGAGAGAGAGAGGAGAGAGGTATAGACAGAGACAGAGGGGGGATAGATAGATAGATAGATAGAGAGAGAGAGAGAGAGAGAGAGAGAGAGAGAGAGAGAGCAGAGTCACAGATAGGAAGAGACACAGAGACACACACAGAGAATACAGAGAAAATGTGTGTGTGTGAGTGAGTGAGAGAGAGAGAGAGAGAGAGAGAGAGAGAGAGAGAGAGAGAGAGAGAGAGAGAGAGAGAGAGAAAGAGAGAAGGGGGCGAAATATATATCTCTCTTTCCTCTCACTCTAACATTCTCCTCTCCCTTCCAACTTGATCTCGTCTCACCCCCCCCCCCATTTTCGAGTGCATTTACAAAGTTTCTACCTTATTCAACACCAGACAAAACAACTGGCCATTTCTGATCCCGCACATAAATATTCCACTCACCAAAATGACAAACGCCATGACAGAATTAAAATAACAATCAAGATAAAAACGCTGAAACTAAAATAGACAAATAAATTCTTGGAGAAATGTCAAACTATATCCGTCATTTAAAGATGGACAGCCGAATATTCGCTTGACGACCAGCTTCCATCTTGTCAGTCTCGTTTTGGTGACTGCTTTTAGCATTTCAAAATATATATATATATATATATATATATATATATTAAACATCGAAGGAATTTTGCTTAATGTCGTTTCCCAGGTCTTTCACTTGGGTGTCGCTCTTTAGCAAGAAGAAAAAAACAAAAAGAAAGAAAACGCTCTACGCTCTGTATTTCCCCATTCTCCCCCTTTTTCTTCCTCCGTTCTTTCCTTCACTCCGACCATTTGTTTGTTGTTTGTTCTTTCTTTCTTTTCGCTTCTTTCTTCTTTCTTTCTTTCTTCTTTCTTTCTTTCTTTTCCTTTGACCCTTTTTTCTTTCTTTTCTTCTTTCTTTCTTTCTTTCTTTCTTTCTTTTCGCTTCTTTCTTTCTTTCCTTTTGACCCTTTTTCTTTCTTTCTTTCTTTCTTTCTTTCTTTCTTTCTTCTTTTTTTTTCTTCTTTTTCTTTCTTTCTTTCTTTCTTCTTTCTTTTTTTCTTTTTCTTTCTTTTCTTTCTTCTTTTCTTTTTCTTTCTTTCTTTCTTCTTTCTTTCTTTCTTCTTTCTTTTTCTTTTTCCTTTCTTTCTTTCTTCTTCTTCTTTCTTTTCTTCTTTCTTTTTTCCTTTCTTTCTTTCTTTCTTTTGCTTCTTTCTTTCTTTCTTTCTTTCTTTCTTTCTTTCTTTCTTTCTTTCTTTCTTTTTTCTTTCTTTCTTTCTTTCTCTTTCTTTCTTTCTTTCTTTCTTTCTTTCTTTCTTTCTTTCTTCTGCTCATATCCTTCTTTCTTTCTTTTTTCTTTCTTCTCTTCACTCCTTTCTTTCTTTAATTTTCCTTCTCTTTTCCCCTTTCTTTGTTTCTTTCTTTCCTTCTCTTCGCCCTTTTCTTGCTTTCTTTCTTCACTCACTGGCGCCTGTTCACTGAATGACCTGTCACCAGTTCGGGTAAGCAGGTGTCTTTATCCCCACCTACTTATCCACAATGCTCCAATAAGAAGGCATCTTTCGCCCTTCTGGCTTCTTCATTTGCTTGCCAGCTAACACTCCTCGACCACACGTCCAGTTTCCAGCACGCTAGTGAGTACCTTTTCACCACATCTGGTGCCTGGTCACTACAGTGACACAGTGAGAATTAAACTCGCTACTCTGACGAGTCTCTTGTGGTGTGATGGTCAACCATTTGGAGTTGGGGAGACCAAGGAATTTATACTTTTCCTAAGCGGCATATCAACTCCAGTGGGTCATTTAATGCCGACAGAATTTTGAAATAAATTCATTCTTAATGGATAATCAGTTTTGTTTATAAACTCATATTTTTCTATTTAACCCATAGATGGGAACCTAACAGATACTACCACTCCGGGTCAGAGTGAACCAGGGAGCAATGGTGATTAAGGGGTGCTCCACATTCCCCAGACCTCCAGAACTGGAACCTGACCATCAGATAGAGTTTAACGTCATTCCCAGGACATTAAGACCCTCAGCCACTCCCTTCTAGCACATATATGATAAAAAAGGGTTGGGGTTTGCCATGAGGGCAATAAGGTTGTGACAATCTTATAGGTGTAATGGCTTGAGGTGTCCAGCCGATTGATCGGAGGGGCCTATTCAACCGCCTGTCTAGCCTAAGTAAGGGAAAAGAGAGTATTGCTTGTCATGGACTGCTCATCCACTAGGATTCTGTCCTTAAGCATCACGTATCGTCACCCAATGGGGCGTCTTACCCCTCTGCAAAGATGCAGTTTACTATAGTTTACGTGCAAATGATTAGGAGACATTACTTTTGGAACGCCATTCATGTTACTGGTTGCCCCACTGGCGGGAAAGGGTTTTACCCCTCTGCAGATGTGTAGTCGGTGTATTCTAAAGCCCCAGCCGAGGGGGCTAGCGAATTTTAGTAAATAACAATTGTTCAATGAAAATTGTAATTATGAAACTACATAATGAGGCGGGTTTATGCAAATGTTATTTGAAAATGTTTTCAACGGAAATTTAGAAGATGGCGTCAGCAGACAATATGAAAAAATATAATTTGCCTATCTCGAATTTTGATCTCACAATAGAATCAAAAAATGAAAATCAATATTTTCATATTGATTCTGTTTTTTATTTGACTAAGGTACAAAAACATGGCGTTCATTTAGCCATTTAACTATCAACCCGGTCGACTTATTGCACACTCAAACTCACACGCAAAAATATATCGATCTATTCTATTCATATTTATCTATGTCTAAATAAATCTGTTCCCATCTATCTATCTATCTATCTATTTATCTATCTATTCGGTCTTTTTATATCTAAGTATCTATCAATCTATCTATCAGTATAAATCTATTTCAATCAATCAATCAATCAATCAATCAATATATCTATCTATCTATCCCTATCTATCTCTCTATCTATCTATCTACCTATTTCGGTCTTTTTATATCTAAGTATCTATCAATCTATCTATCAATATAAGTCTGTTTCAATCAATCATTCAATCTATCTATCTATCTATCCCTATCTTCTATCTATCTATCTATCTACCTATTTCGGTCTTTTTATATCTAAGTATCTATCAATCTATCTATCAATATAAGTCTGTTTCAATCAATCAATCAATCAATCAATCAATATATCTATCTATCTATCTATCTATCTATCTATCTATCCCTATCTATCAATCTATCTACCTATTTCGGTCTTTTTATATCTAAGTATCTATCAATCTATCTATCTATCTATCTATCCCTATCTATCTGTCTATCTAATTATCTACCTATTTCGGTCTTTTTATATCTAAGTATCTATCAATCTATCTATCAATATAAGTCTGTTTCAATCAATCAATCAATCAATCAATCAATCTATCTATCTATCTATCTATCTACCTATTTCGGTCTTTTTATATCTAAGTATCTATCAATCTATCTATCAATATAAGTCTGTTCCAATCAATCAATCTATTATCTATCTATCCCTATATATCTATATAAATATGTTCTTATCTATCAATCTATCTATCAATATATCTAAATCTGTTCCTATCTATTTACATAGATAGGTTTCTATCCATCTATCTATCTATCTATCTATCTCTGTTCTATCCGTTCCTATCAGTCTATCTTCATATTTAAGTCTATTCATATGTAACTCTCTCTCTCTCTCTCTCTCTTCTCTCTCTATATATATATATATATATATATATATATATATATATAGAGAGAGAGAGAGAGAGAGAGAGAGAGAGGATTGTAACAGACAGAATAGTTAGTAATAGATGGGTCAGTTTTTTTTTTACTTAATTGCAAATTATGACCAATTGGAAACAATTAGAATGAATTCTTTTCAAACATAACTCAATCCTAGAACTAAGGAATATTTTAGTATGTATTTTGTGCCATTAAACTAAACAGGAAAAAACTTTTAGAAATTAATTTTTCATTCACTCAACTTTAGTATAATAATAATAATTAGTAATAATAATAATAATAATAATAAATTATTATTATTATTATTATTATTTATTATTATTATTATTATTATTATTATTATTTTAGGACAATCCCCAAAGCTCTGGAAAAGAATTTGGGTGATCTGGAAATCAGAGGAAGAATTGAGACCATCCAAAAAATGGTTAGTCAAATCTGAAATAGAAAAAAAACGTATTATTAACTATTAATATTTAAAGAGTGTATAGATTATTTTGTGACATCCTGTACATATTGATTTTTTTTTTTTGGGGGGGGGTCTTTATTTTATATTGTGTACGCATCAGTTATGTGGCGACGTCTATTATGTTCAAAGAATTAAAGTCACTAAAAAAATGTCTGCTACTCAATCTTATGTTATTTTGGTGATTGTCAGTTTTAATTGTCAGTAATCTTTATATATATATATATATATATATATATATATATATATATATATATATATATATGAAGAAAAGTTTATAGAAAAGAAACAACAAAATGTTATATGTTTTGCTGACAAACGTTTGTTTCGACCCTATGAAGAGGTCTTTTTCAAAAGCATTTGCTTTGAAAAAGACCTCTTCATAGGGTCGAAACAAACGTTTGTCAGCAAAACATATAACATTTTGTTGTTTCTTTTCTATTAACTTTTCTTCACATATTGTCGGATTAATATCCATTTTACCTTTCATATATATATATATATATATATATATATATATATATATATATATATATATTTAACCAATTAAAAAATCTAAAAGTCACGCGCACAGTACCGAATACACACACACTCACATTCACAACATATATGAATGCACACACATACATTTATATGTATTACATATATGGGCATATACAAAACTCCCAAGAACCCTCTCTCACATATGTAAGAGCATTCAAACTCAAACCCAACTCAAAAGAGTTTTTTTTCACGGAACAGATGGACTTGCTACTACTGTTACATAATTGTTAGTACCCTAACACTTATGTACTAGTAGTGTAGAAACCAAAAATGGCTATTATAAGTTGCAGCCGGCGGCCTTGAAGGATTGAGTGAAGGGAGCAAATCGCGCTTAGGCGAGTTGCCATACTCACAGTCTGCACTGGTGGGGATTTCGGAATAAAATATGATCTAAAGAAAATCGAAGTTTTGGATTATTATCCAAAAACTACCAATGACCTAGGGCTTATGATAGATGAGAAATCCTCAATGGAAGACCAGACATGGAATCCCCAAGACGAAGTTCCAGACGCTAGAAGAAGAACATAAGATACCAAAGATGACTAGAAGAAGAATAAAGAGACTATGCAACATATTCGTTTATTGGTATACAACATTACTAACACACTCCTCTACTCGGATTATAATAGCATGTCAGACCCTAAAAAAATTTCAATTTCTATAATTCTTTTATAATGCTCCCTTTAAAAAACTCTATAAAAACAATTTCTTCAAACAAGAAATCTTCTGACGATGACCTAAGGTCGAAACTAGTTGAGAATAAATAACATATAAGAAATATTCCTGTTTGTCTTATTACTTTTTGTTCATACTATATATATATATATATATATATAGCAATCTACAGACGAGCGTTTCGGGGTTTCACCCCTCATCAGTGCAGCTATACTTATTTTTCAGCAGCTACCTCTGGTCGGGTTCGAGACTCGAACGAACTTTCGCTCGTCAAGTCTCTTACCGATGGGTCCACAAGCAGCTGCTAAGAATAGAAGGCAGAATAATCGTATATTTCCTAAACCGGAAATAAACTCACCAGAGGTCTCCATCTTATGTAAACAAGTGATACTAGCTTTGCGCCGATATATATATATATGACTTTACTTACTTGTTTGGATTTTACGACATGTCAACTTGAACGTACCCTTTCTCGATGGGTACATAACAAAAGTTCTTATTTGAAAGAGAGAGTAGAGAGAGAGAGAGAGAGAGAGAGAGAGAGAGAGAGAGAGAGATAGAGAGAGATAACTTACTTGTTATTCTTCATTCTAGTCACCATATTTTCGTTTCCTTCTTTCTATTTCTATTTCGGCCATGATGTAATCACCTAGTCTGGTTTCTCTTAACTTCTTGTATCTTCGTTGGTCTTCTAACTTGTTGCTTCTTTCTACTTGTCTGGCCAGTCTTCTAACTAACGGCATGCGTTAAGTCATGTGATAATTAATCAACAAGACATATGGCTTTGATCAAAGACTTTATTTGCCCTTTCTAACTCACGCGCGGAGTGAGCCCAACCGCAGTAGGACACGTCTGTTCCGCTTGAAGTCTAGCTGCAAACTGACTAACAAACTAAATCTCACGTGATTTGCAATATTTTCTCCTCTGAGGTCAGTTGGGGCCCAGTAACCGTCACTGGTATTTTCCATTCCCTCAGAGCTCTCGCTACAGGGCTTATCAAAAGCCCTACGTCACCATACAATTATACAATAAACCCTTGTTGGGTTATTTTATGCCAAAGACCTTTTGTTTTGATAAATACTCAATTTCTTTTTAAAAATAAGTCTAGTGAAATTTGTTCTAAGTGATCAACTATCCTGGATAAAACACTAAACAGCATCTAGTGGGGAAACTTTAGTTATTCATGGAATGTAGTTTTTTGCTCACATCAGAAACCGTTATTTCAATGCAATAGTTTGAATTGTGTATAGCGTATTTAAATCATTGGAAACGGAAATTATATAATTGTGTATTATTGATATTAGTTACTTGAAACCATATAGCTAATTGCAAATAATTGCGGCTAGATAGGAATACATAAAACCATATAACTGCGTGCAAACAAATGATTATTATTAAATGTGAATAGTTACGTTAGATCATATTATTGTGTATCAGTGATGATCATATAGTTTATATAAGTAAGTAGTCGTCGGGGCGGCCTAATGTCGGTATCAGCCATGCAGCTAGGGAGTCTATCCCCTTTTCAATAGCGCTAGACCAAGAGATTATTTTAGCATCCGAGGAGGAGCGCCACACCTACCATCAGCTCCTTACTTTACCGCACAGATCCCTGTGCTACTCATACGCTGAGTTGGCGAGGGTAGGTATCGAACTAGGAACCTTGTGGTTTCTAGCCAAACGCTGTATGTATTTACCCAACATTTTCACTAGGGACAGGATATGACAAAAGGTCAATCGGTTTAGCTCAATTGATAGAGTGTCAGACTAGGAACCACAAGGTATCCATTAAGAATGAATTTTATTTCAAAATTTTGTCGGCATTAAATGACCCACTGAGGTTGATATTGTTACATAATCTATGCGGTTGCATAAGATTATTGTCAATCCCCTGTAATTCTGAGGGGATGAACACTTTCATACCATGGCCGGTCCTTCTATGGAAAATTACAGAAGCCCGCCAAATATGTGAAGTCACATGGGACCTTTTTCAGAGTCCCCAGTTGGCAGTTAGACGTCAGACGGAGCAGTCGTCCTGATGCTCTGTCTAAAACTGTAACTCTGCATACGCGCGCTATGTTATGTCTGGTTGGGGATTTACAAATAAAGTAACATCAAAGCAAATCGGAGTCTTGTGTTTATTACCTAAAAACTAACAATGACACAGGGCTTCTGATAAGGAGAAATCCCTAACAGAAACCAGACCCGGAATCCCCATAGAAGACCAGACCTTAGAAGATATACCAAGTCAACACCAGATGCTAGACCAGACCAAGATGATAGACGATCAGAATAGCAAAGCCGGCCAGAAGAAAAGACGACCAGAGTAAGACGTAAGAAAAGGGTATACAACATTATATCGATTTGGTACCGTAGAAACCTCAGTATGCAACAATATGCCGTAAAAACAAAACAAAACAAACCAAGCCAATCAAACCCACTTTGGGAGACTGGAGATGAACTTTAAGAAAGTCTAGAAAGGAACAAGTCATTGTGTCCCGATTACGTTTGGTCACACAAGACTAACGCACTCCTATATACTCAAACAAGAACAACAACCACAATGTGGAACATGTCAAACACCTTTGACAGTTAAACACTTATTCATGGAATGCATGTTTTTTGTTCACACCAGAAACCGTTATTTTAATGCAAACAATATGAAAGATCTATTTGAAAATGTCAACATGGAGGATATTCTCTCTTTTTTGAGAGAAATAAAATTATACCATAGAATATAGACATGAAACAAATCAATACCATACAACATAATCCCCAATAATGCTAACACATTTTTAAAACCAATTACTAAATATATAATATAAATACACAACATATATTACTTTCCTAACCGTTAGCATGACATAACCCAGACGGATTGAAAATAAAAAAACAACCAACCAACCAACCAACCAGCCATGGGGAGTGTTGAGTCGCCCCATCATTTCTATTATTCCCGAGTTCACTCTGACAAAGTAGAGTAAGGGCGATGTAGGGATACTCCACACTCCCCAGAATTGGAACTTCCCGATTAGATGCAGTGTAACGTCATACCCAGGACACCAAGACCCTCAGCCACCGCCTTCTAGCATATATATGATAAAAAGGATTTGTGGTACTGTGCTGGACACGGGACCAAATATGTTACTATTACATACTCACCTTGACATCGGGCGTACAATTGGTGTGTGTGAGTGAGAGTGAGAGTTCTCGGATAAGAAGAGAGTTATCGGGTGAGAGAGAGAGAGAGAGAGAG
>CM042166.1:48090759-48098259 GCA_023376005.1 Doryteuthis pealeii | reverse complement strand
CCAGCTATGGTTAGCGGAATGAGAACAGGACACCCCTGTGGAGTGAACAAAGGTTTAGGTTCAAAGTACTGTGATGGCTCCTGATTACAACAAGAAGCTTCCCGATTACGACAAGAAGGTTCCCATGGTCAAAACGAAGGTTCCCGAGCCTGAGATGGTTTCCGAGTCTGAGAAGGTTCCCGAGTCCAACGAAAAATACACGAAGAAGGCCGGAGGGCATATCGACCGAAACGTTGTACAGATAACAATGAAGATAAGGACAGTAGTCCGAATAATACAAATAATACGAATCATCAAGCCTCATCTCGTTTGTTCAGAAACAACATACGCAAGTTGTATAGTCACAAAGGGTTATTTATTCTTTCTAGGCTCGTGGGTTCTTTTTCGAGAGAGAGAGAGAGAGAGAGAGAGAGAGAGAGAGAGAGAGAGAGAGAGAGAGAGAGAGAGAGAGAGAGAGAGAGAGAGAGAGAGAGAGAGATCAAATTATTCTATCGTAAATCATGTTCGGTACTACTATGTGTAACACACCACAGAGGGAACCCGGGAAGCCCCGTCTGCCCCTTACGAAGGCCCAGACGAAAAAGACTGCCTCCCCCCGTTGAGTGTTTACCCTTCCAAACTTTAAATTTGTTCTTATTTCTTTTTCTTTCTTTCTCCAGAAATCCAATTATCGTTTTCTTTTCAATCCCCAAATTTCTCGTAGACCATAATAATTACACTACAATTAATACATGTGTGTGTGTGGGTATATGTCCATATGCATGTGTATTTTTAGCTGTATGCTAATATATTATATATATATATATATATATATATATATATATATATATATTTATTTATTTATAATTAATAATACAATTTCAAAGTCGGTCCTACCATTGGTTTCTGAATAACACTTTTCGGTGTTATTCGTCGTCAGAGGCGCCTCTGACGACGAATAACACCGAAAAAGTGTTATTCAGAAACCAATGGTAGGACCGACTTTTAAATTGTATTATTAATTACAAATAAATAAATAAATAAATAAATAAAGCTCTTACATAAGTAATTGAGCCCTCTATAATCAATTCTCCAATAATAATAATAATTTAACCTATATATATATTATATATATATATATATATATATATATATATGTTTGTATGTCTATCCACATGCATGCATGTGTTTGTGTGGGTAATCTAGTGGAAACCGGTGTTTTCAACGTGACTTGGCTGTAATTTCTGTTTCTGTGTGTATGTGCATTTTAATAAGTATGACTGCAATCACACATTCACATAAGTATGCCGGAGCAAATATGTCGATATGAGCCATACAGCGAGGGAGTCTATCCCCTTTACACTAGCGCTAGACCAAGGAGATTGTTCTTTAGCGTCTGAGGCGGAGCGCCACACCTATCACCAACTCCTCACTTTACCGCACAGATCCCTGTGTAACTCATACGTTGAGTTGGCGAGGGCCGGTATCGAACTAGGAACCTTGTGGTTTCTAGCCGAAAGCTCTACCAACTGAGCTAAACCGGCCCCTTGGGAGGATATAATCATCCACAAACACCGTGTTTCGACGTTTAGGTCTCATCAGTGTGACTAAACTTAATAGCTACTTCTAGTTGGGAGCGAAACTCGACTGAATTTTCATCAGTCCGGCTCCTTACCGTCTCAGCCCACGGTAGCTGCCAGTAAGAGGCGAGGGCCAGTATCAAACGAGGAACCTTGTGGTTTCTAGCCGAACGCTCTACCGACTGAGCTAACCCGGCCAATAAATTATTCAATATTTTAATTTCTCCATCAATTATACCACGTGGTCCGGTGTTAATACAAAAGAAACCAAGAAAACAAAAATTCAAATTGTATTATGACACTTATAGTCATCCGTAGTGTCAACCAGTCGTTTGACACTTTGTAACGTTGTAATTGTTTCTAACACGTTTCAAAGATATAAAAGGAAACAAATCCTCCATTAAAAAAAATATTCTTTTTTAATATTGCACCATTTGCCAACTTCACCAACAATTGCTTTTTCAGTCACGTTAATCGATCGCCTCAGTTTCAAATTCCATCGCCGCAATTGCCGCGTTTTCAATATTAGTTTCACACCCTTGCTGATCTGAAACGGACAGTTTCTTCCCGGTCGCCATGTTTAAGAATGTATTGGCATCTTTCCGTCGACTAAAGACGATGACGTAGAGTCTACTTTTTTTTTCTCCTTTTATCTGCAACTGCGTGGGTGGCTGAACAGACCAATTTTTGAATGCCAATCTCTGGCGCAGTGACCGCGAACAAACGGTGACGCTTTCTGGAGTTGCTGATGTCTCCTTCCCTTTGGCTCTCTTTTCTGCGGCGGCTTCTTTCCTCTCTTTTTTACTCCTTTTCGTTCCCTGTTTGACGAGGAGGCGCCAGATCGCACGTTCTTCTGCACAAGCCTCCCATGCGTTGGTGCCGATGTGGCATGTCTTCATGTCTCTCTTGCAGACATCATTTTTGTTGTGGAAACTACGTAGCCTGGGCAGGTTGTTATGGAGGTTGGGGTGGAGCGCCACACCTATCATCACATTATATGAATGTGTAATCTTTCAAAATCTGGGACCCCCCACCCCCCAAAAAAAACAACCAAAAAATTGGATACATGGCGCAACGGATATAGGCGTTGAGTTAAGATAGGTTGTAGGTTCAATCCTGTCCAAGTGCGATAATAACGTAAAATACTTAACATAGCTTAACACTTGACTATGGGCAAAAATAACATAGAATACTTAACATAGCTTAACACTTGTACCCAGGTTTCAGGTTCAATTCTGACTATGGGCAAAATAACATAGAATACTTAACATAGCTTAACACTTGTACCAGGTTTCAGGTTCAATTCTGACTATGGGCAAAAATAACATAGAATACTTAACATAGCTTAACACTTGTACCAGGTTTCAGGTTCAATTCTGACTATGGGCAAAAATAACATAGAATACTTAACATAGCTTAACACTTGTACCCAGGTTTCAGGTTCAATTCTGACTATGGGCAAAAATAACATAGAATACTTAACATAGCTTAACACTTGTACCCAGGTTTCAGGTTCAATTCTGACTATGGGCAAAATAACATAGAATACTTAACATAGCTTAACACTTGTACCCAGGTTTCAGGTTCAGTTCTGACTATGGGCAAAATAACATAGAATACTTAACATAGCTTAACACTTGTACCCAGGTTTCAGGTTCAATTCTGACTATGGGCAAAAATAACATAGAATACTTAACATAGCTTAACACTTGTACCCAGGTTTCAGGTTCAATTCTGACTATGGGCAAAAATAACATAGAATACTTAACATAGCTTAACACTTGTACCCAGGTTTCAGGTTCAATTCTGACTATGGGCAAAAATAACATAGAATACTTAACATAGCTTAACACTTGTACCAGGTTTCAGGTTCATTCTGACTATGGGCAAAAATAAACATAGAATACTTAACATAGCTTAACACTTGTACCCAGGTTTCAGGTTCAATTCTGACTATGGGCAAAAATAACATAGAATACTTAACATAGCTTAACACTTGTACCCAGGTTTCAGGTTCAATTCTGACTATGGGCAAAAATAACATAGAATACTTAACATAGCTTAACACTTGTACCCAGGTTTCAGGTTCAATTCTGACTATGGGCAAAATAACATAGAATACTTAACATAGCTTAACACTTGTACCCAGGTTTCAGGTTCAATTCTGACTATGGGCAAAAATAACATAGAATACTTAACATAGCTTAACACTTGTACCCAGGTTTCAGGTTCAATTCTGACTATGGCAGAATAGCTTAACACTTGTACCTTGAGGTTCATTCTGACTATTAGAATACTTAACATAGCTTAACACTTGAACGAAATAAAGTCGTTCGGAGTTCCGAGAGGGAACCTCTAAGCATTAAATAGCTCTAGACAGGTTTATATGCCATTAAGATCAATTAATCTATCATGTATTGAAACAGAGTAATGGAGTAAAACTGCAAGGGTTGTCCTAAAAGTAATGCCAGTCAAGTCATAATTTCTTTATTATATATCGAATTGCAAATATTCATTCGCCGAAAGAAAAAAATATACCAAAAATCAGGAAATTAACCGAATTTAATGAAATTTTCAGTGTTGATATATTAAGAAATAAAAGATATAATACACCAGTTATTTTATCTAAAAACTTTTACATTTTTTCAGATCAGTTAACTTTGAACCTCGTATCTTCGAGGCGTAAGAGAGATTCTTAAAGATACGCTTTAACCCATTTTTCTTGTGTACTATGATCATTATTAAATAAATTATTAACTAAAACTCATAAATTCTTCGTCTCTGCTGTTGTTCCGCGGATAACTGAACCTTAGGATCAGAAGGAAGCCATTGAAACCGTCGGAAAATTGAGTTTATAGATATCAGCATGTTCTGACATGTGAAGACAGGTATTGATTTCGAATTTTGTTCGCCTTTTCATTCCGGATATCGTCTTAGTGCTGATGTTAGAAGGTTTAATTTTATCTTTGGATAGGGTTGCACATGTCTGGAGATTTTCACAGGAGAAAGTAGATGGAATGAAATAAAATAAAAATAACATGAAATAAAATGAAAGTGCTTTCTTAAAAGATATTGACTTTGTGCGGATGTTAGAAGGTGTAGAATTATGGATAATATACTTTGTTATATATGTAAGTAAACAGCATACATATCTAAGTAAGGGTAGCAGGAACATGAAGTCAACAGCACTCAGTAACTGACAGTTTCTCGCCAATACGTTATTTAATAATCTCAAAGGCGAGAAACTATCAGTTACCGAAGGCCATTGATACCATACCTTCGCAAACTTAATATATATATATATATATATATATATATATATATATATATATATATATAATGTCATCCAGAGAGACCGTGTTTCGACGTTTCACGTCTCATCAGTGTGGCTAGACACAAGAAGTAACTCTGACCAGAAGAGAACCCCAACTGACTTTACGCCTGTCCGATCCGTTAACTTCTAGGCCATCGCCAGCTGCGGTTTAAAGAGCGGTGTTTTAACTGTTTTAGTTACATACATCTGTGTATATACTTTACGATCACCAGAGAGATAAAATCTGTGAACAGATGATCATTATGCTGGCAGTGAAAGTTTATTGAAGTCGCCCTGCAGAGCTCCATCGGGTTACGAGAGCATATATATATATATATATATATATATATATATATATATATATATATATTTTTAAAAAAACCTGTCGCAGTTTGAGAGCTCAATGTGTGCTCTTAATGTTAGAGTCACAGACCAAATATATAAGTAAAGAAATAACAAAAGACTTAGAGATTTAGCATTATAGTCTATTTCAGGGAGTAATAAAGTAATAAAGAATTCATCATTCGCATCTGATGAGTCGGGAGAGTTAGACACTTTGTCTAAGCTCCCTGAAATAGACTATAACGCTAAATCTCTAAGTCTTTGTTATTTCTTTACTTATATATATAATATATATATATATATATATATATATATATATATATATATATATATATATATATTAAACCATACAATTTTAATCGCCTATTTAGCTCTTTATATTGATCACTTTTAAATCGGTTTTAGTGAAAATATCCCAAAGTAAATAAGATTGTATACTTATTTGCTTGGTGGATTTAATGGTAACTGCGATATATATCTATATATACATGTATTTGTTTTGAGGAAAGGCTAGGGAAGTAAACCCCGAAACCAAATTCGGAGCTGGGATCTCTAAGGTAGTGTAATGCTGAACTTCAGTGCTATCCAGTTGAAATTTTTTGCCTTTCCTTTGGGCCTCAACGGCAGTGTGGAAAGGGGGACTGCTGCTTGGGCAACTCCTCATCCTCCATATCAATCCGCCCATGCTTCGAAGTTCCACATGTTTTTGACACTACGCCATCGTCTCTAGTAGATGGCTGGAAGTAATCTGAACATTAGTTACATAAATGAGAATAACCTTCCATTATTTCTTTCACCTTGAGGAAGCCTTAATAACAATTAAGTTTATTTCAAATAATGCACAAGCACAATTAAGAACATATTTTATGATATTATCGTGTTAAAACATGCAGTTGTATTGATTCGAATACATTCGTATTTTCACTGAAGATTTACGGCAAACCAAAACATAAGGCTTCCTCAAAGTGAAAGAAACAAGGGGAGGTTACTCTCATTTATGTAGCTAATGTTCAGATTACCCGGATGGATGCCAATGATACTGGGTCATTTTTGAACTCGTCACCAAATATAAAGGATGATGCCGAAGTAAGAAAAATGTTTACCTTCTATTCTTATTAACTTGGTCTACTTCCAAATTACAACTGTTCATTGCAATATAAATTCACCGATTTTGGCTAAAAGTTTTTGGTAGCGATTATATAAAAATAATGACATTTTTTTACTGTCAGTTTCTCACCTATGCGATATTCAAACCGAGTTCACTTTTTTGAAAATTGCATAAGCGAGAAACTCTGTTACTAAGTGCCATTGATTTTATGCCTTCACTATCCTAACACACACACACACACACACACACACACACACATATATATATATATATATATATTATATATATATATATATACATATATATGGTCTATCAATGCTACTGAACACTCTTTACTTATAAGTATAGCAACCACTATATATATATATATATATATATATATATATATATATATATATATTTAATATCCCAAACTTGTGGGTAAATCCTCGCGGTGAGAAAAAAAAACAGCAAATAGTTTGATTGCAAAAATATACTACCAAACATCAACCGGGAAGAAACAATTTTTTGGAAAAAAGAAAAGACCAAGATAATCGTATCAACAGAAAATAATCTATTAGTACAATATTTTGGCCAAAAGAAAAAACAATTTATATGCATATATATATATAAGATATATATATTCATACAAAACCGCCAGGAGTCAGATCTTAGCCGTGAAGAGCATTAAGCGAAATTTTTAGTAGGTTCGTCTGACTCATTAGATTTATCTTTATATATATATATATATATATATATATATATATAATATATATATATATATATATAGTTTGTTATATTTATAAGTAAAGAGGCTCGTCTGTTATCTCGTCTTTATCTCGAAGTCCCAGAGGATTGTATGTATTTTATTCTCAAGAACAGATTCTGGTTTATGCATATATTATTTTGTTGCATGGTCAAAATTTAGTTTTTTGCGTAATTCCTAGTGGATCACCTTCCCAACCCAGTCGTGCCTAGCTTTGTATTCCCGTTGTGCTAGTTTACTACATTCTCTTAATACATGGTTTATGGTTTCATCTCTGTCACCACAGACTCTTCATTTACTGTTTGTTGTGTCTTATCAATTTTAGCTTTAATACAATTTGTTCTTAAGGCATTGTTTGTGCAGCAATTATTAGTAATAAGTAATCTTTATTTGTTCATTTTTTGCTGTATCCTTCTAGTCTTGGATGTGTGGG
>CM042166.1:48065722-48090659 GCA_023376005.1 Doryteuthis pealeii | reverse complement strand
GGAAAGAGGAAAAATTAAAAAAAATTTTAACATAGAAAAATACTTTTGTAAAGAATCAAGGGCCTTTAACAAAACTTTGTACGCCGAGGTTGGCAGGTTCAATTCTGACTATGGGCAAAATAACATAGAATACTTAACATAGCTTAACACTTGTACACAGGTTGCAGGTTCATGATCTGACTATGGGCAGAAATAACATAGAATACTTAACATAACTTAACACTTGTACAGGGTCATCTTAACGAAATAAAAACAGTCTACACTCGTGGATTGAATAAAGGGATCGTTCGGATTTCCGAGAGAGAACCTCTAAACATTAAATAGCTCTAGACAGGTTTATATGCCATTAAGATCAATTAATCTATCATGTATTGAAACAGAGTAATGGAGGAAACTGCAAGGGTTGTCCTAAAAGTAATGCCAGTCAAGTCATAATTTCTTTATCATATATCGAATTCATTCGCCGAAAGAGTATTCATTCGCCGAAAGAAAAAAAATATACCAAAAATCATGAAATTAACCGAATTTAATGAAATTTTCAGTGTTGATATATTAAGAAATAAAATACATAATACACCAGTTATTTTATCTAAAAACTTTTACATTTTTTCAGATCAGTTAACTTTGAACCTCATATTCGAGGCGTAAGAGAGATTCTTAAAGATACGCTTTAACCCATTTTTCTTGTGTACTATGATCATTATTAAATAATTATTAACTAAAACTCATAAATTCTTCGTCTCTGCTGTTGTTCGCGGATAACTGAACCTTAGGATCAGAAGGAAGCCATTGAAACCGTCGGAAAATTGAGTTTATAGATATCAGCATGTTCTGACATGTGAAGACAGGTATTGATTTCGAATTTTGTTCGCCTTTTCATTCCGGATATCGTCTTAGTGCTGATGTTAGAAGGTTTAATTTTATCTTTGGATAGGGTTGCACATGTCTGGAGATTTTCACAGGAGAAAGTAGATGGAATGAAATAAAATAAAAATAACATGAAATAAAATGAAAGTGCTTTCTTAAAAGATATTGACTTTGTGCGGATGTTAGAAGGTGTAGAATTATGAATAATATACTTTGCTATATATGAAAGTAAACAGCATGCATATCTAAGTAAGGGTAGCGGGAACATGAAGTCAACGGCATTCAGTAACTGACAGTTTCTCGCCAATACGTTATTTAATAATCCCAAAGGCGAGAAACTGTCAGTTACCAAAGGCCATTGATACAATACCTTCGCTAACTTAACTGTTTTAAATACATACATCTGAGTATATACTTTACGATCACCAGAGAGATAAAATCTGTAAACAGATGATAATTATGCTGGCAGTGAAAATTTATTAAAGTCGCCTTGCAGAGCTCCATCGGGTTATGGGAGCATATATATATAATGTCATCCAGAGAGACCGTGTTTCGACGTTTCACGTCTCATCAGTGTAACTCTGACCAGAAGCGAACCCCAACTGACTTTACGCCTGTCCGATCCGTTAACTTCTAGGCCATCGCCAGCTGCGGTTTAAAGAGTGGTGTTTTAACTGTTTTAAATACATACATCTGTGTATATACTTTACGATCACCAGAGAGATCAAATCTGTAAACAGATGATCATTATGCTGGCAGTGAAAGTTTATTGAAGTCGCCCTGCAGAGCTCCATCGGGTTACGGGAGCATATATATATATATATATATATATATATATATATATAAATGGAGTCTCTCGTCGACTTTCGACGCATGAGGGTTCACACACACAATGAACACCCACACAGTGGTTTGTGTATATTGGCGAAGGCTTGTGTTGGACCATCCACACTTTTTGGCACAGTCGATAGGAAAGAATTGGTGCATCAAGGGTTGCCACAAACCCAATCAAGGACCGACCTCAGGAATTTTGAATTCAGAGTTATCCCTCTCCTAGACTGGTTACCTACCCAAGGCTGAAGGGCCCAGTCTGCCCTACTATTTAACCCATAGCTGGAGGGAGAATATATGGATTCATACCTTTCCCAATGGTATTAGCGCTATGTGAAATGCCAACAGCTTCGTCTAGGAATTGAACTCGAATCGACGAGTCCATTTCCCACGACTCTAACCACTAGCCCACGTGCCTCCATTTCAAGTTTCTCGCAGTAGCGCAAATCTCTGAAGATTCGTGCTACTGGGAGAAAGTTAAGTAGGTAGACTTTGAACCTTTCGATTTAATCGTATATATATATATATATATATATATATATATATATAATATATATTAAACCATTCGATTTTAATCGCCTATTTAGCTCTTTATATTGATCACTTTTAAATCGGTTCTAGTGAAAACATCCCAAAGTAAATAAGATTGTATACTTATTTACTTGGTGGATTTAAGGGTAACTGCGATATATATCTATATATACATGTATTTGTTTTGAGGAAAGGCTAGGGAAGTAAACCCCGAAACCAAATACGGAGCTGGGATCTCTAAGGTAGTGTAATGCTGAACTTCAGTGCTATCTAGTAACTCCTGCGACAAATTGCATTGAGATTTTTTGCCTTTCCTTTGGGCCTCAACGGCAGTGTGGAAAGGGGGAGTGCTGCTTTGGCAACTCCTCATCCTCCATATCAAGCCGCCCATGCTACGAAGTTCCACATGTTTTTGACACTACGCCATCGTCTCTAGTAGATGGCTGTAAGTAATCTGAACATTAGTTACATAAATGAGAATAACCTTCCCTTATTTCTTTCACCTTGAGGAAGCCTTAATAACAATTAAGTTTATTTCAAATAATGCACAAGCACAATTAAGAACATATTTTATGATATTCTCGTGTTAACACATGCAGTTGTATTGATTCGAACAAATTCGTATTTTCAGTGAAGATTTACGGCAAACCAAAACATAAGTCTTCCTCAAAGTGAAAGAAACAAGGGGAGGTTACTCTCATTTATGTAGCTAATGTTCAGATTACCCGGATGGATGCCAATGATACCGGGTTATTTTTTAACACGTCACCAAATATAAAAGATGATGCCAAAGTAAGAAAAATGTTTACTTTCTATTCTTATTAACTTGGTCTACTTCCAAATTACAACTGTTCATTGCAATATAAATTCACCGATCTTGGCTAAAAGTTTTTGGTAGCGATTATAAAAACATAATGACATTAGTTTACTGTCAGTTTCTCACCTATGCGATATTCAAACCGAGTTCACTTTTTTAAAAATTGCATAAGCGAGAAACTCTGTTACTAAGTGCCATTGATTTTATGCCTTCACTATCCTAACACACACACACACACACACACACACACACACAATACACACACACATATATATATAAATATATATATATATATATATATATATAATATATATATATATGGTCTATCAATGCTACTGAACACTCTTTACTTATAAGTATAGCAACCAATATATATATATATATATATATATATATATATATATATATATATATATATTTAATATACAAACTTGTAGGTAAATCCTCGCGGTGAGAAAAAAACCAGCAAATAGTTTGATTGTAAAAATATACTACCAAACATCAACCGGGAAGAAAAAAATTTTTGGAAAAAAGAAAAGACCAAGATAATCGTACCAACAGAAAATAATCTATTAGTACAATATTTTGGCCAAAAGAAAAAACAATTTATATGCATATATATATATATAAGATATATATATTCATACAAAACCGCCAGGAGTCAGATCTTAGCCCTGAAGAGCATTAAGCGAAACTTTTAGTAGGTTCGTCTGATTTATTAGATTTATCTTTATATATATATATATATATATATATATATATATATAGTTTGTTATATTTATAAGTAAAGAGGCTCGTCTGTTATCTCGTTTTTATCTCGAAGTCCCAGGGGATTGTATGTATTTTATTCTCAAGAACAGATTCTTGTTTATGCATACATTATTTTGTTGTATGGTCAAAATTTAGTTTTTTTGCATAATTCCCAGTGGATCACCTTCCGAACCCAGTCGTGCCTAGCTTTGTATTCCCGTTGTGCTAGTTTACTACATTCTCTTAATACATGGTTTATGGTTTCATCTCTGTCACCACACATCCTACATTTGCTGTTTTGTTGTGTCTTATCAATTTTAGCTTTAATACAATTTGTTCTTATTTGTGCAGCAATTATTAGTAATAAGTAATTTTTCTTTGCTCTTTTTTGTGTATTCTTCTATTCCTTGGATTGTGGCATCTACGCAATCCTTTATGTTTGCAAGACCTCTTCCACCTCCCTTTCTTGAGACATATAGCCTATCTCTATCGTCTCTAGGGGGTAATCTCCTTGTGCATTGTCATTAATTTCCTAGTGCTTTGGTCTATCTCTCTGAGATTTTTAAACAATGGCCCAGAGTATATTATAACGGGTTATAACCAGTGTTAGCTGATGGTATTTCACTGGAGTCTGAGTGACAGCAAGTCTCCTCAGGTATCCAGGACTCTTCTGTGCAGTGCAGTCTTCTGAATGGTTTCAATCCTTCCTTTGATATCCAAACTTTCCAAAACCTTTTCTAATCCTTTTGGGACTGTTCCAAGTGCACCAACCCCAATTGGTATCACTTTCACTTTCATGTTCCATAACTTTTTCAGTTCTCTGGCAAGGTCCAGATATTTGTCCATTTGTTCATTTTCCTTTAGCTTCACCCTGTGATCTGCTGGAACTGCAAAATCCACCAGTTGACAAGTTCTTTCTTTTTTGTTAATCAACACTAGGTCTGGCCTTCTTGCTGGGATAAGGTGATCCGTTTTAATTTCAAAGTCCCAGAGAATTTTGTGCGTTTCGTTCTCAAGAACAGATTCTGGTTTATGCATATACCATTTTGTTGTATGGTCAAAATTTAATTTTTTGCATAATTCCCAGTGGACCACCTTCCCAACCCAGTCGTGTCTAGTTTTGTATTCTCGTTGTGCTAGTTTGATACATTCGCAGAGTATATGGTTTACAGTCTCATCTCTATTCCCGCAAAGTCTACATTTACTATTTTGTTGGGTCCTATCGATTTTCGCTTTTATATAGTTTGTCCTTATGGCATTATTTTGTGCAGCAATTATTAATGATTCAGTTTCTCTTTTGAGGTTTCCTTTTCTTAACCATGTCCAAGTCTTTTCATGGGCAACCTCTTCGATTTGTCGTTTGAGACGTCCATATAATTGTTTTTCTTCCCATTTTTGTTTTCTAGTCTTTGTTGTTTTTCTGATTGTCCATCGGTCGCCTCTACTATTGTTGGCCGCCATAAATAGTTTGTCTTTGCTCTTCTTGTGTAATCTTCAAGTTGTTGGATTGTGGTTTCCATTATTATTATTATTATTATTATTATTATTATTATTATTATTATTATTATTATTATTATTATTATTTGTTGGTTTGTTTGTTATGTGTCCTTGAATATCGTCTTTTTTATTATCTTCTCTCATCAACTGACAACTCACAAGAAAAATATTTGCACATAACATTAATACAATATTAATACAATATCTCTATACACATCAAATTCTGTTAAGTAATTTATCTGATAGTTTCCAAAAAATGCCCTCTTAAATTATTTTCCTTGCTATTATTTCCGAAATCATCGAATTTAATCTTAAAATTTGTTTACACTATTTCTTATTTCGATCTGATAAGACAATTGATGTTCCAGAAATATTATTAGCTAAAAAATCCAATTGGTTAATATTTAGATATTTCCTAAAATGGAAGAGTAAAATGAAAATGGTGTGAAGAAAAATAAATATGAAAAGAAAAAGGAAAGATGTAAATGAAAATGAAAGAAAAAAGAAAAAGTGAAAAAGAAAAAAAAGGAACTGAAAGAAAAGAAGTGAAAGAAAAAGGAATGAAAAAGAGAAAAAAGAGAAAAGAAAAAGAAAGACATGAATGAAAATGAAAGAAAATGAAAAACGTGAAAAAGAAAGCAACTTAAAGAAAAGAAGTGAATGAAAAAGAATGAAAAAAAGTTAAAAAAATGAAAGACATAAATTAAAATAAATGAAAAAAAGCTGAAAAGAAAAAAAGGAATTGAATGAAAAGAAGTGAAGGAAAAAGAAATGAAAAAGTAAAAGAAAAAGAAAGAAAAAAAAAAGAAAAGAAAAGAAAGAGAAAAAGACAAACAAGGAATGAATATAAAAACAGAAAAGGAAAAAAAATAAAGGAAAAGTAAAATAAAAAAAGAGGAAAGAAAAAAATAGATAAATGAAAATGAAAGAAAATGAAAATTTGAAAAAGAAAAAAGGAAGTGAACGAAAAAGGAATGAAAAAGTAAAAGAAAAAAGACAAAACAAAAGATAAAAACAAAAGAAAAAGAAAAAGACAAAAAGGAATGAATATAAAAAAGAAAAGGAAAGAAAGGAAAGGTGAAATAAAAAGGGAACAAAAAGAAATAGGTAAATGAAAGAAAAAGGGAACAAAAAAGAAATAGGTAAATGAAAGTGAAAAAAAAAAAAAACAACTGAAAGCAAAGAAGTGAAAGAAAAAGGAATGAAAAAGTAAAAGAAAAATTTCGGAAGCCATCCACAATCACCACACAACATTTACTTACCTGAAGTCCTGATGAAGGTTACAAAAACCAAAACGTCGACTTCATAAATATATAAAGGGCAGTTGTGTGTATGTGTATGTCCGTAGGAAACTTCGAAAATAAAACAATTAACGACAGTAAGTAAATATATATACACAGGGCTTGGTTTTTGAGCAAAAATAGTAGAAATTCAATTTATACTCGTGAAGATAAGTAAAAAATAAAATTTAAATGATAACAGCATGAATTTTTTTTTCATCCAATATTTTAGATAGTAGACATTATGATTTCTTTTCAGAGTGTCTGGATCAATACAAGGTCTATTTTTTTTTACATAGGGCATGCCACGAGGATTCAACTCACGATTCAATAATAATGGATCTGCGGCACTAACTTAAAAAAACCCCTCTACCCAGGCAACACCGGGTAGTCGCTGCTAGTCAAGAATAAAACTCATCTTTTGGAATACATCGTATTTTTCTATTTTCTACATACTGTCGGATTAATTTCCCTATTTAACTCCCATCGCAATTAATAGTAGCAGTACTCTTAAAACGTGGATAGTTAGATAAAGTATTTTTTAAATTAATTTTTGACTGTTTTTTTTTCTTTTATACTATTGTTCCTTTTTTTTTTATCCCAACTCTCTAGATCATTGCACTAATACAGAATTAGTAGTCTTTAGTCTCGCGAGGAAGAAATTTCATTATCAATTTTTGATTAGTTTATTTTCCTTATATCTTATCTATATATCAATACTCATATTCCTTAATTGTATGACCGTTAGCATCTTACAACACACTATGATTAAAGATCAGACCGTCCAAATTGTCTAATATTAAATGCAGAAATGTAAATCATAATTATCTGGTGTTGCTTATCCACCGAATTCTTATTTCTTATGAGTGTCGTCACCTCAGCTAAATAATGAACCATAACGTATTTATTATAAAGAAAGAAAGGAAAGAAAAAGGACATGCTATACAGAAAAATATTATAAGAAAGAAAAGACGAAAGAGAGTAGTGGAAAGATAGAGTAAGAGGTGATCGCGCGGAAGCAATAACGCTAATCTTTTTCAATCGAACATGAGGAAAAGAGGAAAAGAAGGAAAGAAAAAAAACGCATGAGAGAGAATTAAATCAAGATTATCATACTTTTTACATATTGAATTAATTGCAATAGCTCTTAAGTAAATACACCAAATGTTGTAATAATTACAATTATATATATATATATATATATGAAGTAAAAAGTAAGTCGTCGGGGTGGCCTGAAGTCGGTATCAGCCAATCACCGAGGGAGTATATCCGCTTTTTACTAGCGCTAGACCAGGAGATTGTTTTTGCGTCTGAGCTGGAGCGCCACACCTACCATCAGCTCTTTACTTTACAGCACAGATCCCTGCCCTACTAATACGCTGAGTTGGCGAGGGCCGGTATCGAACTAAGAACCTTGTGGTTTCTATCCGAACGCTCTACCGACTATGGGGTGTACAGATATATATATATATATATATATATATATATATATATTATATATATATATATAAGCCTAGTGAAGACATGATATCAACGGTGCAAACAGGAATCATGCAATTTTCAAACCAAGTGCACACGGTTTAAAAATCGCATAGGTGAGAAACTATTAATAACTAAGCACCGTTGACTTTACATCCACGCTACCCTAACTTAGATATAAATTCTCTATCTCTGATATCGAGTACTATTTTCTTATATATATATAGCACTATATTCTCACTTGAGAGAACACCCACCTTGGAATCACAATATTTTGAGTTCGATATATTTTTTTCATTACAACTCTCAATATCACTGGACTAATTCAGAATTAGTAGTCTTACGTCTCCCGAGAAATGAATTTCATTATATCAATTTTTGACTATTTTTTTTTCTTCCATCTTATTTTAATTTATATCGCAAAACTCAAGCAATTTCCTGTGTCTCTTGATTCAAGCGAGATTCACCCGATCACAAATGAGTCAAAAATTAAATCTTCTTCACGAGAAAAGTATATGACATAAAGAAAAAAATATTTTGCTGTCCCGATGGACCATAGAGTGAATAATAAAAAAGCGATAAGATAAACAAATACTTAGAGTATTTTTCTGAATTTTTGAGATGAGGCTTGATAATTAGTATTATTTGTGACCATATAACCTTTAGGCACCCCTTTTGCGATCTCGATTCGTGAGGACACTTTTTCCATTTACACAAATCCGGTTAATTGTTAACAGACGATTATTAGAGTTTTTTCAAAATTATAAAACTAACCCCTAACCCTAACCCCTAACCCTAACCTCTAACAAACAACCGGATTTTGACGGTGTAAATGGAAAAAGTGTCCCCACGAATCGAGATCGCAAAAGGGGTGCCTAAAGGTCATATGGTCCATTATTTGTATTATTCGGACTATTGTCCTCACCTTCATTGTTATCTGTACAACGTTTCGGCCGATGTGCCCCCCGGTCTCATTCAGGTATTTCTTGTCGGACCCGGGAAGCTTCTCGGACTCGGGAACCTTCATCGTCGTAATCGGGAACCTTCTTGTCGTAATCGGGAGCCATCACGGAACTTTGAACCTAACACTTTATTCAGTCCACGGGGGTATCCTGTTCTCATTCTGCTAACCATAGCTGGGTACAGGCGTTAAGCTGTGTTAATTATCATTCTATGTTACTGATGCCCCTGACCAGGATTGAACCTGCAGTCTAGAGATAACTGTCATTTAGAACTGTCTTAACCTAACTCCTTTATCCACTAGGCTATGTCCAATTAAAGCTTGCTCAAGTACTAAAAAAACGTGGTGAAATGTGTTTCAATTGTAGTTGGAACCGTTGACTCGTTTTGATGTGGTATTTTTGCTGGGTTATAGTGACATATAAAAATGTGAGTATTTTATAATGGTGTCGTTAATGCGGTCAGCAAAAGACAAAGGTGAAAAGAAAACTTTATTTTCGAATACGAATATAACAACAGGTGTTATTTAAGCCACAATGTGGTTTACTATTATTCAACTAATCGATATATTTTTGTATCTATTTAAAAATAAAATTATTTTTTTTAGAATTTCGTGTTGTATTATGCAATTATTTTTCCCTATAAAAAATATTAAAAATCAAGGAATTAACCGAATTTAGTGCAATATTCAGTGTTGCTATATTAATGAATAAACAATATAATGTACCAGTTATTTTATTTAAAAAACTCTTACATTTTTTTCTGGTCAGTTAACTTTGAACCACGTATCTTTGAGGCGTAACACAGATTCACAAATATACGTGGTTCAAAGTTAATTGACCTGAAAAAATGTAAAAGTTAAAAAAAGGGTTAAATCCTACTTAACGGACCTAAATTCCACCATCTCATGTCACCCTGCCGAAAGAAAAAAATACTAAAAATCTAGGAATTAACCGAATTTAATGACATTTTCAGTGTTGATACATTAATGAATAAACGATATAATGCACCAGTTATTCTATTTAAAAACGTTTACATTTTTTTCAGGTCAGTTAACTTTGAACCTCGTATGTTTGTGAACCTGTGTTACGCCTCAAAGATAGTTTATTTTAGATATATTGTTCTAACAAATATCTCGCTATAATGTGCAGTTTTTGCTGGGTTACCGTGGCATATGAAAACATATAAATCTAATTAAGTTATAATGGAGTCAGCAAGATGACAAAAAGGGAAAATAAATAGCAGCAGCAGCAACAACAACAACAACAACAACAACAACAACAACCAAACAAACAAACAAACAAACAAATAAAACAACTCCATAAAGAAGATAGCCTGACCCACAGGTGTTGTTTCAATACGACATTATTTCAGCTATTATTTAACTAATCGATATCGACAAGGAAATGTCAAGCCATATTCTAACTTTTATAATGAACAAAAGCGCTCATACAAATTTGACTTAAATAAAGGCTAGGGGAGTAAACCCTGAAAACAATTCAGGAGCTGGAGTCCCTAAGGTGGTGTGATGCTGAAATCCAGTGCTACCCATCAACTCCCGCGACACTACCGTTTCCAAACTGCATTGGTTCCTTACCTTTCCTTAGATGACAGCGGCAGTGTGGAGAGGGGGATTTACTGCATAGGCAACAGCCATCCCCCATATGAACCCACCCAGGCTATGTACTGCAGAGGTGCAGTCGGTGTATTCTAAAGCCCCAGCCGACAGGGCGGAACTAAATTGGCAATATTAGTATTAGTGTTAGTTGTAGCAGCTTTATATCTTCCTGAGAAAGGCTAGGGGGAGTAAACCCCTAAAACAAATCCGGAGTCGAGTCCCTAAGATGGAGTAACGCTGAATTTCAGCGTTACACAGCAATTCCTGCGACACCACCGTTGCCAAACTGCATTGGTTCCTTACCTTTCCTTTGGATAATAGCGGCAGTCTGGAGAGGGGCGAATTTGCTGCATGGGCAACAGCTCATCCCCCATATGAACCCGCCCAGGCTATGGAGTTAAAAAAAAACTTTGATTACAACTACTACTACTACTACGGATGGATAATTGACGAATCCCGAAGGACATCCTCTATGCAGAGCTTTCGTCTGGTTAAGAGACAGATTGGTCGCCCCCAGTTGCGTTTCAAGGATGTCTGCAAGAATGATCTCAGGTGCTTTGGCATTGCCCCTTCCATCAGGAAAATTTGGCTCAGGACCGCCCTCGGAGGCGGCAGACCCCATCGTCTCTCATAGACGGAAGGCTGCTACCAACATGTCGATTTCAACTTTGGTAGCAAAAAGGATTTTTTTTTTTCTATGCTTACCTTTTCATAATTTACTCAGCTTAATGTTGTCTGGCACAAGGCCCCAGAATTAAAGCGCAGAGTAAGGATCGCATTGTTTACAACAATGAATTGGTCTGCTCAAATGCTTGTTAACCATCGCATCCAAACAATAATAAGAAATCAATGTAAGAATTACGACGTGAGCAACAAATAAATAGATTATTTTTTAATGTTGTTCTCCTCTTAAGTGTTGTAATTATTAACACAACGTTTCGGCGGCTGTATCCTCCGGCCTTCCTCATCTTTATTGTGGTATGATTCTTTTAAGCCCAACTGCTGATCATTTACATACCCTGACTTTAAGCCAAACAGAAATGGCAGGAGGTGACATCATAGTAGTCTTCATTCAATATTGAATATATGATTGGATTGTTAAATTTTCTTTATAACTGTAAGAAAAAACATATTCAAAGTTATTTGTGTGTATTTTTGAGATGAGGCTTGATGTGAATAATATTGATGTTTCAGACTGTTGTCCTCGTCTTTATTGTGGTAGGATTCTTTTAAGCCCCAGAAATGGCAGGAGGTGACATCATAGTAGTCTTCATTCAATATTGGATATATGATTGGAAGAAAAAACATATTCAAAGTTATTTGTGTGTATTTTTGAGATGAGGCTTGATGTGAATAATTTTGATGTTTCAGACTGTTGTCCTCATCTTTATTGTGGTATGATTCTTTTAAGCCAAAAAGAAATGGTAGGAGGTGACATCATAGTAGTCTTCATTCAATATTGGATATATGATTGGAAAAAAAACATATTCAAAGTTATTTGTCTGTAATTTTGAGATGGGGCTTGATGTGAATAATTTTGATGTTTCAGACTGTTGTCCTCATCTTTATTGTGGTATGATTCTTTTAAGCCCCAGAAATGGCAGGAGGTGACATCATAGTAGTCTTCATTCAATATTGGATATATGATTGGAAGAAAAAACATATTCAAAGTTATTTGTCTGTAATCTTGTTGTTGTTGTTGTTGTTGTTGTTGTTGTTGTTTGTTGTTGTTCTTCTTCTTCTTCTTCTTCTTCTTCTTCTTCTCAAGCCCCTAATACAGAGATCCACAACTGAAGACCCACAGGTCACATGCAACCCCCCGAGGTCAATCTGTGCGACCCGACACCCAACTTTCAAAATTTTCACTTCGTCTTTTATGTTGACTAGAAATACCAAGACAACCGCCAACGAAAATCTCCAAAATTCGATTAACTACTTTACTTGAAGGAAGAAGAATTAATGAAATTTCTAATTATGGTAGACACTTTAAAAAGATATTTCTCCTCGAATTGGAAACTCACTGTCAAAAAAGATTTTAAAAACTAAGTATATTAATTCATTGGACTTTTTTGCTAAGAGAGAATAAATTTTTGGAACAAATTGCCAGATCAGATCAAAAACAGCAATAGCGTACACATTTGTATGATTGTAAATGGTTTTACTATAAAGGTGCATTGGAAATGATCTTACTATGAAAATGCATTGAAAGTGATTTTACTATAAGAATGCATTGGAAAGAATTTTACAATAAGAATGCATTGGAAAGGATTTTAATATAAAAATGCATTGAAAATGGTTTTACTATAAGAATGCATTGGAAAAGGGTTTTACTATAAGAATGCATTGGAAAGGATTTTACAATAAGAATGCATTGGAAAGGATTTTAATATAAAAATGCATTGAAAATGGTTTTACTATAAGAATGCATTGGAAAGGATTTTACTATAAGAATGCATTGGAAAGGATTTTACTATAAGAATGCATTGGAAATGATTTTACTGTAAGAATGCATTAGAAATAATTTTATAGTTTTGAAAGTATAAATAAGTGTTTGAATCTGTTCTCTTTATATCTTTGGATCTTGAAGAAATATTTTGTTGGCGAGCATAGCTAGATCAAAGAGACCAAGATAGATAAAAAGAAACTGAGTAATATAAGAAAAAACTGAAATAGATAGATAGATAGATAGATAGATAAGTAGATAGATAGATAGGAAGAGATAGATAAATATATACATAAGAAGAGACTGATATATATATATATATATATATATATATATATATATATATATATATATATACTGTATACATATATATATGTGTGTGTGTGTGTGCGTGTGTGTATATATATATAGTTAGATAGATAAGAAGACACTGAGATAGATAGATAGACAGACAGACATACAGAAAAATCTATAGATAAATAGGAAGAAATTGAGATAGATATATACATTCATAGATAGAAAGATAGATAGATTTAAAGGGAGATACTGAGATAGATAGATAGATAGATAGATAGATACATATATAGAAGAGATTGAGATGGATAGATAGATAGATAGAGACTGAGATAGAAAGATAGAAAAATAAATAGATTGATATGTTGGAAGAGAATGTCATATATATATATATATATATATATATATATATATATATATATATATATGGGGAGAGGGGGGATAGATAGATAGGAAGAGACTAAAATAGATAGATTGATATACATATTGGAGGAGACTGAAATAAATAGATAGATAGATAGGAATAGATAGATAGGAATAGATAGATAAATAGGAAGAGGCTAAAATAGATAGATAGATTGGTGGAGACTAAGATAGATAGATAGATAGATATATGGATAGATAGATAGATATGAAGAAACTGAAAGAGATAGATAGATAGATAGATAGATAGATAGATAGATAGGAAGAGACTGAAATATGAAGATAGACAGACAGACAGACATCAGACAGATAGATATATAGATAGATAGATATATAGATAGTAAGAGACTGAAATTGATAAATAGGTAGATTGGAGGAGACTGAAATATATAGATAGGCAGATAGGAAGAAACTGAAATAGATAGATAGATAGATAGATAGATAGATAGATAGATTTGGAGTGACTGGGATGGATAGATAGAGTGATAGATATGAAGAGACTGGGATAGATATTTAGATAGAAAGGAAGAGACTGATATAGATAGATAGATAGATAGGAAGAGACTAAAATAGATAGATAGAAAGATAGATAGATTGGAGGAGACTGAAATAGGTAGACAGACAGACAGTCAGATAGATAGATAGATAGATAGATGTGAAGATACTGGGATAGATAGATAGATTGATATATATGAAGAGACTGTGATATATATATAATATATATATATATATATATATAATATATACAGAGAGAGAGAGAGAGAGAGAGAGAGAGAGAGAGAGAGAGAGAGAGAGAGAGAGATAGGAAGACACTGAAATAGATACATAGATAGATACTTAGATAAATGAATAAATAAATAAATGACATTTATATTGTTTGTTTTTGATCGCTTTATTCTTTCCCTTAGGGAGTGTTTACAGTCTAATAATATCAACCCGTTTCGCGATCTGCAGACTCCGACGAAGAATTTACGGTGACATCCGGGTCAGTTGAAGACGGCCATTTCTTGCTTAACAGTTTGTGTTGATCCAGCGGCTGAAGTAAGAAACTCTGGCAAAGACGGAAAGACCCTCGGTACATGTCCATCCGTAGGAGACAATACCAGCCAAGACGAGTTTACGGTCACTGGCACGGTAGCACATGAGTGGGCCACCAGAATCACCCTGAAAATGAAAAAGAAAAGACGTGTTCGTTAGACTGAGGGAGGAATTTCTCTTTCCATTTGGGCTGACAAAACTTTATATATATATTATATATATATATATATATATATATATAATTTATTTTTTTCCATCGGCGAATCCCTGTTTCTGTGCATTAAGTGCACCAGAGACTGCCATTCAAAAATTGGCCGGCTCAGCCAAAAAACAATTGGAATATTTCTCACCTGGCATGTAGTTCTGCCATAAGTCTTCAAGTCTCCAGCGCAAATATGCTGATCTTCAATTCCACCGGCGTGTCGGGAACATTGTTTCTTGGAGAGATGGGGGACAGTGGCACGAAGAAGTTTCACAGAGCTACCTCCTTTGGCTGTTTGAAATATAAAGAAAGAAAAATATTTTTTTTAAATTATTAGATACTCTACATCAGTCATGGGCAAAACTGCTACCTCCATTGGCTGTTTGAAATATAGAGAAAGAAAATTTTTTTTTAATATATTAGACACTCTACATCAGTCATGGGCAAAAACTGTGACCCGCGGGCCAATGCGGCCTGCAGTGCTTTATGTTTGTTTGTTTATTGATTTTAAAGGCATATCAACCCGTCTGGGGTTATGTCATGCCTAACGGTTAGGAAGTGATATATATCGTGTATTTATATTTATACTTTTTAGTAATTGGTTTTAACAATGTGTTAGCATTATTGGGGATTATGTTGTATGGTATTGATTTGTTTCATGTCTATATTTTATGGTATAATTTTATTTCCCTCAAAAAAGAGAGAATATCCTCCATGTTGACATTTTCAAACAGATCTTTCATATTGTTTGTTTTAAAATAACGGTTTCTGATGTAAGCAAAAAACCTGCATTCCATGAATAAGTGTTTAACTGTCAAAGGGGTTTGGCATGTTTCACATTGTGGTTGTTGTTCTTGTTTGAGTATATTGGAGTGCGTTAGTCTTGTATGACCTGTGCTTTAAGGATTACCTGCTCAATTTCACGAAGAGAATAATGTTTATTAAAATTTTGTATTATTTTGATTTTTCGAACTCTTGTCCACATCCTTATTGTTATGTTCTCAACGTTTCGGCCGATGGGTCCTTCGGCCTTCTTCAGGTGTTTCTTGTCGAACTCGACAACCTTCTTGTCCAACTCAGGTGCCTTCTTGTCGTAATTTTGGAGTCAAAATGTTTTTTTATGCGTTTTTTTTAAGTCCACCTTAATTTAAATACTAACAAATCCATATGTTATAGGTGTTTATTCAACCCGTTCACCCCGGGCAGGATATGACACAGGGTCGCAAGTATAAGACATCCAGGGAGGATCGAACTCGCTATTCAGTAATAACGGATTTGTGAGACGCACTTGCTATTATACCACAATTTGACGGCTAAATTAATATGTAAGATTAGGGATTTATCCTATCATTCGCCATGGGTAGGATGTGACACAAAGTCGCAGTTATGAGGAATCCAGGGAGGATAGAAGTCGCTATTCAGTAATAATGGATATGTTTAGACTAGCTTGCTAACCATTAGATATAATAGGGCGCCTGAATTAATATGGAAGAATAGATATTTACTCAAGCAGTTCGGCACGGATAGGATGTGACACAAGGTCGCAGTATGGGGCATCCAGCAAGGATAAAACTAACTATTTGGTAATTGTTTTATACCCAACCCGTTCGCCACGGATAGGATGTGACACAAGGTCGCAGTATGGGTCATCCAGCAAGGATAAAACTAGCTATTTGGTAATTGTTTTATAGCGACCCACAAGCCGCGGGTAGGCTGTGACACAAGGTCGCAGTATGAGGCACCCAGCAAGGATAAAAATAGCTATTTGGTAATTGTTTTATACCCAACCCGTTCGTCACGGATAGGATGTGACACAAGGTCGCAGTATGGGGCATCCAGCAAGGATAAAACTAGCTATTTGGTAATTGTTTTATACCCAACCCATTCGCTGCGGTAGGATGTAACACAAGGTCGCAAATATGAGGAATCCAGTGAGGATCGAAGTAGCTATTCAGTGATAAAACATCTACGAAACCAGGCGGGTACTCTAACGACTGGGCTAAACCGGTCTCTAATAAATTGATAATAAGCAACAGAATAGCAAGTGTAGGTTATGTTATGATAAAGATGAAATGGTTAATGACATTATAAGCAAATGCACCAAAGTGGCACAAAAAGAATACAAGAGTAGACTTGAATGGGTAGGAAAGGTGAACCACTGGGAATTGTGCAAGAGATTAAAGTTTAGCCATGCCAACAAATCGTATACGCATAAACTAGAATCTGTCTGAGAAAATGATGCCTAAAAAATTCTCTGTGATTTTCAGATACAAATGGATCTTGGACTGAAGATCAGTCCTTTTATTAATTAACGAGTTTCTTTTGTTTGTTTTTTTTAAGAAGTAAAATTTAAACAAAAAGGGTTTGAGAAAAAATATCTTACGTCCAGTTTTTCCCCAACCAGCAATATGACAATCTCCAACGAAAGTGTCACCAGGTTTGGCCAATTCAATTGGGTGAAGACATTTGGAGTATTTGATTGGACGAGACAGCGTAATAACAGCAACATCATTAACTGGAAAGGAAAATACATTTTTTAATAATAATTGCAGAGATTACAATAAAAAAAAACACAAGAAAACAAAACTGTTATAGGTGATATAACCTATCTACATAATGGAATGATCTTACTACTACTATATGTAGCAAAGACAATTGTAGCTTGAAGAACAAGCGACACGATTCAGTTCTAGACTGTATTGTCGGACGTAACTTCACCTTCCTTCTGTAAATTCTACTTTCTTTGTTCAATACAATTGTGTCAGCTTTCACCAGTTTTTTTGTCTTTATTTCTGACCCGTAACAACCCTACAACAAAAAAAACAAACAAGAAAACAAACGATTTTACGATTTTTATGGGCCATCTTTAGGCTCCAAACAAGAACGCGTGTTCAGTGTTAATCCTTGATAAAGAATCCTTTGATTGTTCCTTGATGCTCCTCAGTATTGCAAGTCCTTCATCAATGATTGCAAATGGACATCTCTCAGTATCAGTGATTAAGTAGTCAACCAACCCTGCATTAGGGCTGTTGATTGCCTGAGGTTTAAATCAAGTGACCTAGCCTAGTCTATAAATCTAAGTGGTGTATTGTAGCACACCTTATAATTATTTCTTTTATGGGACATCATACTTTCTAATAAACCACATTTTTTTGTTTATTAAAAGATATCAAGATTATATTCTTAAAAGTAGTCTTCGATTTTATCTCTAAAATAACATTTTTTTGAATTGTGAAAACTAATATTTTTTATTGAGAAAATGATATATATTAGATATTGGGTTTATATAATTTAAAAAGTAATGAAATCGTAAAAAAACGAAAATTGATAAAAAGATCTTTCAAAAATGTATTTTTAATTTAACATTTCTAAATTGAAGAATATATTTTAATAGAATAAATAGCTAAACTGTTTAAATTGATTTTTCTTTAATATATTTTTTGGATTTTTGACTTTAGGTCGATCTAAAAAAAATCTATATGTGGGCTGTTAAATAACTCCACTGATTTAAATTGTTCTGACATTTATACAGTAATATAGAGTATTTGTTAAAATAAAGAGACTATCCAGTCGAGGGGGGGGCATGTTGAAAGATTAACTGTTACATAATCTATGCGGTTGCATAAGATTATTGTCAATCCCCTGTATTTCTAAAGGGATGGCCCTTTTCATGCCATGGGTGGGACTTTCCATGGAATAGTACAGAAAGCCCGCCAAATTACGTGAAGTCACGGGGACCTGGTTTGGTCCTCAGTTTTCAGTTGGACGTCGGGCAGTGAAGATGTGCTGCCTTAACTGTAACTCACTCTGCATGCGCGCGCTATGTTAGTCAGATATTTAGTTACATGAAATGTATAGTTAAGGAAATAAAAGTTTAAGAAAATTAACACGGTCTTGTGATTAATGAATGTCTTGGTAACAAGACTGATTAGAAGAAGAAATGAGTTGAGTGCGACCGACCAAGACGAAGTCACCAAGACAAAGTCAAGATGTTAGAAGAGACCTAGAAGAAGACGTAGGATATCAAAGACGTCAGAAGAAGAATAGAAGTAAAGTAAGAAGTGTATGCAACACAGTGTTCGGCTTTTCAAATATTGTCAGAGGTTTTGAATTCAAGTGTGTGCTTGCAAAGAAAAACTCTGAATTATATTTGGTGGTGAGGCTCTACTTCCGGAGCTTTGGAAAGTTTGACGGTTCTGTTGCAATTACTCACAGGTGCATTCCGTTATATAACACCTGGTAGAAGTAGTTAGAAGAGACAAGATGACGATCATAGCGGAAGCTGTGACAAACAACAAGTAAGTCTGTCTGTCTGTCTCTCTCTCTCTATTACTCTCTCATCTATATACCCGACGATAGGGTACATGACGTTATATAACACCTGGCTTTTGGTATTCGCCCTTCTTTAAACACAGATAGACTCAAAAATAAAACTTACGGACGGTGAGTTTGTTGTCGCCATCGTAGGCACCGTGTCTGACGAAAGAGGAAGCTGAGATTCGGTGGGGCATATCCTGTTTGTTCAGGGAACCGAAGAAAACATCAACGCCCAAGACTCCAGAATCGCTGAAATATAAAAAGTTTTGATTCAAGGTTTATTCTCTTTGCCGATTATACAGAACTCTCTAGGGAATATTAGACTATATAAACGCCCAATAAGTGTACTAGTTATTCTAAGTAGAATAAAGCTTTCCAAACTCTATCGGTGTAATCGTTTGTTATTACAGCTAGTTTTTTCTTTGACGGTTACCGGTGTAAAAAAAAATGTAACGCTTTTTTATTCGGCAAAATAATCTAGATATTTCACAATGCCACTCTTCCCGCCGGATAAAATACAAATAGGAACACAGACAATTTTTTTCTATTAAATTTTTGATCGCCATTTTATGCTGAGTTAAAAAATACCATTCATTGTGTTTGGTCAGGTCTGGTTTTTAAGATATGCTCGAATACTTCCCAACAAGTTGTGCATGATAATAACATAATAATAATAATAACACTTATTCAAAAGTCTGTGTCACAAATAGAGTTATAGTTCTGTTTTATACATTTCATATAAGAGTTGTATCTTAAAAATTTGATCTAATTAGAAAAAATGAGTATGATTTTTGGGGCTCAGCATAAAAAACTGCCCTAAACTCAGCTATTATATATTCAACCTTGAAAACATCACAGGTAACTGTTATCGCTGATTAACCGTTTTTGATATGTGAAATACGCTTTTTGACGTCATACATAATTAAGAACGAATGTAGCAGCCGCTAAGACGTCATACATAATTAAGAACGAATGTAGCAGCCGCTAAGACAACTTCAGTTCCAGTATTCTTCTGAGGATGGGAGTCTCTTCCCGAAATATTGAGAAATAAATGACAGGTTAACAAAAAACATCATAGTTACCTTCTTTTTTCTTTACACTCGCATTGTGACAGCCTTCAAAACCAACCAACAAACCAATATATACACAATGCTTCAAGCAAATTACAAAACCCTTTTATAATTAATTATGCTGGAGAACATTTCGTGGGGTAATAATTAATAAGATGTATTAGTAGACCATTGTTAGTGTGTTCGGTTCTCTCTGGGCGCCCCATGCTTCTGGTCTTGTGCCATATCTAAGCTAAGCTTAGTAAATAACTAAGGCCACTTCACGTTGTGTAAGGGTTAGCAAGTTGGATTAGCCGACCATTGTAAGTGACTTTGTGGACACTGAGAACTAAGGAGGAATACATAAGCAAGATTCTCCAGATTCTTCGGCTCTGTATGGACACTGAATGCCGTCTAGAAGACTAACCAAATGTGATGGTCGATAGGGATGGATGTCAAGGGTGATTCAAGGGAATCCATGCAGTAAAATGAGCAAGACATTTTGGGCTCTGTGTGGACACTGGGTGCCGTCGTAAGGTCGTACCTAGTATGATGGTCGATAGGGATTGATGTCGTGATTCAAGGAAATTATGCAGTAAGATGAGCAAGACATACTGAACACTGCTTGAGAAGTAAGGACAAACTCATAAGCGACTTCCTTCTATGGACTCTTACACATGGACACACCAATGTTGGTGGACCAGCAAAAACGCATAATTGTCAGTTCTGTGAGGATACAGGTTGCCGTCTAGAGAGTTTACCAAGCGTGATGGCTGACAGGGACGGGTTGCTATAGTCAAGGTAATCCATGCAGTGAGATGAGCAATACGTGCTGGACACTGCTGGAGAAGTAAGGACGAAATCATAAGCGACTTTCTCCTATGGACTCATACACATGGGCACACCAATATTGGTGAACCAGCAAAAACGCATAATTGTCAGCTCTTTGCGGATAAACTAGAGAATTTACCAAGCGTGATGGCTGACAGGGATGGGTGGAATTATTATTGCGCATACGTCTATTCGTATGATATAATTTTAAGAAGGAAATATCCGATACGCATGATCTTAATAAAGCTTGAAAAATCACCATAATTCAAAGCTTAGAACAAATTTTCTGATCTAAACAAAAAAAAAATTAGTTTCAGAATAAGATGCATTGGAATAGAAAATGCTCAACATTCTCCCAACTTGGTTGCAGAGAATTGACAATATACACTTTTAGGACTGGCATTTTTTAGTAGTCAGAAATATCAAATGAAATCTAAAAAATTGCATCTTTTAATTTTCATATTCTAGAACTTCTCTATTAAATTATTTTAGAGCAATTAACAATGCAGTGGCTTTGCTCTAAGTATCAGACAAGAAAATCTTTGAAAATCTTTTTGTTTAGATTGAATAGAAAAGAAATTCATCACAAAGTCTCTAATCAGCTTTGAGCGCGCCTTGTTGATGAGGATGAGGGAGCTTTAAATATCCAAGGGGACGTAAGGTAGTATTTGGTTTGATGATGGCTAAAATTGTCGGTTTTTTTACTTACACACAATGAGCAGCGGTAACGACATGGGTGCTATCAATAAGGGATCCTCCACAGGCGAATGTTCCTTTAGTCTTTTTGATGAGAACAAAGGCGATGTGTGGGAATTCGCAGTTTTTTGCGTCATGTCCAGAAACAATGTGGCGGGTAGCGAAGGCTGAAAAATTAAAAAAAAAAAAAAAATCAGTATTAAATCGAAAAGAAAACAAGTAAAACAATAGATCAGGGTTCGGCTGAGGGACATTATATTAATCTAGAAGCGACTACCCGGCGTTGCCTGTGTAGTGTTTTTTACTGGTTTTTGTTTAGTCTTGCACATAGACCTCAGATTGCTTACAGTACCTGTCGTTATTTTTACTCAGAGCGTAGCTTAGTTTCACATATAGGACTCAGATTACTTACAGTACCTGCTGTTATTCATTAAGCTTTCCTTAGTCTCACACACAGGACCCAGATCGCTTACAGTACCTGTTGTTGTTCATTAAGCTTTCCTTAGTCTCACGCACAGGGTCCAGATCTCTTACAGTACCTGCTGTTGTTATTTACCGAGCTTTGCTTAGTATCGCACACAGGCTCAATAATATATTATATTATTATTAATGAGTAGCACAGGATCTGTGCGGTAAAGTGATGAGCTGATAGTAGGTGTGCCGCTCCACCTCAGATGCAAAATAATCTCCTTGGTCTTAATCTAGAAGCGACTACCCGGCGTTGCCTGTGTAGTGGAGGAGGTAAAAAAAATTGACAATCTCACAAACCCCTTATCATTGAGTTATTGAATAATCATAGACAAAACAACAGTTTTGAAAAATGCAATAGAACATAGAAAACAGTTATGATTATATGTAGAACTAGAAGCAGCTACCAGGCGTCGCCTAGGTAGAGAGCGGGGGCAAAAAATTTAGTCTAGCAGATCCATTATTATTGAATCGCGAGTTGGATCCTCGCAGTATTCCCCATTAAAATCCCTAAGTAAAAACAAAAGACGTTGCATCGATCCAGCCACTCAGGAAATAAAAATTAATGTCTACTGTTTAAAATATTAAATGCAAAAAAAAAAAAGATCTATGTTATTATCATTTTTTTTAACTGTCTTCACTAATATAAACCAAACCTTCATTATTTTGGCTCAAAAACCACGAACTGGTGATATATAATGTGTATATATATTTACTTTGTCATTAATTGTATTATTTTCGAAGTTTCCTCCTGACATACACATACACACAACTGCCCTTTATATATGTACTAGCAGCCGCTACCCGGCGTCGCCTGGGTAGAGGAGGATTTTTAAAGTTAGTCCCGCAGATCCATTATTACTGAATCGTGAGTTGAATCCTCGTGGGATGCCCCATTTAAATCCCTATGTAAAAAAAATAGACCTTGCATTGATCCAGCTACTCTGAAAAGAAATGTTAATGTCAACTATCTAAAATATTAAATGAAAAAAATCCATGCTCTTATCATTTAAATTTTATTTTTAATTATCATCACGAATATAAATCAAATCTCTATTATTTTTCCTCAAAAACCAAACCCTGGTGATATTTAATGTGTATATATATTTACTTTGTCGTTAATTGTTTTATTTTCGAAGTGTCCTCCGGACATACACATACACACAACTGCCCTTTATATATGTATATATATAAAATAGGCATTTGGTGTCTGTCTGTTTGTAATCGAAACTATGTCACTGCTCATGTCACAATACCCTCAGGAGTTTATCCATGAATATTCAATTTATAATCAAAATCATTAATTCATAGAATAAATCTTATTTATTAATGATGTCTCTATGAAAATCTGAGTTAGATTTGCCTCAAAACATCCCATGCTATTAAGGTATTTGCCTCTCACCCCACATATGAGGGCGTGACACAAGCTGAGACTCATGGGTGGTAGGCACAAAAAATGCGTCGATCCCGTCGGCATTCCCCCTTAAGGGGGCGCCTCAAGCGCTGGGCAATAAACCCAGACCTGTCCCTTTAAATCGAGGGGGCTGGTATTGCCTGGGGGGGATAGCCCCCTGGGATCGACGCTGTTAATTTCATTAACAAACACAGGTCCCGAAAGGCCCGTGCTATTAATGCATTTACAATCTTATAATGTGTCTTATATATCACTAAAAATAATGGTCGACATAACATATGAGGTTAATTTGAATAATATTTAAACCAGGTATCTGCCCTGTCGGCTAAGGCGTTAGAATACACCCACTGCACCTCTGCAGAGGGGTAAGACTCCCCCAAATGGGGCCACCTGTTGGCCGTGGGTGGCGACCCGTGATGCTTAAGTATAGAACCCAGGTGACTGAGCAGTCCATGACATGCAACACTCCACTTTTGTCCTTATTTGGGCTAGACATGTGCTGGTCACGTCAAGCCTAGCACCTATATGATTGTCCCGACCCTATTGCCCTTATGGCAAGCCCCAACGCTTTTTACCATATAAGTGCAAGAAGGCGGTGGCTGAGGGTCTTCATGTCCTGGGAATGACGTTAAACTCTATCTGATGGTGAGGTTCCTGTTTTGGAGGTTTGGGGAATGTGGAGCACCCCTTCATCACCATTGCTCCCTGGTCCACTCTGACCCAGAATGGTAGTACCTGTTAGGATCCCATCTATGGGTTAAATAGAAAAATGTATTTATAAAAAAATTGTATTATCCATTAAGAGATCTGACCTGAGATCTGTACGGTAAAGTGAGGAGCTGATGGCAGGTGTGGTGCTCCACCCCAGAAGCTAAAATAATCTCCTTGGTCTAGCGCTAGTGAAAAGGGATATACTCTCTCGCTGTCTAGCTGATATCGACATTAGGCTGCCCCGACGACTTTACTTATTTAGGTCCAATCGTTGAAGGAAAGGACTTTTTTGTGTGAATACCCCAGAGAAACTAAGAGTTGCATACCTGTGCCGACCACGGAGAGAAGTGCCAAACAGATAAGACGGAACATCTTGAGCAGTTGTATGATGACTGATGCTTCTGTTGGAGAATCGAGGGGT
>CM042166.1:48028222-48063222 GCA_023376005.1 Doryteuthis pealeii | reverse complement strand
CTAGACAGGTGGTCAATCGGCTGGACACGTCAAGCCCTAGCACCTATATGATTGTCCCGACCCTATTGTCCTTATGGTAAGCCCCAACCCTTTTTATCATATGGGTGCTAGAAGGCGGTGGCTGAGGGTCTTCATGTCCTGGGAATAACGTTAAACTCTATCTGATGGTGAGGTTCCAGTTCTGGAGGTTTGGGGAATGTAGAGCACCCCTTCATCACCATTGCTCCAGGTCCACTCTGACCCGGAGTGGTAGTACTTGTTAGGGTCTCATCTATGGGATAAACAGAAAAAGGTATTTATAAAAAAATTGTGCATCCATTAAGAATGACTTTATTTCAAAACTTTATTGTCATTAAATGACCCACTGAGGTTGATATGCCGTAAAACAAAACAAACCAAACCTTGATACTTGTAGCGGAGTCAACTTCAATGGATTACAAGGAATAGATGAAGAAGGCTGGAGGATACATTGGCGAAAACGTTGTGCATGTAATTTCAGGGAACTCGTTCTGCAGTAGTAATGGATCTGCAAGACTAGTTCGCTAACAATTACACCACGACGAGACGCTCTTTTTACCCAACCCGTTCGCCCCGGATAGAATGTGAATCAAAGTCGCTAATATGGGGAATCCAGCGAGGATCGAACTCACTTTTCAGTAGTAATGGAGCTGTGAGACTAAATCGCTAACAAATACACCATGACGTGACGCACTATGTACACAACCCGTTCGTCACGCGTAGAAGGTGACACAAGGTCGCTAGTATGGGAAATCCAGCGAGGATCGAACTCACTTTTCAGTAGTAATGGATGTGTGAAACTAGCTAGCTAACATCACGATGGAACGCCATTTCTACCCAACCCGTTCGTCAGGGGTAGGATGTAGCACAAGATCGTAAATATGGGACATCCACTGAAGATTGAACTCGCTTTTCAATAGTACCCGAGTAGGATGTGACACAAGGTCACAACTTTGGGGCATCCAGTGAGGATCGAACTTGCTTTTCAGTTTTAATGGATCTGATAGACTATCTTGCTAATAATCAAACCACGATGGGGCATCCTTTGTACCCAACCCGAGCTGGATGTGACACAAGGTCACAACTTTGGGGCATCCAGTGAGGATCGAACTTGCTTTTCAGTTTTAATGGATCTGCTTGACTAGCTTGCTAACTATCACATCATGGTGAACCCAATCAATTCGCTACGTGTAGGATATGACAAATAATAGAATCTATTATGCACCACAAACAAAAACAAAAAAAAAACTGTAATTGTAAAATAAGATACTAATGTCCCCAAAACGGAAAATACCTACAAACATATACCCAGCTACCAAAAGATCTAAAGCAAACACACACACACACACACACACACACACACACACACACACACATATATAATATATATATATATATATATACATTATTGTTTTTATTATCATTTTTGATATTATTATTATTTTTATAAATTGTTAATGTAATTATAGGAATTTTAGAACATTGGTGTTATTATCAAAGTTTATTTTATTTAGTTTTGGATTTTTGTGTCTAATATGAAGTGCTTTAATCTTTAGTAAAAAAAAATTAAATTTATTGTGTACTATAAAAATTTTAAACTTTTTTTTAACATAATCATCAACAATAATTCCTCCCCCTCAATTGAACTGTTACAAAAACAACAATATAGTATATCGATTTAAATGCCCATTGGGAGAATGTTTCTCCAATAACAATATATACATCGGTGTAAAGACAACAACCCTTTCCAGGCGTCTTACTATGCACCTCTCAGACACTAGCTCAATAGTACCCAAAATACTCAACGATAACATCACCATTATAAAAACACAAATATGTAAACAACGACTAAAGATTTTAGAAGCATTGCATATTAGACACAAAAATCCAAAACTAAACAAAATAAACTTTAATGATAGCACCAATGTTCTAAAATGCCTCTAATTACATTAACAAATTATAAAATAATAATAATATTAAAAAGGATAATAAGAACAATAATAATAACACTAATAATAACAACAACAATATATATATATATATATATATATATATATATATATATATATATATATAGCTGTTATGGGTAGCTGTTAAGGTATAACCGCACCGATGAGAGGTGATAACTCGAAACACGTGTCTGTGGATTATATATACTAGCAAATATATGCACCCTCCGGGTGCAAGTATTTAAGTTTTAATGTAATGAAATATCGTATTAAATTAGAAAGTCTAATAAGAATGAGTGGGGGTATAATAGAAAAATAGAAATGAAACTTACTCTTCCATCACTGCCGTCTTTCATTGCTGAATTTTACTTATTTAACTATTTAGTTAAATTAGGAAATAAAGAATAAAATTACACTTATTTTTTCTTGTTAATGGATTTCATTTAAGATTCATTGAAGAGATTTTTGCTTATATTCATTAAAATAAAACCAAACAGTCAGAAATCAATAATACTAAGCACATATTTAATAAAATCACATTTTTAATATCAATATGTAAATTAGCCTTCCCATTCACACTGCAAACCGCTATTTTGTGTATATATAAATACAATAGCATGTTATTAGTATGTAGATATGGACAACACTAATAAAAAGGTGAAGCAATTTTATTAATAACTGAGGTTTAAATATAAATAAAATCATGAAGAATGTGATGAAAATAACTATGTTAATTGTGACTCGATTAGAAATATAGTTTCGGTTACAGACAGAAAAACACACAATCTCCATTATAATAAGATAAGATATATATATATATATTATAGGCACAACAGAAGGCCCCTGTATGGGACATCTAGCAAGCATGGAACTCGTTTTTTGAGTAGTATGGATGTGTCAGACTACATTACAAACCATTACACCACGATGAGACACTCTAGTGAAAAGTTTCAGTTTTTTCTTAATTTGTTGGGCAAGTTTTTTATTTTACTTCTTTTTATCAAAAATATTTCCTAAAAAAAGTCTTATAAAACGCCAATAAAAAAAAAAAAGGAAAAAACTTCATGTTTCGCTATCACCATTGATAGAATAAAAGAACTTTTAATTGGTGACAGTCAGATATTAAAGACAAGTTTAAATTTCTATGGAACCAGAAGTTGTTTTGGCACATATGACAGTTGAATGAAGAAATCCAAGACTTGAAGAATATTCCATCTAAATGGTATTAATCTAAATTCCTTTTCAAATGCTAAATGAAGAATTTTCGTTATTAATTTTTCACTAATTTTTCTTTTATATTATTGTTGCTTTATATCACAATACCCCACACCAATGGACTAAATTGGCAGCAGCAGCAGCAGCAGCAGTAGTAGTAGTAGTGGTGATGGTGGTGGTTGTGGTGGGGTGATGGTGTTCTTAAATTATTTGAATTCTTGGCTAAAAGAATTTCATTATTAATTAATTAATTTAACAAGTTTTTTTTGTCCAGTTAATTTATATCGGAATACTCTAGATCGTGATGTATTGGTTAGTAAGCTAGTCTCGCAGATCCACTATTAATGAATAGTGAGTTCGATCTTTGTAGGATGCCTCATATTGGCGACCTCGTGTCACATCCTACTCATGGAGTGTGGGCGGTAATCTGAACATTAGCTACATAAATGAGAATAACCTCCCTTTGTTTCTTTCACTTTGAGGAAGCCGTGTGCTTTGTTTTGTAAAAACACGGAGTTTTCGACAAATTGGTTACCTATTATTTTCTAATAAACATGTACTCTCATAGAAATATTAACATTTTTAAAAATCATCTATGGGAGATTCTAAGCATATGTTGACAGGGATGGTGAACATGTGGAGACTGTTTGAAAATATATTAAAAGGTATTCCTATAAGGGTTTTAACATTTTTAAATCAATTAAAAAAAAAAAGATGTCCCGTTAAGCCCTAGCACTTATGTAATTATCCCGACCCTATTTCCCTTTTATCATAGATGTGCTAGAAGGCATTGACCGAGGGTATTAGTGTCCTGGGTATGACGTTAAACCCCATATAGTGGTGTGGTTCAAATTCTGGAGCTCTGGGGAATGTGGAGTACCCCTTTGTTGCCATTACTCCAAGGTTAAATAGATAAAACATGAGTGTCAAAAATTGAAAAACAACAAATTGAACGACCAATAAGAATGGATAAAAAATGTCTTCGGCATAAGATAACCCAACAAGGATTTACATGCCGTAAAATCCAACCATACAACCAATCAAATAAGAAAAAATAATGTGAACAGTTTATTTTAGGTATATCGCTCTAACAAAAATCTAGCTATGTGGTGCCGTTTTTGGAGGGTTATCTTGGCTTCTATGGAAGCACGTGGTGTAATGGTTAAAGTCATAGGAAATGGACTTGTCGCCCCGAGTTCCAATCCTAGACGTGGTAATTGCATTTCACTTAGCGCTAATACCCTTGGGAAAGGAATGAATCCTACTCTCCCTCCAGCTATGGATAAATAGTAGGGCAGATTGGGCTCTTTAACCTTGGTTAGGCAACCGGTCTAGGAGAAGGAAAACTCTGAATTCAAACCTGTTGAACTCCGCTTAAGAAATTGACCTTATGTCACATCCTGCTCGTGTGGAGGGGTTGGTAAATATATATTGACATCTAGAAATATATAATTTTAAAAATGTTATTGATAATGGATTCAGCTAGTTGACAAAGAGGAAAAGAAGGAAAAGTGACAAAAACACCCCTCTCCAACAAACAAACAAACAAACAAACAGCAACAACAGAAAGAACTTAGCCTGACCCAAAGATGTTGCTTCAATACGACAATATTTTAGACGATATATCGGTCAAAACGTCGTGTATATAAAAATAAAAGATGAGGACAACACTCCGAAAAAAACGAAATAATACAAATAACGCGAACAGTTTATTTTAGGTATATTGTTCTAACAAATTTCTCGCTATGATGTGCCATTTTTGCTGGGTTACCGTTGTAGCGTAATTATTGTGGTCTGCGGGGAGTTTGGGGATTGAAAGGAAAACGGTAGTAGGATTTCTAAAGAAAGAGATGAAAAATAAATAAGAACAACGGCTAAAGTTTAGAAGTGTAATCATTCAACGAGGTGCCAGCAATTGACCGACGAATGACCCCGGAAATAGATTTAAAAATAAAAACGGAAGTTCCAGGCTTTGACCGGAAGCGGAAGTGGGTGAGCCTCCCACCCCGGGATGAAAAACGGAAGAAAAGAAAAATCTTTCTTTTTTCAGTTGGGCCTTAGTGAGAGGCAGACGGGGCCCGTGTGGGTTTCGCATAGTAGTACCGAACTTGATTTACGATAGGGTAATTGACCTCTCTCTCTTTCTCTCTCTCTCTCTCTCTCTCTCTCTGAAAAAAAACCACGAGCTTAGAAATACATAAACAGCCCCTTGTGTCTATACGACTTGCGTATGTTTCCTGAACTAACGACGGCTACTAATACTAACCACATACTACAACTCGAGTTTTGCCTTATTCATATGAAAACATATAAATCTAATAAAGTTATTGATAATGGAGCCAGCAAGATGACAAATGGGAAAAATAAACAACAACAACAACAACAAACAAACAAACAAACAAATAAAACACTCTATAAAGAATATAGCCTGACCCACAGGTGTTGTTTCAATACGACACTATTTCAGCTATTATTCAACAAATCGATATCGACAAAGAAATGTCAAACCAAATTCTAGCTTTTATAATGAACATAGGGCCGGGTTTAGCTCAGTCGGTAGAGCGTTCGGCTAGAAACCACAACGTTCCTAGTTCGATACCGACCCTCGCCAACTCAGCGTACGAGTAGCACAGGGATCTGTGCGGTAAAGTAAGGAGCTGATGGTAGGCGTGGCGCTCCAGCCCAGACGTAAAAACCATCTCATTGGTCTAGCGCTAGTGAAAATGGGATAGACTCCCTCGCTGATTGGCTGATACCGACCTTAGGTCACCACGACGACTTTACTTACTTACTTACTTTTATAACGAACACAGTGCCGGGTTTAGCTCAGTCGGTAGAGCGTTCGACTAAAAATCACAAGGTTCCTATTTCGATACCTCGCCAACTCAGCGTATGAGTAGCACAGTGATATGAGCGGTAAAGTAAGGAGCTAATGGTAGGTGTGGCGCTCCACCTCAGACGCCAAAAAACTATCTCCTTGGTCTAGGGCTAGTGTAAAGGGGATAGACTCCCACGCTGATTGGCTGATACCGACTTTAGGTCACCCCGATGACTTTACTTACTTATTTTTATAATGGACATAGTGCTCATACAGCTTTGACGTAAATGTGTTGATTTCAACTTTGGTAGAAATAGGGGACTATATGACCTTTAGGTACCCCTTTTGCGATCTCGATTCTTGGGGACATTTTTCCATTCACACCGTCAAAATCCGGTTAATTGTTAACAGACGATTTTTAGATTTTTTTTTCAAATTATAAAACTAATACCTAACCCTAACCCCTAACCCTAACCTAACCCCTAACAAACAACCGGATTTTGACGGTGTAAATGAGAAAAGTGTCCTTGTGAGTCGAGATCGTGGAAGGGGTGCCTAAAGGTCATATGGTACGAAATAGGATTTTTTTCTTTAAAATTTTCTATGACAATCTATATACTAATACTCATGTTCCTGGCGCCATTTTACAAATTTGCGTGGAAAACATTTTCAATTTACATTTACATAAATCCCCCTCACGGGACCTGCACAAGAATGCTGCGTGCGGTCTTGAACAAGTCGTGGAAACAGCACCCCACAAGGAAGCAGCTGTACGGCCACCTGCCCGCTATCTCACAAACCATCCGAGTAAGACGGACAATGGCATGCTAGACACTGCTGGAGAGCAAGGACGAACTCATAGGTGACGTTCTACTGTGGCAGCCAAAACATGGACATGCTAATGTGGGCCGCCCAGCAAGGACCTACATTGACCAACTATGCGAGGATTCTGGATGTTTGCACAGAGGACCTCCTGGGATAATGAATGATAGGAAGGTTGGTAAGAGATTGTCATGGATATCCGTGTTAATTGCATGACATGATGATGATGATGATGATGATGATGATGATGATGATGATCATTATTACAGGCGATTTCATTGAACAATTATTATTTGCTAAACTTTGCTGTTCTGGCACACAGTCGCCCGATCGGCCGGGGTAGTAGAATACGCCGACTGCACCTCTGCAGTGAGGTAAAATCCCCCTTAATGCGTGTTACCTGTAATATTCATAGTATGTTTGCGTCATTGAACGGAACTAGTTAGGTTAAAGATAAAATGTGAAAACCAGCCTTGCCAGATTTGTATTTATATAGAATAAATTATCAGTACTCGTGTTCCTTAATCTTCCGACCGTTATCATCTTGCAACACCCTCTGGTTGTAAATGAGACCGTCCAAATCGTCCAAGATGAAATGCAAAAAATATAAATCATGATTATCTGGTGTTGCTTATCCGTAAAATTCCTATTTCCTATGAGTACCGTCACCTCAACTGAATAATAAAACATTCCGTTTTTACTATAAAGAAAGGGGAGAAAATTAACATGCTATACAGAAAAAGCATAATAAAAAAAAGAAAGAAAGAAAGAAAGGAAGAAGAAAGAAAGAAAGAAAGTATGAGAATAGGGGAAAGATAGAGAGATTGGCGAGCACGCGGAAGCGATAACGCTTATCTGTTTCAATCGCACAGAATGAAAAGATGAAAAAAAAGGAAAGAACGAAAAAAGACAGTGGTAAATCAAGATAATTATACTTTTTAACAGATTGAACTATTTGGCAATAGCTCTTAAGTAAACATATCAAACGTTGTTGTAATAATCAAATTATCATACTGTGGTATATCCACAGGCCGTGCTAGTGTTTTCATTATTTACTCAGCTTAGCAGTGTGTGGCACAAGGCTATGCGTATGGGAGGACATTGATAGAGTGTTATAAGCAATAATAGGGATTACAGATATTCGTTACATCCGGGTAACATGAGATGCTTGCCCTCGCTTTATTGTTACCCCCCCAACCCATTTTATCATATATGTGATACAAGATGATGGCTGAGAGTCTTAGTGTCCTGAGTATAATGTTAAACTACATCCAGTGGGGAGATTCTGAGTAATATAGGAATGTATTATAAATTATTTTCATAAAGGAATGAATCGGTAATGATTTTACGACAGGAATGTATTGCAAATGATTTTACTATAAGAATGCATTGGTAATGATTTTTACTATAAGTATGCATTGGAAATAATTTTACTATAAGAATGCATTATAAAATATTTTACTATAAGAATATATTACAAATGATTTTACTATAAGAATGCATTAGAAATGATTTTAGTATAAGAATGCATTGCAGATGATTTTAATATAGAAATGCATTGAAAATGATTTTACAATAAAAAATGCATTGGAAGTGATTTTACTATAAAATACATTATAAATTATTTTACTGTAAGAATGCATTGCAAATGATTTTACTATGAGAATGTATTGGAAATGATTTTACTATAAAAATACATTTAAAATGATTTTACTATAAAAATACATTTAAAATGATTTTACTATAAGAATGAATTACAAATGATTTTAATATAAGAATACGTTATAAATTATTTTACTATAAGAATGCATTGCAAATGACTTTACTATAAGAATGCATTGGAAATGATTTTTCGATAAGAATGCATTGCAAATAATTTTACTATAAGAATGCATTGGAAATAATTTTACTATAAGAATATATTGCAAATGATTTTACTATAAGAATGCATTGGAAATGAATTTATTATAAGAATGCATTGGAAATGATTTTACTATAAAAATGCATTGGAAATAATTTTACTATAAGAATGCATTAAAAATGATTTTACTATAATAATGCATTAGACATTATTCTGCTATAAGAATGCATTGGAAATGATTTTACTATAAATGCATTGGAAATAATTTACTATAAGAATGCATTAAAAATGATTTTACTATAATAATGCATTAGAAATCATTCTGCTATAAGAATGCATTGGAAATGATTTTATAATAAGAATACATAACAATTGATTTTACTATAAGAATGCATCGTAAATGTCTTAAGGTGAAAAAACTACGTTTGTAACTCATGATATTACGAGTGATATTTAATAAACAAATGCACCAAAATGTCCATTCAGTCTATTAATGACATGCAATAACAATAAAACTAAAAGCATATATAGATTTCTTTTAAAATTCACTTATAGTGCAAATGTAACGTAAATATCTATAAGATAAATAAAATTCTATTCGAGATGTTAGCGTGACACACGCATCTCTCGTCTGACGTCTACAAGGTTCAATGCTATCAGATTAAATATGCTAAGATCTACTTTGCCTATTCCAATTTTATATTGATTATTATTAAAGAAGAATTTCTTATTTAGCAGACTCAGTTTCATTGTTGAATTATGGCACACAAACAACTTCAATTGCTGGGTGATAGTAAAAGATTTTGGTGCTTGCAATCTATCTATCTATCTATCTATCTATCTATCTATCTCAGTCTTGTTCCTATTCATCTATCTATCTATCTGTCTATATATATATATATATATATATATATATATATCTGTCTATGTGCATATATATATATATATATATATACATACACACACACACACACACACACACACATATATATATATATATATATATATATATATATATATATATACCTATTTATATATCTATCTAACTATCTATCTATCTATCCATCTATTTATCTATCTATTTTCTTATATATCTATTATCTGTTCATCTATATATCTATATATCTATGTCTGTCTGTCTGTCTGTCTGTTTGTCTCTCTTTCTGTCACTGTCTGTCTGTCCATAGTTCTGTCTGTGTCTCTCACTCTCTCACCCCTCTCTCTTTATATATATATGCATATATAGATAATCTATCTATCTATCTATCTATCTATATATATATATATATATACACCGATTTAGCTATCTATTTATCTGTCTATCTATCTATTTATCTATCTATCGATCCATATATCTATCTATCTACTCTCTTATATATCTATTTATCTGTTCATCAATATATCTATCTATTTATCTATCTATCAACCTATCTATCAATAGTATTCATATCTATTTTGTCTGTTTGTCGGTTTCTCACTCATTCACTCACTCACTCAGTCTCTGTCTCTGTCTGCCTGCCTGTCTGTCTGTCTGTCGGTCTCTCTCTCTCTCTCTCTCTCTCTCTCTCTCTCTCTCTCTCTCTCTGTACACACACACACACACACACATATATATATATATATTATATATATATATATATATATATATATATATACAGGGTGTTCGGGATAAATTTGACAGTTTAATAAGGAAAAAGAAAACGTGCTTGGTAACTACAAAATTTAATTCATTGTAAAGAAATTCAACAGGCACGGAAATTACACTACTGTCAACAAGTTTCACTGAAAATAATCACCATTAGCGTCGATCATAGCATCAATCCTGCTCCGGAACCTGGAGCCAGCTGATATTACAGTTTTCCTGGGAAGGGTCTCAAAAACTACCTTAATTCTGTCAATTAACTGGGCTTTTGTAGTACTGGCACGGTGATTGATGTCTTTCTCAATAGCGCCACATACATAATAATCCATGGGGTTAAGATCTGGGGAGTTCGGAGGCAAAACATTGGGACTGGTGTAGTGGTAAAAATTCGCCGACAACCATTTTTGACTTTTCCTAGAGGTGTGGCAAGGGGCCGAATCCTGCTGTCATACATATGGCCTACTATTGGCTACCCTTGTTATCCAGGGCCTGACTAGAATAACTTTAATAATAATAATAAATTTAACTACAATAAAAACTCATAATAAACCTGTAATTGTTGCATACCATATTTAAATTTACGCGTAAAGTCGTACAATACATCTTGTGGATGCGTACAGGGTGGTCGTCAGTGATGCACTAATTTTTGTTGTACCGGCCGTTCCTACAGTGGAGAATATACACCTATTCTCACTATAAATAGTGAGACACCGAGTGAAAAGGTTGTACTGTTACCGTTAACGGCCAGCTAGCCGTTCCTGTACCATTATTGTAAATACACTTGTCTTATTTTACCCTATCTCGACTTGACTTCTTTTTTACTATTGGATTAACATCACAACAATTTTCAACGCCGATTTCGGGTTCTTGTGCAACATATCGGCTCGGATAGCAAACCCAGCTTGAATCCGGCATCTTCAAGTTGCCACCCTGTAAACTACGTGCTGCTAGTATTGACATTTTGCTTCAAATAAACTTCACAAGAATTCAAACTTTTAAATAGGGAAACCACAGTCAGTGTGAGCCAATGAAAAAGTCCAACGCCCAATTATATAATGGAATAATCTGTTTCAGTCAAATTTACTCTTTACTGATTCTGCTTACGGTAAGTTCGACCCCTTCTATGAATTTAATTAATTCTATCCATTTCATTTTTCCATCTTTGAATCTATTTTCTTAAACGTGTATTTCTTCTTGTATTGTATACCTGTATACCCGTGGCTGCAGGTATACTTATCTTCTTTGCTTGGATACTCGTAGCGTAATTATTATGTTCTGCGGGGAATTTGGAGATTGAAAAGAAAACGGTAATAGGATTTCTGGAGAAAGAGAAGAAAAACAAAATAAGAACAAAGGTTAAAGTTTGGAAGGGTAAACACTCAACGGGGGCCAGCAATTGACCGACGAATGTCCCCGGAACTAGATTTTAAAATAAAAATGGAAATTCCGAGTTTTGACCGGAAGTAGAAGTGGGTGACCCTACTCTCCCCGGGACCAGAAACGGAAGAAGAGAAAATCTGAATATATATATATATATATATATATATATATATATATATATCTGAGAAAATCTATATATATATATATAAAAATATATATATATATATTATATTATATATATATATATATATATATATATATATATAAAGTAAAAGTAAGTAAAGTTGTCAGGGTGGCCTGAAGTCAGTATCTGTCCGAGAGCGAGGGAATCTATCCCCTTTTCATTAGCGCTGGACCAAGGAGATTGGTTTGACGACTAAACATATATATATATATATATATATATATATCAGTGTATTCCTATCTATTTATCGAATAATTCTGGTCAGGGCAAAAGCAGAGACAATGATGCTTTTGTTTGTTTGTTTTTGTTTGTTTTTTGTTGCTTTTTTTTTTCAATTTACCTAAGAGTGTGTTAGTTTCCGCTTAGGCACGATTGTCAATCTTCGACGGTTTCAAATCGGTAAACAAATTATCGATCATCAGATAATCACGAACTGAAGAAGAATCACACCTCAGTGCTTTCATTTCGGGTGTTTTGTAGCTATATGTTGACAAGGAGAAGAAAGAGGAGGACTGGGAGTGGGGGAGAAGAAGAATGAGGAGGAGGAGAAGAAGAGGAAGGGAAGAGAAGAAGAAGAATGAGGAGGCGAAGAAGAAGGAAGAGGAGGAGGAGAAGAAGGAAGAGGAGAAGAAGAAGAAGAAGAAGAAGAAGAAGAAGAAGAAGAAGAATGAGGAGGAAAAGAAGAAGGAAGAGGAGAAGAAGAGAAAGAGGAGGAGGAAAAGAAGGAGGGGGAGGAGAAGAAGAAGAAGAAGCAGAAGAAGCAGAGAAGAAGAAGAAGAAGAAGAAGAATGAGGAGGCAAAGAAGAAGGAAGAGGAGGAGAGGAGAAGAAGGAATATGAGAAGGAGGAAGGAGGAGGAGGAGAAGAAGAAGAAGAAGAAGAAGGACGAGGACGAGGAGAAGAAGTAGGAGAAGAAGAAGGGGGAGGAGGAGGAAGAGGAAGAGGAGAAGGAGGAGGAGGACGAGAAGAAGAAGAAGAAGAATGAGGAGGAAAGGAGGAGAAAAGACAGATGAATGAAGAAGGAAGAGAAGAAGAAAGAGGAGGAGGAGAAGAAAGAGGAGAAAAAGTAGCAGGAGGAGGAGGAAGAGGAGGAGAAAAGACAGATGAATGAAGAAGAAGGATAAGAAGAAAGAGGAGGAGGAGAAGAAAGGGGAGAAAAAGTAGAAGGGGAGGAGGAAGAGGAGGAGAAAATACAGATGAATGAAGAAGAAGGAGAAGAAGAAAGAGGAGGAGGAGAAGAAAGGGGAGAAAAAGAAGAAGGGGAGAAGGACAAGAAGAAGAAGGGGGAGAAGAAGAAGAAGAAGAGAAGAAGAAGAAGAAGAAGAGGGAAGAGTAGAAGAAAAGATAGATGAATGAATGAAGAAGAAGAAGAAGAAGAAAAGAAGAAGAAGAAGAAGAAGAAGAAGAAGAAGAAGAAGAAGAAATCATAATAATAAGTTTTTCCCCCTTGATACTTCCTCTTTTATTTGTCTTTCTCCCAATTCATCTGTTCTTCTCTCTTGGACTCCTCGTGATAATGTCAACATATCTTTGCTTGAACTCATCAAAACTTAAAAATGTTTTGCTGATGTCTTGCCAAATTAGCTGACCAACTCAAGCGGTCTGCCTTAATCTGCCGCAGTGAAAAAGAAAGAAAAAGAAAAGAAGAAAAAAAAAAAAGAAAAGAAAAGAAAGGGAAATTTAATTAATTCATGTAAACAATATTTGGTATAACATCTTGGATAAAGGTAAACACAAGTTTTAGTTGTTTGTAAAATTTATCTGCTCTCTCTCTCTCTCTCTCTCTCTCTCTCTCTCTCTCTCTCTCTCTCTCTCTCTCTCTCTCTCGTTGCAGTCGATAGGAACAGTACGGACTACTTATCACGTAAGGACAACTCTCTCTCTCTCTCTCTCTCTCTCTCTCTCTCTCTCTCTCTGTCTTTGTCTGTCTGTCGCTTTCTGTCTCTCTCTGTCTGCCTGTCTGCCTGCCTGTCAGTCTTTCTCTCTCTCTCTCTCTCTCTGTCTCTGTCTCTCTCTGTCTCTGTCTCTTTCTGTGTCTCTGTCTTTGTCTCTCTCTCTCTCTCTCTCTCTCTCTCTCTCTATCTGTGTCTGTCTGCCTGTCTGCCTGTCTGTCTCTCTCTCTCTCTGTCTCTGTCTCTCTCTGTCTCTGTCTTTATCTCTCTCTCTCTCTGTCTTCCCCTCTCTCTCTTTCTGTCTCCGTCTGTCTGTCTGTTTCTCTCCCTCTCTCGGTTCTGAGCAAATATCAAACTATCTTTTTGGTACAAATAATGTTCAATATATGTGAAATAATAATAGTAAAAATTGTTGTCGTAGACACAGTTCCACATTGGGATATTGATCTTGCTAGGAAAAAATCAGACTTCATTAATAACTTAAAATTGGTTAAATTTAAAATTTTTTTGATAGCCTTTTTGGATTCCTCGGGCAAAAATGCTTTATAAACCAATTTTTAGGTGCAGGGAAGCTCTAGAATTCATTTTACAGACAAAAATATGTTAGAAAAAGTCGCAACACACACACACACACACACACACACACACACACATATATATATATATATATGTGTGTGTGTGTGTGTGTGTGAAATAAAAGGAAATTAATCCGACAGTGTGAATTTGATATATTGAAAAAACAAATGATGTTTACAAATGCTTGGGATGCACATTCTCTCCTGATGATCCCAAGCATTTGTAAACATCATTTGTTTTTTAAATATATCAAATTCACACACACACACACACACACACACACACACACACACACACACATATATATATATATATATATATATATATATATATATATATATATATATGTGTGTGTGTGTGTGTGTGTGTGTGAATAAAAAGGCCTTAAATACCATGGGTATCGTGATTATGGACCATTTCCACTCGTGGGTATCTGGGGTCCACCGAGCTTCGTCAGACCACGTTTTTATTTTATTAAGACTGGCAAATGGCCAAATTCAGTTTACATTTATACATTTCTCCCCGCCTCCAGAGGCGATATTTGTGTATTTTCTCTTTCGAGTGTCTTTTTGATTAGTGGAATTTTTTTCTTTGTTCTTCCGACTTCTTCCTTTTAGAGTGGCGGTGTTTATGCCTGTCTGTTAATGTCTAGTGTTAATTCTTTAATCAAAATTCCTTATTTATGACCCACTGAGTTCTACTCTTTAATCCTGATCTAGTTAAACAGTGATGCCCTCCTCTCTAAGTGGGGTCATGTTTTTAATCTTAATTTAGATCTAGTTCGTGTTTACAACGTACTTCCTTCTACCTATTTTACTAGAGTTCCCCAAGTTTCGTCTATTAGTAGATTTTATATTTCTTTCTTTATTATCTGCCACTAAGAATATGTATACTAGCGTTAGTGATACGTTACCATTCACCCTTTAACTTAGGAAGTATCAGAAATTCCCCTATTACCACCCTTCTAAATTGTTTCAAACCATCACTTTGACCCTCATATTCCACAGCTTTTTCAATTCTCTGACAAAGTCCAGTTATTTGTCTATCTTTTCGTTTTCCTTCATCTCCACCCTGTGATCTGCTGGAACTGCAACATCTACCAGTTGACAAGTTCGCTTTTCTTTTGTTAATCAATATCTAGGTCTGGTCTCCTGGTTGGGATTAGGTGGTCCATCTTTATCTCGAAGTCCCAGAGAATTGTATGCGTTTCATTCTCAAGAACAGATTCTGGTTTATGCATATACTATTTTGTTGTATGCTCAAAATTAAATTTTTTGCATAATTCCCAGTGGATCACCTTCCCAACCCAGTCGTGCCTAGCTTTGTATTCCCGTGGTGCTAGTTTGATACATTCACTTAATACATGGTCTCATCTCTGTCACCACACTGTCTACATTTATTGTTTTGTTGTATATGAATCAATATCGTCATCGACAATCCATTGGTTGCCACAAGCCAACTGCTATATTTTCTTGCTGTTTTGTTTTGTTTTCTTGCTATCTAGGTGTTCGTTCTTTTTTAGTATTCACTTTCAAAGGCTACAATTCATTGCCTTGTGGTATTTGTTTGTTGTTTTTTTTTCCATATTTTTGTGTTTGTTTTATGGATAAAAATTGTTTATCTGAATGCCGACACGTGTTTCGACCGAGAGGTTGTTCTTGTACACAATGTATTCTATTTATTATTATTTTAAATACAAAAGGTAATAGAATGATAATAATAATAGAAAAATATAAAAGTTTGTTTTTTAAGTATACCGAAGAATGGCCGTCATCAGGCCAATATATTTGATATATATATATATATATATATATATATATATATATATATATATATATTATATATATATATATTGTGTTTGGGTGTGAGCTGCACAAGAATGCTACGAGCGATATTAAACAAATCAAAGAGGCAGCAGCTGTACGGCCACTTGTCGCATAATCTATGGTAGCATAGATTATTGACAACACCGTGTAGAATGGAAATTTACAAACCGTTGGTGACCCTTTGACAACAAAACCCTCGAATCACGTGAGAGCTGGTTAACCCTCAGTACCTGCTAGGACGTCAGATGAGAAGCATGGGCTCACTTGCACACGCGCGCTGTGTTTAGTTAGTTTAGTTAAGTAAATAAAAAGTTTAAAGAAATAACATGGTGTTGTTGGTTGAAGCATGTGTTGGCAAAAAAGACTGACCAAGAAAAGAAATGATTCAAAGACGAACAACCAACGAAATAGAAAGAAACTAGACATCACATGAACGACCAGACGAAGAGACAGAGGAAGTAAGTTATGCATAGTATCTCTCTGTCTATCTGTCTATCGCTCTCCCCCCTCTCTCTCTCTCTAGTGAAAGAACTTCTATTCTGTATATACCCAACATGGGTGTATGTGTATGAGTATGTAACACACTCTACAAGGAAGCAGCTGTACGGCCACTTGCCCCTTATCACATAAAACATCCAAGTAAGCCATGGGATTGTCAGTAATATATATATATATATATATATATATATATAATATTATATATTAGCAGAGCACGTCTGCCAATCTATTGCGTTTTGTCACTAAATGCTATATATATTTACCAACCCCTCCGTACAAGCAAGATTTGACACAAGGTCAATTTCTTAAGCGGAGTTCAACAGGTTTGAATTCAGAGTTTTCCTTCTCCTAGACTGGTTGCCTAACCAAGGTTAAAGAGCCCAGTCTGCCCTACTATTTACCCATAGGTGGAGGGAGCGTAGAATTCATACCTTTCCCAAGGGTATTAGCACTAAGTGAAATGCAGTTACCACATCCTGGATTTGAACACGGGGCGACGAGTCCACTTCCCATGACTTTAAGTTTTAGTTTTAGTTTTGTTTAATGGCATATCAACCTATATGGGTCATTTAATGCCAAAAGGTTGTTTTGGATTTCAGTCTTTAAAGTAGTGGTTCTATGGAGATATTCGGTTATGTTTTGTTATATCTTGTTGAAAAGGTTGCTTTTTTTTTTTTTAGAAAATTTAAAATGTTTTCAGGGTTTGTATTCTTAAAGATGTCTCTCGGGTTTCTTGCTTGATAGTAATTAGTGTGGATATGTTTAAGTCTGTTACAATTTAGAAGGATATGTTTGGTTGTAAGTTGTACTTTGCATGTTCGGCACACTACACCACGCGCTTCCATATCACTAAATGATATATGAATCAATATCGTCATCGATAATCCATTGGTTGCCACAAGCCAACTGCTATATTTTCTTGCTGTTCGTTTTTTTTTTAAGTATTCTCTTTCAAAGGCTACAATTCATTGCCTCATGGTATTTGTTGTCGGTTTTAAATGTTTGTTTTTTTATGTTTTATTTTTTGGGGTTCTTTTTGTGTTTTTTATTTTAACATTCGTAAAGTATGAGTTGTGTTGTCTGTTTTCATTCTTTCCAGTGTGTCAGTCGTTCGGTCAAAAGACGCGTTGGATGTTAGACATTTTATTTTGCTTGTCTACGCAGATTCAGATCGATACAAGACAATGAAGTCACACACTACGCATGCGTCAAGGGAACGGGTTCTTTTTCGCACAGTTAAATTTGGCGGTCTTCAGGGACTGGAGAAAAAGGAAAAAGAAAGGAAGAAAGTGAAAGAGAAGCAAACTACAGACAGAGAGGGTGATAAATAGATAAATAAATAAATTGAGAGAGAGAGAGAGAGAGAGAGAGAGAGAGAGAGAGAGAGGAGAGAGAGAGAGAGAGAGAGAGGGTTAGCTTTACTATTTAAACGCGTTATGAGATTAAAACAAATGAAACAAGTGAGAAATAGATTAATACAAATAAAGAGAGAGAGAGAGAGAGAGAGAGAGATAGATAGATAGATAGATAGAGAGAAAGAGAGAGAGATAGAGTGTGTGTATGAGAGAGAGAGGGATAGTGAGAGAGAGAGAGAGAGAGAGAGAGAGAGAAACAGACAGACAAAACATAGAGAGGGAGAGAGAGACTGAAAAGAGAGAGAGAGAGGGGGGGAGAGAGAGAGAGAGAGAGACAAGCAGAAAGACAGACAGATAAAACAGAGTGTGTGTGTGTGTGTGTGTGTGTGTGTGTGTGTGTGTGTGAGAGAGAGAGAGAGAGAGAGAGACGGTGTGGCAGATTTATTAGTGGGAGCTATTTAAGCGCATTTTAAGATTAAACAAGTGAAACGAAAGACCAGGTGGAAAAAAGTTGAGAGAAGGGAAAAAACGATAAGATAGGTGTAAAAAGGGGAATGGAAAACACTGTAAATGGAACGAAACGAAAACCATAGAAAATGAAAACGAAACGAAAAAAGAAAAAGTTGCAAGAGAAAGAGACAAAAAGGGAAATACAATAAAAGAAAAAAAGAAAAAAACAGAAGATTGGAAAGAAAGAAAGAAAGAAAGAAAGAAAGAAAGAAATTGAAAAAAGCAAAAGAAAGAGGAACAAAGAGAAAAGGAAGAAAAAAGTTTTAGAGAAAAAACATGTAAGAAATATGGAAAAGACAGAAGGGTGTGTAAAAAAGAAAATGAACGGAAGAAAAAAGAAAGAAAGAAAGAAAGAATGAATGAATGGAAGAAACAAAGAAAAGAAAGAAAGAATAAAAGAATAAAAGAAAGAAAGAAAAGAAAGAAAGAAAGAAAAAGTTTTAGAAAAAAGAAGGAAAGAAAGAAAACGAAAACGGAAAAAATAGAGAAGTAAAGAAAAAAGAAACAAGATGAAAGAGAAAGAGGAAAGAGAGAAAGTATATGAAAGAAAGAGGGAAAGAAAGAAAGAGAGCAAAGAAAATAAAAAAAATGAGAGAAAGAGGAAAAATAAATAGAGAAAGAAAGAAGAAAGAAGATAAAAGCGATAGAAAGAAAGTATATAAATGAAAGAAAAAAAAAGAAAGAAAGATAAAAATAAGAATCAAAGAAAGAGAATAAAGAAAACAAAAGTGAGAAAAGGAAAAAGAAAGAAAAAGGAACGAAGAAAGAAAATGACCGAAATAGAGAGAGAGAGAGAGAGAGAGAGAGAGAGAGAGAGAGAGAGAGAGAGAGAGAGAGAGAGAGAGAGAGTCCGAAAGAAATGCTAGCTAGAAAGAGGAAAGAAAGAAAGAAAGAAAAAAGATGAACCAAAGAAAAAGAAATAAATATGAATGAATGAATGAAAGAAAAGAAAGAAAAGAAGAAGAATAAAAGAATAAAAGAAAGTAAGAAAGAAAAAGGAAGAAAGAAAGAAAGAAAGAAAAAGAAGAAAGAAAGAAAAGAAAGAAAGAAAGAAAGAAAGAAGGAAAGAAAGAATGAAAGAAGGGAAGAAGAAAGGAAAGAAAGAAAGGGCAAAAGAAAGAAAGGACAGAAAAAAAAAGAAAGAAGGAAATTTTGCATCGAAAGAAAGAAAGAAAGAAGTAAAAGAAAAGATCAAATAAAAATGAAAGTAAACAAAGAAAGCGGAAAAATAAGAAAGAAGGAAAGAAGAAAGAAGATGAAGAGAAGGAACGAAAAATAAGAATGAAGGATAATGACTAAAAAAACTGGAAAAAAAGAATAAACAAAAAATTGCAAAAGAAAGAGGAAAAAATCCAGAAAAGAGAGAAAGAGGGAAAAAAATTATTAAAAAACAAGCAAAGAAAAAAGGGAATAAAAGAGAAAGAAAGAAAAAAAGAAAGAAAGAAGAAAAATAAAAGCAAAAGAGAAAATATAGAAATAAGGAAAGAAAGAAAAAGATTAAAAAACGAAAGAACATAAACGAAAAATAAGGACTAAGTAACTGGAAAAGAAAGAAAGAAAGAAAGAAAGAAGATAGATAGATAGATAGATAAACAATAACTTGCCAAAGAAAGAAAGAAAGAAAGAAAGAAAGAAAGAATGATGAGGAAAAAAGAAAAGACAAAATGAAGAGAACAAGGAAAAAATTATAGCAAAAAAGAAAGAAGAAAAAATAAGCAATTAAGGAAAGAAAAAAAGACGAAAAAGAAAGAAAGAAAGAAATGTGGACAAAGGATATTGACTAAGAAACTGGAGAGAAAAAAAATTAAGTAAAAATTTACGTTTGATTTTTGAAAAGTACGAATGAAAAAGTTCCGTGACAAAATGACAAACTACAAACTGAAGAGTTCTCGTTGCATACAAAATAGTATCACTTCGTGCCTCCCATAAGCCCGGGGGAGTAAATACACCACTGCAATATCAATGCATTCTATTCTCCATTCCCAATACATACGTTACGAACCAAAATGAACATTTATTTCAGATTTCAATGAGGTTTTCTATACCTTATATATATATATATATATATATATATATATATATATATATATATATATATATTGAAAGGAAAAATAAACAAAGGAAAGAAAATGCTGAATGGATAAATAGATTTACTAACACGTGTTTCGGCCAGGAGTTTGTTCATGTACACATGTATTCCATTTGTTATTATCTTAAATATAAAATATAATATTATATATATATATATATATATATATATATATATATATATATATATATATATATATATTATATATATATAGAGAGAGAGAGAGAGAGAGAGATAGATAGATAGATAAAAGGATATGAAAACAACACGATATGCTGTTAAAGTGAAAACATTTTATATCATATTCATAGCTAATATTGAACAATATTTCGATTTTATAAAAATCATCTTCAGAGCTTGTTTATACTCCGTACTATCAAGAGCGGAGACTAAAGTCATATGATAAACAAGCTCGAAAGTCATATGATAAATAAGCTCTGAAGATGATTTTTATAAAATCGAAATATTGTTCAATATTAGCTATGAATATGTTATAAAATGTTTTCACTTTAACAGCATATTGTGTTGTTTTCATATCCTTTTATCTATACTCATGCCGTCGGATTCATTTCCTTTCTTTTAACTTATATATATATATATATAATATATATATATATATATATATATATATTAGGTATACCCAAAATGAGGCTAAACTGCGTTTTAGACAAAATGACTTTAGCTCCCCCATACAGAAAATAATTTACCAAAAATCAGGGAATTATCGGATTTTAATGAAAATTTAAGTGTTTATTTATCAATGAATGATCTTTATAATGCCTTATTTATTTTATTTCAAAACATTCTCATCTTTTTCAGGTCACTTAATTTTGACCCCCCCTTATTTTGGGGGCGTAACATGTTTTTGAGTTCGTCTTATAGTTTTCTAATTACAGTATAAATAAAGAGATAAAAGACCGAAGTTATGAATAGAAACAAAAACAAATTTACGGTGGCTTTTCTATGAGCAAATAAGTACCGAAAATCTGAAAATAAAATGTAAAAACATAATGAATAATTAATTTTTTGGAGATTTCTTTTTTACTCATTTCGATAATTATTTAATTGGCTATTATCTTATAAAAGAAAAAAATATACATCGATATTTTTTTGCTTAAAAAGGGAGGGGGGGCATTTTCAATCGAGTTTTTCTTCAAAAAGTATACTTTGATGTAATAAAATAAGGTTTGCATTAAATAGATATTTATTTTTAGAATCTAAAAATATAACATTTTAAACTTAACATCAGGCTTTTCATGTTTTAAATGAATTTTATATATTAATTTTTCATAACAAAAATACTAAATTAAAGTTTTGAAATAAAATAACTGATGCATTATATAATTCATTGATTGATAAATCAATATTGAAAATTTCATTAAAATCGAATAATTACCTGATTTTTGGTAATTTTCTTTTACAATCGCGAATGTTACATTAAAATTGTAAACAAGCCAATAAAACCACTTAAAAAGAACCAAAATTGGCGTCGGCGAACAATATTGACCAAAACAAATCGTTTTAAATATATTAAAAATAAATTCCTAATGTAATGATGTTTTTCTTTTTTTGATGATAGTCATTATGTTACTACTTATCGATTTAGACAATTTTGACCTTAAATAATAGATTTAATTATTTTTAATTCGTTTTTAAAACTCGTAGCAGCCGATTTTTTTGGTACCCCTAATATATATATATATATATATATATATATATATATATATATATATAATAAATAGAATACATGTGTACATGAACAAACTCCTGGCTGAAACACGTGTTAGTAAATCTATTTTATCCATTCAGTATTTTCTTTCCTTTGTTTATTTTTCCTTTCAACACACCGTCGGATTCGCTTCCATTTTCAATTTACACACACACACACACACACACACACACACACACACACACATATATATATATATATATATATATATATATAATATATATATATATATAATCATCCACAGATACCGTGTTTCAACGTATCGCATCCCCTCAATGTGACTAGACTTAGTAGACTACCTCCAGCCGGTAACGAAACCTGACCGATTTTAATTCTGTCAGAGTCTCTAACCCCCGGATATCAGCACCTACAAAAAAAAGCGGAATTTTAACTGATAAATACATACATAGCTATACATGTCAAGTTCACCACAGAGCTCATATCCGTTAATAAGAAAGTCTTGCTCAATTGAATACGGTATATACATGATCAAAACTTGAGTAACAAGGACGATAAAACAAACTATTTCAAACATTTTTGACAAATTTGTATTATTTGTATTATTCGGACTATTCTACATATCTTTATTGTTATCTGTACAATGTTTTGGCCGATATGCCCTCCTACCTTCTTCAGGTATTTCTATTTCTTCGGGTACGGCTATATCCACTATTGAACACATGGCCAAGTGAACATAGGAGTTGAGTTAAGTTACAGTTATTTCTAGGTTGCAGGTTCAATCCTGGTCAAGGGCAACAATAACATAGAATAATAATTAACACAGCTTAACACTTGTATTCAATCATGGTTAGTGGAATAAAGCAGCGGACAGTAACATAATTTGATGATGTCTCTCTAAATTTTTGAGATGAGGCTTGATAATTTGTATTATTTGGATTATTCGGACTATTGTCCTCATCGTTATTCTTACCTGTACAATGTTTCTGCCAATGTACCCTCTGGCCTTCTTCAGGTATTTCTTGTTGGACTCAGGAACCTTCTTGAATTCGGTAACCTTATTTTCGAACCCGGGAACCTTGTCGTAATTGGGAACCTTCTTGTTACGACAAGAAGGTTCCGATTACGACAAGTGTCATAACGGAACTTTGAACCTAACCCCTTATTCAGTCCACGGGGGTATCCTGTTCTCATTCTGCTAACCATAGCTGGAGTACAGGTGTTAAGCTGTGTTAATTATTATTCTATGTTACTGTCCTCCCTGACAGGGATTGAACCTGCAGCCTAGAGATAACTGACTCTTAGAACTGTCTTGACTCAACGCCTTTATCTACTATGCTATTTTGTCCAATTGGAAACGTTGATAAACAATCAAGATGAGACAACAGTCCGAATAATCCAAATAATAAGAATTTGATGCATTTTAAAATTGCGTGCCAATAAAAATCTATATGCGTTTGAGAGAAAATTATGGCAATGGTTTTTATGAGCGTGAAAAATACTCGTTAATGGTTTTGACGAGCCAAGAGAAAATAGTAAAGACCGGAAGTGTTTTTGACGAGCAACGTCAAGATGGGAAGCCGTGAAATTCCCACTGGTCACGCTAATTCGCTACCAATGGTTTAAGATTTGGCATCGTCAGACATTTTGTTTGAAATTGTAATTGAAAGGTTCAGGGAAAAGATCAACATATTTCATTATGAGCCAAAGTTGAGGTTGAAGACAGACTCTCTAAAGGACAAAGTCGATGGAAGATGGGTGTGGGTTGGTGGGGGGTGGGGGGAGAATGTGTAGCTGCAATATCAAGAGTCTCTCCTCACCTCTCTCTATCTGTCTCTCTCTCTCAATATCCTCCTTTTCTATTTCTCTCTCTCTCTCTCTCTCTCTCTCTCTCTCTCTCTCTCTCACAAATATATGCACACATACACCCCCCCCTGCTCGCACATGTGTAGCAGCAATATGACACGAATCTCTACCCCCTCTCTCTCTCACTTTCACTCTCCACTCTTCTCTCTGTCTGTCTATCTGTCTGCCTGTCTGTCTCTGCTTCTCTCTCTCTCTCACACAAACATATGCACACATGCACATGATGCACATATATAGCTGCAATATGACATGAGGCTCTTCCCATCGCTCTCTCACTCTCATCCTCTTTCTCTCTCTCTCTCTCTCTCTCTGTCTCTCTCTCTCTCTCTCTGTCTGTCTCTGTCTCTGTCTCTCTGTCTCTCTGTCTCTTACACACACATATGCACACTTGCATATGATGCACATGTCTAGCTGCAATATGATACGTGGCTCTTCCCATCTCTCTCTCTCTCTCTCTCTCTTTCTTTCTCTCTCACTCTCTCTCTCTCTCTCTGTCTCTCTGTCTCTCTCTCCCTCTCTCACACATACACGTGCACACGCCCGCCCGCATACACATGTGTCGCTGCAATATGACACGAGGCTCTCCCCCTCTCTCTCTCACTCTCTCCCCCTCTCTCTCTCTCTCTCTCTCTCTCTTACACACACACACATATGCACACACCCGCGCACATGCACATGTATAGCTGCAACATGACACAAGTCTCCCACCCACTTCTCAATCACTCTCTCCTCTTTCTCTCTGTCTTTCTCTCAAAGAAAGATTAAAAATTGAGGCTGTTGATAGAAAGAAAAAAGAAGAAATGGTAAAAAGAAGGAAAAAGGAAAAGAAGAAAAAAGAAAGAATTAATAAAAGGCAAGTAAAGAAAAGGCGTGGAGAAAGGAACGATGAAAAGAAAGAATGAAAAAAAAAAGGAAGGAAAGAAGGAAAGAAGAAAGAAAATGTGCGAAGAAAAAGTATAAAAGAAGAAAAACTGTGAAAATAAAGAAAGAAAGAATAAAGAAAGAAAGAAAGAAAGCAAAGGAAAGGTGAAAAAATAAATGGAAGAAAACTGTTAGAAGAAAGGAGCGGGGAAAATAAATGGTTGGTTGGTTGGGTTTTACGGCATGTCAACCCCTTGGGTTATTTTATGCCGAATACTTCTATTGGTTAAAAAAAATGTTTAATGCTAACAAAGTTTTGAAATAATTTCATTTTTAACGGATAATAGATTTTGTTTATAAACTCATGTTTCCTATTTACTACCACTCCGTGTCAGAGTGGACCAGGGAGCAATGGTGATGAAGGGGTGCTCCACATTCCCCAAACCTAAAAAACTGGAACCTCACCATCAGATAGAGTTTAACGTCATTCCCAGGACATGTATACCCGCAGCCACCGCCTTCTAGCACCCATATGATAAAAAGGTCGGGGATTGCCATAAGGGAAATAGGGTTGGGGAAAATCATATAGGTGCTAGGGCTTGACGTAACCAACCGATTGATCTCCGACCGCCCGTCTAGCCCAAGATAGGGCCAAAGTGGAAGTATTGCAAGTCATGGACTGCTCATCCACCTGATTTTATCTTAAGCATCAGGGGTCGCCACACACGGCCAACAGGTGGCCCCATTGGGGGAGTCTTACCCCTCTGCAGAGGTGCAGTCGGTGCATTCTATCGCCCCAGCCGACAGGGCGGGGAAAAATAAAGAAAAGTCAGAAATTAAGTAAGATAGAAAGTGAGGTAGACAGAAATATTGTAAAGAAGAAATAAATAAAAAAGTAATAAAGAGAAAAAAAAGAAGAAGTAAGGAGAAAGAAATCAAGTAAAAAGAAAAAAAGCAAGGGAGGAAGAAAGAAAGATAGAAAGAAAGAAAGAAAAAAGAAATGCTGAGAAAGAAGGAAAGTGATAAAGAAAGAATGATGGAATAAAAGAAGTAAGAAGGGAGGAAGGAAATTCAAGAAAGAAAAACTGAAAGAAAATAAAAATAAATGTAAAATGAAAAAAAACAAACAAAAAAAAACAAAACAAAACAAAACAGAAAAACATACTGTTGTATATCCCATCGTCGGGTATATACATGAGGAGAGAGAGAGAGAGAGGAGACTTGTGTCATAGAGAGAGAGTGAGAGACAGACAGACAGACAGACAGAGAATGAGACTTACTTGTTCTTCATATCTTCTTCCTACGTCTAGTCGCCATGCTTCCTCCTCTTTTTCTTTGCTGACATCTTGTCGTCTAGTCTTCTAACTGCTTCTTCTAAGGGCTAGTTTTTAGTCATACAATTAATCAACTCACAAGACTTTTATATTTCTTGATCAAGATTTATTTCTGCCCATTCTTATTTGCCGCGTGGGAGAATCAACCTCGCAGTAGCACGTCTACTCTGCGCCGATATCTATTTGAAACTAAATCTAACTAGTTACGTTTTACATCCAATGGAAATCTACCCGCCTACGCTTTTAACTCCAACGAACCTATTTCAAACTAACTACAGGGACTTGTCAACAATCCATGACACCACATGATATGTAACATTACGGGGAGCAAAAGAAAAAAAATAAGTAAGAATTGTAAGAAAGGGCAAAAAATAAGAAACTGGTGAATTCTGAGGAAAAATTTAATAAAAAAGAATTAGATAAAAGAAGACGACAGAAAATAAAATAAAATGAAAAAAAAAAACAAAAAAAAACTATAGAAATAATGATGATAAATCAAACGAGACAAAACGTGTTAAACGAGGTTAATAGAAAACCGTATTTATTCAATTATATGAAATAGATTCTTTTTTTGGATACTGATGAACTTCGAAACAAGCAATAAGCGGTCTAATCATCTGGGGTTTGTCAGTGTAGATTTGACATTTTCCCCAATAGATTTCATTCAATAAAAGTTTTAGTGATCAATAATATTGGCCATTTGTTGATCTGACAGTGAAAAAAAAAAGAATAAAGAAACAAACGCTGGAATTGGCGGGAAAAAATTGGCGGAAAATAATTCTGCTTTGTTAATGTTGGATTATTTGGTGGATATAGTTATTTACTAAGCTTAGCTTAAATGTGACACAAGGCCAGAGTATTGGGGGGTGGCAATGAGAATCGAACTCACTATCAATAGTCTGCCAATCTGCCTTGCAAACCATTACACATCGTAAGGATATATTTGGTGGATATATATATATTTACCAACCCCTCCGCACGAGCAGGATGTGACACAAGGCCAATTTCTTAAGCGAGTTCAACAGGTTTGAATTTAGAGTTTTCCTTCTCCTATGCCGGTTGCCTAACCAAGGTTAAAGAGCCCAGTCTGCCCTACTATTTATCTATAGCTGGAGGGAGAGTAGGATTCATACCTTTTCCAAGGGTATTAGCGCAAAGTGAAATGCAATTACCATATCCAGGATTTGAACTCGGAGCGACGAGTCCATTTCCCATGACTTTAACCATTACACCACGCGCTTCCTACTTGGTGGATATAAGCCGTTCTACAATACACCACTTACATTTACAGACCAAGCGAGGTCACGTGGTTTAAACCTCAGCCAATCAACAGCCCAAATGTGTGGCTGGTTGACTACTTAATCACTGATACTGAGAGTCAACCATTTGCAATCATTGCTGGGGACACTTGCAATACTGAGGAGCACCAAGGAACAACCAAAGGATTCTTTACCAAGGATTTCCGCTGGACAACAAGCACTCTTGCTTGAAGCCTAAAGGATGCCCCATAAAATCGTAACAGTTAATGATTTTAGATGGCGTATATAGATTTTTGCTCGTAAAAATGGGTGAGTCTCTATAACAGTCTTTACTTTAGTTTATATCTATACATATATAAAGGGCAGTTTGTGTGTATGTATGTATATATGTATGTATGTTTGTGTGTGTGTCTGGGGAAGTGTGCCGAACAGCTGGCGAGAGTTCATAGTGATGCGTATACCGTGCCTGTCGTCTCATGAGTGCCAAATTTGCTCTAAGATATGCAAGTTGCACTGACAAGTGATCAACGAACGAAGACAAGGAATTAAGAGTGACATTCGTCTGATAAGACGTTGCAATCAATGTATGTATGTCCGGAGAAAAATACGAAAATAAAACAATTAATGACAACGTAAATATATATAAACATTCACAATCACCAGAGCTTGCTTTTTGTGTCAAAATAATGAAGATTTGATTTATATCGATGAAGATATTTTAAGATTAGAATTTGAATAGTAAGAGAAGATAAATATACACCATTTTGCATTAAGCTGGTAGCAATGCAGTTTCTGTATTGAGTTACAGCTTGCTTGCTTCTTTCTCTGCCAATTCGACGGCAATTGGAATCCCACTGCGACAGATTGTATTGATTTTACAGCATCCAACATTGATATTTATTAAACATTCAGTACAGCACCAGGTTAAATGTGTGAGGCACCAAGTGAGGATCAACCTCAGTACAGTAATAATGGTGTGCAAGACTACTGGTCCATGACAAGACACCTGTTGAATTGAGTGAGTTAATCCACTGTTGAATTGAACAACAAATAAGCATAACTGAATTTGTCTACAAAGCAGTTGGTATATTTATTCATAGCACTTAGGAATATTCCATAGTTGAATATGGGTGATCCCATTCCTTGAGTCCTGATTGGCTGGTGGTCTTAGTCTGGTAATGGTGCTAGGTAAATATACACCATTCTGCATTATGTTAGTAGCAATGTAGGTTCTGTAATGAGTTACAGCTTGCTTGCTGACTTTTCTGCCAATTCGATGGTAATTGGAATCCCACTTTGACGTATTGTTTTTACAATGTCTTTGTCATGTTCCAATTCAGAAATTAGTCGGATGTGAATATCGTTCTGCGAAGCAGACGTCAGTTCTGCAATAAAAATCAAACATTTAAACATCGTAATTTTAAAAAAAATTAAGACAATTAAAACGAGTATTAAAAATGACTTTTTTTGACAAAGATTTCTTTTAGCAGTTCTTACTGTCAAAATAAATGTAAAATCAGTCGGCTGTTTGGCTAGGCTGTAGTTTGTATATCGGTCGTGTTCCAGGATGCCCAGTTTCCGAATTAGTAGATGGATTTTCCAATGTTCATCTTTCTGTGAAAATTCGTGTTGGGAAATGTCTATCCATCTTTTGTGCCTTGAAGCAAAAGTTTTTCCGCCTTCCCTGTCATAATGGAATTCCAATATGTCATTGGCGAAAATATCCACAGAATCTGTATTCAATTCCTTTCCTGTCTGTAAAAATTTCAGTCAACTGTTTTTGTGACTTTTGGAACAGTTCCTGTTACTGATTTAATATTTGCTTCAGTAGGTCCGGTGATATTTCCATGATGTTTTTTTAACTCATCCTCGTCGCCAAAATGCGTTATAACCAAAAATATTTGGAACAACCATATAATACAAAACAATTAAATAAACTTTAAACAATATTTGTTTTTATTTCTCACTGAGCGTGGTACAGGAGGATTTATATGATTTAGACATTTACTATCCACATGTGGTGTGTTGTCATACTGTCATCTTGTTTTTCCTTCTTCATCCTGCTGTCTTTTCAGATCTGACTTCTTCTCTTTTACAAAAGATTGATAGTTAATTTGGGAAGGGTTATCTCCCGTAACACCCACCTTTTCTAAATCTGCTGAATACAATAGTTGATTGTTAAATAATTCAGGTATGGAAACTTTTGTACAAGGCCTGACTTAACTTTATATTCAATTTATTTTATGTCTATAAAAATTTCAGTCAACTGTTTCTGTGACTTTTGTAACTGTTCCTGTTGCTGATTTAGTATTTGCTTCAGTAGGTCCGGTGATATTTCCATGATGTTTTTTAACTCATCCTCGTCGCCAAAATGTGTTATACCCCAAAATATTAGGAACAACAAAATATAACAAGAAACAATTTAATATATTTTTAACTCAACAATATTTGTTTGTATATCTCACCAACCAGGGCACAGAAGGACTTTTATGGTTAAGACATTTACTGTCCAAGCAGGTGTATCATTCAGCTGTTTTTTCTTTTTCTTTTTTGATGATCATGCTCAGTTTCAGGTGTTGCCTTGTACTACCCTCTTACTAAAGAGTGATCTTTCATTTGGGAAGAGTTTTCTCCCCTAATAATAATAGGGACATGTGTGAGAATGAGATAGTGTTATCATCCAAACAAAATATGAAAAATTATGAACAACAAAATATTATTAAAAAAAAACAGTTAAATATATTTTTAACTCAACAATATTTATTTTTATTTCTTACCGACCATGGTACAGGAGGATTTATATGATTTAGACATTTACTGTCGACATGTGGTGTGTTGTCATGCTGTGATATTTGTTTTTTCTGCCTCCTTCATAGTTGCTGCTCATACTCTTCCTTGTCACCAGATGATTTACATCTACTATTCATAGTATGAAGGAGAGAGAGAGAAGGACATGTGAGAGAATCAGATAGTGTTACATGAGGATAGATATGGAATAGAGATTGATTGTTCCTCTGTGCATGCGAGTGAATTAGATAGTGTTATAATTCAAAATATTAGCAACAACAAAATGCAAAACGATTAAATATATCTTTAACTAAACACTATTTGTTTTTATTTCTCACTGTCCATGGTACAGGAGGATATATACGGTTTAGACATTTACCGTCCACATGTATGTGTCATACAGCCATCTTGCTTTTCCTCCTTCATCCTCATGCATTTTCTGGTCTGAGTACTGCTCTTTTATTAAAGAGTAATATCATTTGTTAGGGAAGAGTTATCTCCCATAAAACTCACCTTTTGAAACCTATAATATTTGTTTTCATTTCTCACTGACCATGGTACAGGAGGATTTATATGAATGAGAAATTTACTGTCCACGCGAGTGTCAGGAAGCCATTTTTGTGTTTCCTCTTTCATAATTCATGACCTGCCTTCTACTCTTTTAGTAAAGAATGATATTGTTCGTTATGGAAGAGTTATCTAACATAGAACTCACGTTTTGTAATTTTATGATTACAAAAACTTTTGTACAAGGCTTGATTTAACTTTATATTTAATTCCTCTCCTGTGTGCGAAAATTCCAGTCAATTGCTTTTGTGACTTTTGTAACTGTTCCTGTTGCTGATTTAATAGTTGCTTCAGTAGGTCCGGTAATATTTCCATAATGGTTTTTTTTAACTCATCCTCGTCGCCAAAATTTGTTATAACCCAAAATATTAGGAACAACAAAATACTAGACAAAACGTGACCCGTTAGGTCACCCATTGAGCTTTGGGTAGATAATTGAGATTAGGGAAAATTGAGTTTGCAAAACGAATTATTAAAAAAACAAAAAAAAAAAACGACCGGACAAAACATTAAAATCATTTTGTAAGATTCTAAGAAAGGGAATGTTTGACTTAATTTAAGCTACAGGTTGCTGCTTTAGAAATTTAACATATAAATACATTTCAAATTCGCCCATGTCTTTCTCTCTCTCTCTCTCTCTCCCTCTCCCAGAGAAATTAACATATATAAGGACGAGGTAATCAAGATATACATAAAGAGGGGGAACGGATAGGTAGAATGTAAAGTAAGAGACGGGTCCTTTTTTTTACTTAATTACAAATTACAACTTATTAAAACCAATTAAAATGGATTTTTTCAAACATAACTCAATCCTAAAAGTAAGGAATAATTTAGTATAACTTTCGTGTCCTTAAACTAAACAGTAAAAAGCCTTTAGGAGACAAATATTGATTTTCTCAGTTTTAGCATAATAAAATATAATGCGAAACAATTTAATGTATTTTTAATTTAGCAATATATGTTTGTATATCTTAGCAACCATGGTACAGGAGGATATATATGGTTAAGTCATCTACTGTCCAACGTAGTATGTTTTCATGCGGTAATATTTTCATTTTTCTGTTTCATTCAGGGTTGTTGCTTAATTTCTGTGCCGGTGAGATGTGTGCAACAAATCTAAAAAATACCCAAAACATAACTCATAAAATCATAAAATATCTGGGTGAGGTTTAGAACTTTTTGAACGATCTTTGTATATATATATATATATATATATATATATATATATAATATATATATATATGCGTGTGTGTGTGTGTGTGGTGTGTATTCTAAATATGAAAGTTGTATTTCATGTGCATTTTATGAGACGTGAAGCGCACCAGCGATTTTGAACAAAGTTTCAAAGTCAGCTCACATGAAACATTTGTCAGATAACATGGCGAATGCATCATCCCAAGACGTTGTATCTTCCCTTTCGCTCTTTTTAAATGCTGTAGGGGGATATCTCACAAAGCCTCTGCTGCCCTCGGGGCAGGTTCTCCAGCAATTTATGTGATCTGGGGTAGAGAGGAGGTCAGACCATGCACAAGGGATATTAACGACATTGTACATAAGCTGGGCTTTGTCTCTGCGTGTGTGTGTGTGTGTGTGTGTGTGTAAGAGAGAGAGAGAGAGAGAGAGAGAGAGAGAGAGAGAGAGAGAGAGAGAGAGAGAGAGAGAGATACGTATACACATACGCACACACACACACACATATATATGTACTATATGCTTGCAAGAATATGCACCCTCCGGGCATAACAATTTAAGTTTTGATATAATCAACTATATTAAATTAAAAAGATTAACGAAATCAAACAAGAGCGCATATAAAAAAGAATACGGTTATTTCCTATAAGTCTAACATAAACAAAGGGGAACCACTCTTGACTGATACATTATTTATTTATTTATTGATCTACTAGGAAAAAAGAAGACGGGGTTAAGGTTTAGGGCTCAGGGTTATGGTTATGGTTAGGGTTTGGGGTTAGTTTAATAGGAAAATAAATAAATAATTATCAGTCAAGAGTGGTTCCCCTTTGTTTATGTTAGACTTATAGGAAATAACCAAGATTGCACTTAATTCTAATTATACTTTAATTGTTTTCTATATAAAATCATACATAGAATTTATTTTAATACGTTGGAGAATTAACCATACCATATATTATGAAAACCTATATTTCTTAGTGATATATGAGACAAAATGCTTGGATTTTAAACGTGCTAATAATATGGGCAGATTTGAGGCAAATCTAAATCACATTTTCAAAGACCCATCGTCAATAAATACGATTTATTCTATGTATTAATGGTATTGACTATAAATTAAATACTCATTGATAAACCTACACAAATCTTGCGGGTATTAGGGGAGTAAGCAGTGATGTAGTTTCGGTTACAGACAGACACTGAATTTTGATTATAATATATATATATATATATATATATATATATATATATATATATAATATTTATATAAATTATATATATATATATATATATATATATATATATATATATATATATATATACAGGGTTTCGGATGAATTTGACATATATATATATAATATAATATATATATATATATATATATATAAGTTCGAGGAATTGATACATACTGCGCATCATTTAAAAGCTTGAACCCTTCTTCATTCATATACGTAATGACAGATAGAATGGATAACTGTACCCACCTGAATCATGGAACAGAATAATTTGTATCATGATGATCTGCGCCGGCCATACAAATAAGGAGATTATGGTTGCTGTCCAAGGCATGAACTGGAGAATTTCAATGGAGACTACGAAGCTGTGGCTAGATGAAGGCAGCATAACAGACGATCTGATTGCGTTCGTACAGCAGAATTCCTCGAAAATCTGCAGAAGAAAATGTTGAAGGACCCTCAGATGCCTACATGGAGTTGCTAAACACTGTAGTCAAGCTAGATATGGGTAGCCAATGGTAGGTCATATGTATGGCATCAGGATTCGGCCCTCTGTCACACCTCTGGGAAGAGTCAAAAATGGTTGTCGGCGAAATTTTTCCACTACACCAGTCCCAATATTTGGCCTCCGAACTCCCCAGATCTTAACCCCATGGATTATTATGTATGTGGCGGTGTTGAGAAAGACACCAACCGCCGTGCCAGTACTACAAAAGCCCAGTTAATCGACAGAATTAAAGTAGTTTTTGAGACCCTTCCCAGGGAAACTGTAACATCAGCTTGCTCCAGGTTCCGGAGCAGGATTGAGGCTGTGATCGATGCTAATGGCGGTTATTTTGAGTGAAACCTGTTGACAGTAGTGTAATTTCCGTGCCTGTGGAATTTCTTCCAATCCATTGAATTTGTAGTAGTCACCAAGCACGTTTTCTTTTTCATTATGAAACTGTCAAATTTCTCCGAGCCACCATATATATATATATATATATATATATATATATATATATATATAATAATATGATACTAGTGACATAAAACAACATCTAATTACAAAACACCTAGATAAATTCACCTCCTCCGACATTAGCAAAATTCTCACCGAAAATACGAAAATCATCTATAAAAAATAACAATAGGAAACGCCTACAATTTCTTGAGGCAATATGTATAAAAAATTAAAAAATCTAACATTAATAAAATAGCATTCAACATCGGTCCTAATATATTAGCTATCTTTAATCACTAATGCACTAATCATGCAACCCTCTAAAAATAATAGACTCTTTTAATTTAAAAACAAAATAGATAAAAGAACTAAAACAGAACTAACACCAAATCATATACCCCCCTGATGACGACTGAAGAGGCAGTCGAAAGCGCTTGGGCAGATAGTATGCGAAGAATCATATTCCAACTGGATCCCAACATTCGAAACATCACCAGAAGACTGGAAAGCATACAAATACAAATAATGAAAAAGAAATGTCCGTGTTGTTCAATAACACACACACACACACACACACACACACACACACACACACATATATATATATATATATATATATATAGTGTGTGTGTG
>CM042166.1:48013222-48023222 GCA_023376005.1 Doryteuthis pealeii | reverse complement strand
TTTGCTCTTACTGATTTCTAATACTATTTTATTATTCTCAAACGTATTAAAAGCAATCATATGTATAATTCTATATAGAAATCAATTACAATAACATTAAAATAAGTTTAATATTTTATATTCGTTCTTATTCAGTTCATTCTTCAGGTATTTCTTGGTCTCGGAAACTTTCTCAGATTCGGGAACCTTCTTTTCGAGCTCGGGAACCTTCTTTTCGAGCTCGGGAACCTTCTTGTCGTAATCGGAAACCATCACGAAACTTTAACCTAACACTTTATTCAGTCCACGGGGGTATCCTGTTCTCATCCCGCTAACCATAGCTGGGGTAGAGGCGTTAAGCTGTGTTAATTATTATTCTATGTTACTGCTGCCCCTGACCAGGACTGAACCTGCAGCTAGAGATAACTGTCAGTTAGAACTGTCAACCTAACTCCTTTATCCACTAGGTTATCCATTAGAAAAAGAAGGTTCCCGAGTCTGAGATGGTTCCCAAGTCCGAGAAGGTTCCCGAGTCCGACAAGAAATAGCTGAAGAAGGCCGGAGGGCATATCGGCCGAAACGTTGTACAGATAACAATGAAGATGAGCAAAATAGTCCGAATAATGCAGATGATATTGATATATTTTATTGGATTAAAACTTAAATACTTACGCTCAGAGGGCGCATACTTTTGCTAGTAATTGTTACGATTTTATGGGCCATCCTTTAGGCTCCAATCAAGAGCGCTTGTCCAGCAGAAATCCTTGGTAAAGAATCCTTTGGTTGTTCTTGGTGCTCCTCGGTATTCCAAGTCCGTCGTCAATAATTGCAAATGGACGTCTCTCAGTATCAGTGATTAAGTAGTCAACCAACCACGCATTAGGGCTGTTGATTGGCTGAGGTTTCAAACCACGTTACCTCGTATTTTAATATCTGTAATTACTAAGCTCGCAAAATAGACGTGTATATATCCCACCTCATACTGCGCATTATACATATTATATACATATTAGATGTATTATATTTAATATATAAATATTTAATCCCATATAAATTACATCTAGTTTAAATTATATTTAATATATAGATATTAATATTATTATTAATATTAATATAATGACTCATCATCATCATCATCATCATCATGTCACTCAAGCAGCACGGATATCCATGACAATATCTCGCCAACCTTCCCAATCACTCATTGCCCCTGGGAGGTCCTCTGCGCAGCAACCAGCATCCTCGCATAGTTGGTCAATGTAGGTCTTTGTCGAGCCACACTAGCATGTCCATGAGTTGGCTTCCACAGAAGAACATCGTGATATAATGACTAATGTATACTAATATAATGATATATATTATATAAACAATATTAGATTTATATATAATATGAATATTATATTGTTCAGTATTAAATTTATATATGATATAATGATATATATATATTGTTCAATAATAACTTTATGTATAAATATTGTATTTGCTCAATATTAAATTTATATATATATATATGATATATATTATATTGTTCAATATTAAATTTATATATAATATGACATATATTATATTGTTCAATATTGAATTTAATATAATGATATATATTATAATTAAAATATATACTAATATAATGACTCTCTGAATTAATATTAATATTAATTTATTTAATATATAGATATTTACTTTATATATATAGATACCTTGACAAACATAACGTCAATATTTGAGTATAAGTTAAGTTACATCTTTTTCTGATACCATTATAGTATGTGGCCTACCTTTTGAATGTGGCCTACGAAATCATGTCTTCTAATAGTATGTGGCGTACCATGAAAAGCATATTATACGGTTATAATAATAACTACTAACCCTAACACTAACCCTATCCCTAAGCCATAAACCTAGCCCTAACCCTATTTCAGAATTCTAGAATATTTTAGAATTAAATAGATCTCCGATTCATGTAAATTATGGATAAATTCTTTTTTAATTATTCTTAATTACTATATACAGCTTCTGACTGAATTGCATTTCTTGAAATTGAATATATGGGAAAAATAATTAGTTTCAATAAATTACCTACTACTTATATCTATAAATATACTCTTACTGAGGTAGGACACATTCAAACCGGGTAAGCCTCATACTATAACAGAATCAAAAAGGTAGGCCACATATAACGGCACCCTTTTTCTTTATATAAAATATTCTGAAATTTACAACTTTTATTTGAGTCAGTAATAATATCGATATTTGTCAGTTCTTTCTCATTAGCCAATTACAAGTGACTACTCGTACTAATACTAACTATTCAATTGCTTTTTATCTTCAACGCAAATAATCTATCTATCTGTGAATATATAAAGGGCAGTGTCACAGAGAACAGGAGTCGAGTGGCGAAAATGTGGACGTACCGTATTCTTGAAGGAAGTGGGTTAGTTTGGCGTGTCGGACTTTGATCTAAGATCGAACCCTCATCCTTCTGAATGAGTAAAATGATAGTGAAAACTGGGCTCTTTAAACATGGCTAAGTAACCAGTCTAGGAGAAGGAAAACTCTGAATTCAAACCTGTTAAACTCCGCTTAAGAAATTAACCTTGTATCACATTCCACTTGTGCGGGGGGGGGGTAAATATGTACATCTAAACTGCGCTTGGATTTACAAGCCCTTCTCGTGATATATTAGTTAACGAAGTAGGATAGCAGATTTTAGTTAGGGAGTTAAATTCCATATTTCTGGCCTTGTGCCAAACTAAACAAAGGTTAATAAACAACTAATATATACAGTAACAGCATTTTATTTCCATACTCTCGACATTGCGTCACTTCCAGCCGGTGGTGAACGGGTTGGGTAAATACTTACCTTACTGCCATAGCAGTAGTTACAAAAAGTTCCTCTCTCTCTCTCTTTCCCTCTCCTCTCTCTCTCTCTCTCTCTCTCTATATATATATTTATATATATAATTCTTCTCTCAATCTCAGTGTGTTCTTAATTCATCTATATGTATATCTATCTCAGTGTGTTCTTTATCTATCTATCTATCTATCTATCTATCTATCTATCTATATATATATATATATATATATATATAATATATATATGTGTGTGTGTGTGTGTGTGGTGTGTGTGTGTGTGTTTAATTGAAGTCTACCTAATTTTGGAAGTTAATTAATTAATAATTAATTAATTAGGCGGGCATACCTATTCAAATGTAAGGCTAAACAAATCGAGAAAAATCAATCTCTGTATGTACATTTCGGCGAGATTGATTTTTCTCGATTTGTTTAGCCTTACATTTGAATAGGTATGCCCGCCTAATTAATTAATTATTAATTAACTTCAAAATTAGGTGCGACTTCAAATAAGCACATATTCTCCCAAAATTTGTCGGCTAAAAAAAAAGCCATATCAAAAACACATCGTTTATGTATTTACTTCTCATATATATATATTATATTATATATATATATATATATAATATTCTTTCTCTTCTCTCCTCTCTCTCTCTCTCTCTCTCTCTTCTCTTCTCTCTCTCTTCCCTATCAATCTCAGTATGTTCTTTATTTATCTATATATATATATCTATCACAATATGTTATTTATCTATCTATCAATCTCTCTCTCTCTCTCTCTCTCTCTATATTATATATATATATATATATATATATATTATCGCAATATGTTTTTTATCTATCTATCTATCTATCTATCTATCCCAGTGAGAAAAGTGAAGGTTTTGGTTCGCCCACTCAGCACGTCCCTAGCCTCTGGTAAATGTTACCCGCCAAAAGTCACGTTCTTTAAATTCCTGTCACACTCTCCGCTCTTCTAAATGTCTGGATTTTCTACATTGGCATTCCGGTCACGTGCACGTTGCCTCTGGATTAGCTGGACTGTTTGAGGCTTTTTGTTTGGTTTTTTTTCTGTTTTTTTTTCTTCCCTTTTTTTTTATTCTTTAAATGTCATTATGCCCGTTTATTAATAACATCGCCATTGGAAAAAGAAAAAAAACTAGACAAGAAATCAAACAAACAAACAAAAAAACAACAAAGAAATATCAAGGCAAAACAAGAGCAAATGTTGATAAGTGTGATCAATCAACTACAATAAGGTTGAATGGTTGGTTGGATTTTATGGCATGTCAACCCTTGTTGGTTATTTTTTTACTGAAAACGTTTGTTTCTTTTTCTTTAAGATTTACATAGATATAAGTAGACCTTTGTTAAATGGGAACAGGAATTAATACAGATATGTTGGTTGGGTGATTTTACGGCACGTCAAACCTTTTTGGTTATTTTCTGCCGAAGACTTTCTGTTTTATGCGTTCTTCTTGGTCATTCAAAAATTTTTAAACTGAATTTTTAAAATTTTCTAAACTCATTTTTCTATTTAACCCATAGATGGGACTATAACATGATTGGTTGATTAGATTTTACGGCATGTCAACCCTTGTTGGGTTATTTTTACCGGAAAGGTTCTGTTTTATTTATTCTTGTTGGTCATTCAACTTTTTTAAACTGAATATTTTAAACATTTTTCTAAACTCATTTTTCTATTCAACACATAGATGGGATTATAAATAATTTGTTGCTTGGATTTTACGGCATCTCAACCCTTGTTGGGTTATTTTATGCCGAGACGTTCTGTTTTATTTATTTTCTCTTGTTGGGTATTCAACATTTTTTAAACTGAATTTTTTAAACATTTTTCTAAACTCATTTTTCTATTTAACCATAGATTGGACTATAACATGATTTAGGGTCGGGTTAGCTCATCGGTAGAACGTTCGGCTAGAACCATAAGGTTCCTAGTTCGGTACCGGTCCTCGCCTACTCAGCGTATGAGTAGCACAGTGATCTGTGCGGTAAAGTAAGGAGCTGATGGTAAGTGTGGCGCTCCACCTCAGATGCTAAAACAATCTCCTTGGTCTAGCGCTATTGAAAAGGGGATAGACTCCCTCGCTGATTGGCTGATACCGACATTAGGCCGCCCGACGACTTTACTTTTACTTTTTACGGCATGTCAACCCTTGTTTTGTTTATTCTTCTTGGTCATTGAACATTTTTAAAAGTGAATTTTAAAAAAAAATTCCAAACTCATTTGTTCTATTTAACCCATTGATGGGACTATAACAGGTGCTCACACTCTGGGTTAGAGTGGACTAGGATATGAATGGGTACTCCATATTTCCAGAGTTCCATAAGTGGAATTCCATCACTAGATGCAGTTTAACATATTAGCCAGGACACTAAGACCCGGAAAACTCTGAATTCAAACCAGATTAACCCCACTTAGAAATTGACACATGCACACACGCAGAGAATTGAAAGGAAGACATCACCAATCATACAAAACACACACACACACACACACACACACACACACATATATATATACATATATATATATATATATATATATATGAAATTTAACATTTTGAAAAAACAAATGATGTTTGTTATGTAATTGCTGACAGAATCTGTTTCGACCAAATCGATAAATTGGTCTTCATCACGAGCAACATAGACGGGAAAAGAAAGATATCCGTTAAAAGTAGTGTAATCGGCTGCAATTAAACGGTACCTCGATTAATTCAGTGGATTTAACCCTGAAGATCATAATGGTCAAACTCGAGTAGGTTTCTATTGTATCTATTTCTTTAATAAATTTGCTCTACTTTGTATTGAGCACTTTGTATTTGTTATATCGCTGACTTAACCGCTGGATTTTGTGCACCTCCAACGATCGTGCCCATATTCACCGGCAAGCCAACTTTTATATATATATATATATATATATATATATATATATATATATATATATATATAAGTATATTTTGGCTGCATATTTTCTTTTAAACATGTTTTATTAAACTCTACTGACAATTCTTGTCGGATTAGTTTTTGTTCGATCCTTTCTAACTGTCTGGCCATCTTTTTAATATCTGGGCGGAATTGGTGTAGCAATCCACCAAAGGTTCTTTCACGAGCGTTTGCTGTACGTCTCTTTGCCATCATCAGGTATGAAACTGGTGGAATGTTTCAGTTGTCTCGCTTTTAAAACGAGCAGTAGCAGTAGGAATTAGTAGGAGGGGATCACAAAGACGTGCAGAAAACGCTCGTGAAAGAACCTCTGGTGGATTGCTACACCAATTCCAGCCAGGTATTAAAAAGGATCGAACAAAAGCTCGTCCGACAAGAATTGTCAGTAGAGTTTGACAAAACATAGTTTTACTGAAGAAGAGTTAACATAAGAAAAACCTGAAACGTCATTTAATATGCGGACATATTAAGTCCTTTTTAATATGAAATGTCTTCACCATAGGATGTTTTTTTAGCAAAGTAATTATTTTCAGCATGCTGTCTTTCAGTTTCTAACATTGTTCAATAGAAATGTCTTTTTCCCATACAATATTAATTGCTCCCGAAAGCGTATCTTCATTGGGTAACATCTTTCTAGACAGATTTAGTTTTATTAGTCTTCAATAACTTGCGTCTGCGTCATGGGGAGGGGGTTAAGAAATGAATCACGTGGCCCAGGATGCCGATAATCCGGTGAGCCAGTATAAACATGTCTCTGTCCCTGTCTCTGTCTCTGTTTCTCACTGTCACTCTCTTTATATATATATATATATATATATATATATATATATATATATATATATATATATATATGGACATGCTAGTGTGGGCCAGCCACCAAGGACCTACATTGACCAACTATGTGAGGATACTGGATGCTGCGCAGAGGACCTCTCTGGTACAATGAATGATAGGGAGGATTGGCGAGAAATTGTCTTGGATACCTGTGCTAATTGCGCGACCTGGTGATGATAATTATATATATATATATATATATATATATATATATATATATATAGTTAGGCAGCATTTCTTACTTACCAACTCCTCCGCACGAGTAGGATGTGACTCAAGGTCAATTTCTTAAGCGGAGTTTAACATGTTTGAATTCAGAGTTTTTCTTCTCCTAGACTGGTTACCTAATCAAGTTTAAAGAGCTCAGTCTGACCAACTGTTTACCCAAAGGAAGAGTAGGATGCATTTCCAAGGTATGCCAATAGCCTTGTGTAGGATTTGAACTCGGTACCCATTTTCTATGACTCTAATCATTACACCATGCGTCTCTTTATATATATATATATATATATATATATATATATATATATATATATATATATATATATAGAGAGAGAGAGAGAGAGAGAGAGAGAGTTTTAAAAAATAACATACTTTTATTGATCAGCAATTTAACAGAGCGAAAGAGAAAAGAAAAAAAGGAGAAACTTAAGGGCCCTTTCGACCGGTGTTTTTTCAAAAGTAACAACCGGTAGATCGTTTAAAAGCCACACTGTATATGAATTGGGTAAAAGAGGGAGATTAAACCATACAAAATGGTGGTGCAATAAGAAGGCCAAGGGGGAGGGAAAAAAATTGTATATCATACCTTCATGTAATCCCCACTTCAGCTGTCACATCCCCAGCAAAAATTGCCAGCGAGTGTTTCAGGTGTCTTTGTCTACACAGGGAACGGGCAGTAAAAAAAAATGGAGACTGCCTCAAGGACATTGAGGTGGTGGATTGACCAAGCCCTGTGTAGAACGGAAAATTGCTGATCATTGTAGTTGATCTTACAACTATTTATGCTACGAAGGTGGTCATATATATATGCATGAAAGAAAATTATTGTCGCAATATGCATATTTCAATATATCAAAAATTGACCTGTCTAGCCACTCGCGCAGATGCAGTTGAAAAATTGTGGACACTACGCCATCGCCTTTGGCAGATGGAAGGATGCCAACTAGTACAACTATCTTACTATGAGAGACGATGGAGTAGTGTCAAAGTTTTTTTTCTTTTTTCTTTTATTCTTCTTTTTCCTTTTTTCTTTTTCATATTTGAATTACATAACCTGGGCGTGTTCATATGGAAGATAAGCTGTTGCCCGTGCAGCAAATCCCCCCTCTCCACACTGTCGCTGTGATCCAAAGGAAAAGTAAGGGACCAATGCAGTTTGCCAACGATAGTGTTGCAGTAGTTGATAGGTAGCACTAAATTTCAGCATCACAATACCCTAGGGACTCTGGCGCCTGATTTGTTTTCGGGGTTTACTTCCCTAGTCTTTCCTTAAAGGCAGCAGAGGTTTTGTGTCGGACTTTTCCTTGACTTTGATGGGTTGCCAACCAAGGCTAAGGAGCCCCTTTTAACTCATTTGGGGATTTATGCGAGTAGTAAGTACCCCAATCCTACTACTGTCGGTGTTCCTTAAAAATGAAGTGAGATTAGAGATACGGTATATTTTGCGATATATAGTGAGAAATTTGAAAAAACACAGGTTTAAATAAAGTGTGGTAAGTTTATTAGCAGACGCTGCAGTGTTTCGATCTATTAAGATCTTCTTCAGGGATTTTGTTGATATAAGGAAGAGTAAAAAAAAAATTATCACAGAATAACGAGAAAAACTGTGATAGTCTCGTTATTCTGTGATAATTTTTTTTTACTCTTCCTTATATCAACAAAAGCCCTGAAGAAGATCTACTTAACAGATCGAAACATTGCAGCGTCGACTAATAAACTTACCACTCATTTTATTTAAACCTGTGCTTTTTCAAATTTCTCACTATAATACATAATGTCTGATTCACTTCCATTTCTCTTCACACACACACACACACACACACACAATATATATATATATATATATATATATATATATATATATATATGGTCAGCAAGGCGAGAGAAGTCTGATGTTGGAAGACCCGAAACTTCCCAATGAACCTTGCGGATTACATCACTGACGACAACCACCAGCGCCCCAAATGTAGGAGCATATATATATATATATATATATATAATATATATATATATATATATATATGGATGAGTTAAGAAGTAAATATAAAATGATTAACAGTTTATTACGTAAATGGGTTAAATGCAAGAGAAATCTTTAAGAAAGAAAAGAGACCGACAACCTGAGAAAATAAGTTGCGAAAAATTGACAGATATATTGAAACGTATTGAATGACTGAAGATATATTTGCTGGCTGATTAACTTTAAAAGGTTCTCATATCAATAACATATCTGGCAATTGTACATGGTACAAAAGAGAGGAGAAAACTCAGCGAGTGTTTCTCTAAACGATGGCTATCGACAACCGAGGCGCTATTGAATATCTTTTACTTGTATTTTAACAATGGGGTGAGTCTATAAAAAAAGAAGAAAAGAAAAGAAACAGTGATATGTTCCCACGCCAGGTTGGCATATCGTTACAGTCGATAGGAACAGTACGGACTACTTATCACGTAAGGGCAACTCTCTCTCTCTCTCTCTCTCTCTCTCTCTCTCTCTCTCTCTCTTTTTTTCTCTTTCTCTTTCTCTCTCTCTTTCTCTGTCTGTCTGTCTGTCTCTCTTCATTTATTTCGATACAAAAATGATTGTCAGAAATGGTTCACACTATTTTGTCTTCCATTCACTTCTTTCTTTCTTTCTTTCTTTCTTCTTTCTTTTTTATATTTATCAAATTACACCCTTTCTTTTCCCTTCCTTTCTTCCAGTTTTTTTCTTTTCTTTTCTTTTCTTGTTCTCTCTCTCTCTCTCTCTCTCTCTCTCTCTCTCTCTCTCTCTCTCTCTCTCTCTCTCTCTCTCTCTTCATTCGATACAAAAATGATTCTCAGATATGGTTCAGGCTATCTTTTGTCTCCCGCTCTCTTTTTCTTTCTTTCTTTCTTTTTTCATTTATTTATTTACTTATTTATTTTGTTAATTTTTTCTTAAACTTTTTCTTTCTTTCTTTCTTTCTTTCTTTCTTTATTTTGTAAATTTTTTCTTAAACTTTTTCTTTCTTTCTTTCTTTCTTTGTTTTCTTTCTTTCTCCTTTCTTTCTTTCTTTTATTTTTTTCTTTCATTCTTTTTCTTTCTTTCTTTCTATCTTTCTTTTTTTTCTTTCTTTCATTCTTTTTCTTTCTTTCTTTTTTTCTTTCTTTCTTTCTTCCTTCC